>OY293310.1:23494365-23990958 GCA_958502075.1 Orchestes rusci | reverse complement strand
AGAATTTATTATTTGTGCTTTTTCTTGTTCTTTACCTTTCTTTCTGCTTTTATATAATTTTTTTATTTAGTCGTCAATATCATGTTTTTTCAATTTTCAATGTTTTCCTTTGCGAGATTTTTTATCACGATTTTTTAATTCGTTTTATTAACCTTAATAATCTCCCCCTTTTCTTAATATTTCATAAACGGGTTCAGAAAACTTAGAATGTATTTATTTTTTTCAATTTGGTTAATCATTTCAATTTGAAAAGTAACATTATGGCAATAATACAAATATGAAGCTGGTAGTAAATAAACAATTAAAAAATGATTGTTATGGCTATGTTAATGCATAGAAGAGATAATAAAAAAATAAATGAGAGGAAAAATAAAATGGCGTTAAGGAATAAAGCATGGATGTTCTTTAGTTGTTCCAAATTTTGTTTTTTTATACTTTTTCTAATTGAGGTTGCTGCCTGGGCAAAATTTAATGGAAATAAGGGGATATGGAGACTTGATTTAAAAAAAATATATATGTACATTTCAAGTTAGTTCTCTTTATATTCAGTTAGGTATTCTATTCTCTATCATTATGGTGGAAAGGATTATTATGCTGTAATCAACTAAATAGTTGGCGTTATAATTATCCACAGAATTTTTTTGAAGTATAAACATTACTGATAACCGAATAACTGAACATTCGGAGACGAAATTCTGGTCATTACTCCTATAACCCAAAAACTATGCTTCATTCAATTAAATTACTTCAAATCAACTAAGACCAACTTTAATTAACCCAAAATGATTTCAACTAACACAAATTTAGCTAAATCAAAAAAACTAAAGCTGACCCAAATTAATTCGCAGTAACCCAAAGTAAACTATAGCCTAGACTCTCTTCAACTAACTCAAACGAATATAAAATAACTTGCACTAGCACAAAATAACCAAAACTTAACCAAACCAATTCAAAATAAATGAAACAAGCCCAAAGTAACTTAGTCCGAGACTAAGTCTAGTGGAAAATAACTTAGTCCATAGCAATGGACCGTAAAACCGGTAAAACCAATGATAATTATGTAGGATTATACGTAGTATTGCCTTATTTCAAGGTTATACTTGAATTATAGAATCGGCCCTCATTGAGTTAAACTAGAAAGCTAAACAAAAGAAACTGAAACCTCAAAATAACCCAGATCGAACTTGAATGAACTCAAAATTAGTGAAACTGACTCAAAACGAGTAAAATTAACCCAAAATGAGAACAACCAGCTCTACATAACCAAAATTGACCCAATATGATAAAACTAACCCAAATTAACTAAAACTGACCTGATCTGAACTGACTTAAATGACCCAAAATGAGTGAGACTAGCACAAAATAACTTAGTTTAACTGAAAAAAATAGTACTAACTCAAATTAACACAATATGATCAAAGATGATCCATAATAACTAAAACTGACCTAAAATGAGTGAAACTGACAAGCGAAATTAACTCAAAATGAGAAAAACGCATCATAAGTATGTGGTATGTGAAGTTAGCCCAAATTAACTTAAATTGACCTGAAATGAACTGACCTAAATGCTCCACGATGAGTAGAAATAGACAAAAATAACCTAGTTTAACTGAAAAAAAACTAGTACCAGTTCAAAATGACACAAAAGAGTGAAGTTGACCCAACACAAGTGAAATTAACTCAAAATGAGGAAAATCATTTCAGCATAACTAAAAATAACCCAAATGGACCCAAAATAAGTAAAACTAGCCCAAAATAACTTAGTTTAACTTGGAAAAAACTAGCCAATTCAAATTAACCATAATTAGTAGAACTGACTCATCACAACTGGAAATAACCCAAATTAATTCAAAATAAGTATTACTGACTCAAAACAACTAAAATTAACTCAAAATGAGAAAAACTAATTCAACATAACTAAAACTAACCTAAATTCACCCAAAATGAGTAAAACTAGCCCAAATCAACCAAAACTGACTTGAATGACACAAAAAACTACCCTATTATAGCCCAGTTTAAATGACAGTTTAGCTGAGAAAAACTAGTACTGAGTCAAATTAACACAAAATGATCAAAGATGATCCATTACAGCAGGAAACGACCTAAAATGAGTGAAACTGACCAAAAACAAACGAAATTAACTCAACATGGGAAAAACTCAACCTTACTAAAATCATCTTAAATTGACCTGAACTGAACTGACCTAAATTCTCCACGATGAGTAGAAATAGACAAAAATAACCTAGTTTAACTGAAAAAAAAACTAGTACCAGTTCAAAATGACACAAAAGAGTGAAGCTGACCCAACACAAGTAAAATTAACTCAAAATGAGGGAAATCATTTCAGCATAACTAAAAAATAACCTCAATTGGCCCAAAATAAGTAAAACTAGCCCAAATTAACCAAAACTGACCTGAACTAAACTGACTTGAATGACCCGAAATGAGGAAAACTAACCCGAAATAACCCCGTTCAACTGAAAAAAACCAATACTAACTCAAATTTACACAAAATGAGAAAAATCACTTCAACATAGCTTCAAATAAGCTAAACTTATCCAGAATAAATAAAACTAGCGCAAATTAACCAAAACTGAACTGAATTAAACTGACTTAAATGACCCAAACTGAGTAAAACTAACCCGAAATAATTTAGTTTGACTTGAAAAAACTGGAACCACGCCAAATTAACACACTTTTAGTAAAAATGACTCATCACAACTGAAAATAACCCAAATTAACCCAAAATGAGTAAAACTCACTCAAAACAAGTAAAATCAACTCAAAATGAGAAAACTAATTCAACATAACTAAAACTAACCTAAATTGACCCAAAATTAGTAAAACTATCCCAAATCAACCAAAACTGACATGAATGACACAAAAAACTAGCATAGAATAACTCAGTTCAACTGGGAAAAACTAGTTCTGACTCAAATAAACTCAAAATAAATAAAACAACTGAAACTAATCCAAAATGAGGTATACTGACCCAAAGTATGTAAAATTAACTCGAAATGAAAAAAAATTAAATCGACATAAATAAAACTAACCTAAATTGACCCAAAATTAATTGAAGGACATCACCGTACAAGTATAGTTTTGATGAAAAGTGAAGTCAGTAATTTTTTAGCAACTACCACTGTTGTTTCTATCAATTTGGTGGTTGATGATGGTTTCTATGGTACTGCCTTAAATGGTCAGTACCTGCTCTTGCCAGCACTATCTAAATAGAACTGGTTCTTCCTCCATACCACTTAATAGTCCCCACAACTTATGCAACAATTTTAAATGTTGATTATCTTTTATGTAGCAACCAGACTGAATGTATAGGCGATAATTTAGTACCAAAATGCAACTATGACGTGCCCTTTAGCATAATACCCTGTGGCCAAAAATATTTTTGATGCGTGCAAATTTTGGCAGCACCCCTGCGGGCAACAATTGCATTTTTCATGGACTTTCAAATTTTTAATTTTCCCCAAAATTCCCAGACGCGTAATTGTCCGTTCATGTGGGTAATGATTCTAAGATCATGAATATGAAGTACCGTCAAAAACTCCACGATGACATAATAGCCAAACTGGTTTCGGAATTAACGACCGCGTCCATAGTTTTATGGTTTTGGCTAAATGTTTTATATTTTATGGGCTTTCATTGATACTTTTGCGCCATTCAAATTTATAGCGACGATCACCTTTGGAAAAAAAACGATTATCGTATCGAAAATTCTAGGTTTTTATTGATTTTCTCGTATTTGATTTTAATAAATTTGCATGTGTTTAACGTTTTGGTTGGGTAATCGTTGACTTGGTGAAATTGGGACTGTTTCGTAATCAGGTGAGATATGAGCCTCTCTCTGATTGATCCTATTCTAGTTCAAGTTGTGTAACTATTTGATGATCTTTGATTTTTTTTAGAAATTTCTGCTTCAAGATCGACTCCAATTTATTCAAACTTCAAGTTAAATTAGGTGCCTGAAAATGAACATTTTTATATTTCGCCCTGTATATTGAGATGTTTGGTCGTTTCTCGAAAAAGTAGCACATCATCGCGAGGACCGTATCTTTCTATCTTCTCTCATAAGGAGGATACAACAAATTTGATACACCATGTACATTCGGATCCGGTGAAATCGACAATAACGTTCAAGTTTAAAACTATTTTTTTTGGTGGTTTACTATTTCCAGTAAACGCGGCTTGAGTTTAAAAAAAATCAATACATAGGTATGGTCTGGCGTTGTGAAAGGGCGTCAAATTTTTGGCGCCCGAGGTGGGGCATTTTTTTGGATATGGTTTCACGCATTCTGTTGGAAAAATATGATGAAATATGAATACAAATTTGCATTTGGACACTTTAGTAATACATTTTTGAAAGCAAGTGTACGACGGATAGTTTTCGAGATTCACTTTGCATTCTTATCACAACAGCCTGTACATTCGCGGATCCGGTGAGATCGACATCATTTTTTTTGCAATTAACGTTCAAGATTGAAGCTGATTGGTTGTTTCGGTTTCCAGTTGATGCGCATGCTTGGCGACAAATTTTTGGCGCCCGACTTGGGACAATTTTCTGGATTAATTATTCTATTGTTTTTTTCATATGGTTATTTTGGTTTTTAAAACATCCAAGAGGTATCAAAGATACAGAAACAATAAAACAACATGATGATTGACTATAGGAAAAAAGAAAGAAGAAAATGTGAAAAATCAGGCTCGTTAAACCTCAAAAAAAAGAAACAATCTTAATTTTTCTTGGGTTCTCCCTGTTCAACATCTTGGCTTTTGAATTTGAGTTTATCTTTCATTCTTGTTTTTTTATATTTATTATATATTATATATTTGTTATTTTCTGTTTGCCTTATTCCAAAGCATATTTTTTTCCCCACTTCTCCCGATTTTATTAAATTTTTTGGGATGTTTTAAAGTTGATTTTCGATATTACTTTTCTATCTTTGATTGGGCTAACATATTTATTTTTTTTATGATAGGAATGTACTTTATTTATATTCTTTTCTATTTATTTCGTGTTTTTTTTTTTTAGTTGAAACGAGCCAGATTTTCTCCTTTTTTTCCAATATTCAATCATCATGTTGTTTTATTGTTTCTGTATCTTTGATACCCCTTGGAGGTTTTCAACGTCAAAATAATTAATAAAACATTTATCCAGAAAATTGTCCCACGTCGGGCGCCAGAAATGTGACGCCCTTCAACAACGTCAGACTATTTATTTGATTGATTTGATGATGATGTTGATGATTATAAAGGTAAATAAACCTCAAAAAAGCACGAAGGAAATAAGATAAAAAGAAATGAAAAAGTACTGTTTAAAAGTGGGAATATATAATTGAAGAAATATCGAAGATAAACAAAAATTGCAACGGAGAGAAACTTAGTAACCTACCAGCCACCTCCTACTTACTACCATATATTTGAAATTGAAAACCAAAAAATATAAAAAAAGAAATATGGAAATTGACAATTAAACTAAAACGAGGAAAAGCAATTACATTTTAAAAAACCAAAAATTATGGAAAAATAAATACTACTATCTAAAAGTGGAAACAAAATATTAAAAAAAAATAAGAAAGATTAATAAAATTCAAGAGATAATAGAGCAAAATGTACCTCAAAAAAGCGCGAAACAAAAGAAATGAACAAAAAATGTGATAAGAAACAGGAAAAACTGGAGAGATATTCAAAAATAATTACAAAATAAAAAAATTTAGTGAGAGTTCTCTGGTTGTTCAAAAGCATCATCAAAAAACATCAAACAATTGTATGGAGAAGCTAAAAAATATCCCCATCATAAAAAAAGTAAACACGATAACCAAAAAAGGGAGAGGAGAAAACAAATATATGAATAACTATTATTTAAAAGATGAAACAAATTAATACAAACTTGAAGAAATACCTATGAACAAAAAAAGAAAAATTAAAACGTGGAAAAGCAAACCATTGAATATCAATTAAACAAATATGAATTAAAAAATCAAGTAATCAATAAAAAAATTATGGTTGTTGATAATAATAATAAAATCAAATAAACCTTCAAAAGCATGAACTAAGAAAATGAGATAAGAAAAATAAAAAAACCACTACATATTCAACAGTGGAAACAAAATATGAAAATGTCGAAAAAATATAGGGGATAACGAAAAATTGTAACAAGGAAACGTGAAGAAGAATAATTAAATGATTATGAAGTAAAATAAACCTCAAAAAAGCACGAAATAAAAAAAAAAAATGAGAAACCACTACTGATTTGAGAGTGGAAACTAAATATAAAAAAATTGAAGAAACATGGAAATTGAAAGAATTAAAACGGGGAAAAGCAATTAAAGCAAAAATATAACAAATTAAAATTTCACTCGAACAGGAAAAATTAGCAATAGAATGAAAAAAAAATTAATGAAAAAGGATAGAAGATAACAGAACACTAGAATACCAACGGGGAAACCGTAGAAAAAAATCAAGGTTGATTAAAAAAGTACAAAAAAAAAATAAATAATAAAATTATTACTCCTCAAAAGAATAATGGATGAGAAAACGTGAAGTAACAGAATTATAAAAATTTGAGGATATAATGAAGGAGGGAAAGAGAAAAAATTAAAAGAGCTCAACGACAAAAACATACTCAGTAAATTTAAAAAAACTAAAACAAACGGGATAAAATCCAACCAAGGATTAAATTAAAAAAACGACTTTTCAAAAGAGTAATCTGATGGAAACCTAATGTGACAAAATTATAAAATAATAAACATAGATAAATAATAAATGAGGGAAAGAGAAAAAACAAAAAAAATGAAGGTTGGTAAGGTAAGTGACCAAAGGTCCTATCGATGCAAATACCACTTGAATGGCCCCTCATGCAAATAGTTAGAGCGCCATAAATACGTTGAATAAGAGTCAAGAATTTGAATAATGTCCCATACGAATACATTTCATTTAACCCATTAGCATGTCGACTTGACCACCGAGTTTACTGGGACAAATTGAAAGGTCAAGGCAATTGGCAAGGCCGCCAATTTGAAGTGCGTTTTCTTCACTGAAAATGGCGTCGGGTTATCTACGCCATTTTTCCTGTTGTTATCTGAAAGTATGCAGCGATCACGCAAAGGATTGCAATTAGCAGGTCGGCATGTCCTCCACAGTTTTTCGATCTGATAATGGAGAATAATAGAGTCATTCTAGCGAGACGCACGATACATATTTGCTCTTCCTCGGTTTAATTGTCCTGGCTGGTGGTAATTATTGCATGGTACAATGGGGAACCCTTCTACCACTTTTTCAACCAACTGAAATCCTTCATTTTTTACATTTTTTATTTTTCCAATGCTTTTTTCATTAATTTTTTACTGCTAAATTTGTTAAAAAGGTTTAGATTTTTTTTTTATTTCTTGTTCTTTTTTTCTTTTCCTTTAATAGCTTTTTCTTATGATGAGTGTTATTTATTTATTTATATGTTTCTTTTATAGGAATTTTGCTCCGTCTATTCGATCATGTTAGCTTTTATTTAAGTTCGATTTTTTTCAATTCATTACTCTTTTAAGGATCCTTTATAATTTATTTGACATTTTTTTTTGGTTTTCACTTCACCTAATCCTACTATTTCTATAACTTTGATTTTTATTTTTTCCCTGACATGACTATCGTAATTATTTTTTTTTTGAGACCTTACTTTTAGGTTTTTTAAAAAAATGATATTCAACTTTGAGACTCCATCAGCACTCACTGAGACTTGGTGGAAATCTCAAATTTGGTCTCAATTTTCCTCAGGATTGTTTTGACTGAGAGGTATCATGCGCACATCCATATTTTATCCAGAAGAAAAACCACAACTTCTTTAATGAGATTTTACTTTTAATTTTCTTTAAAAAATGGAGTTGAAGCTTTAGACTCCAGCAGGACTCACTGAGACTTCGTGGAGGTCTCAAATTTTGTCTTAATTTTCCTTAGGGTATGAGTGAGAGATATCATGCGCATATTGATATTTTATCCAGGAATTACTCCACAACTATTTTTATGAGACCTTGCTTTTAGTTTTCTTAAAAAATTTGTGTTGAACTTTGAGACTCCATCAGGATTCACTGAGAGCTGGTGGAGGTCTCAATTTTCTTAAGTGTTGTTTTGAGTGAGGGGTATCATGCGCATATCCATATTTTATCCAGAAAAAAATCTATAAGCACTTTTATTTTTTTTGGACTGCATTTTGCTAAAAATATTTCCGGGACTTCATGAGGACTCACCGAGAAATCGTAGAGGTCTCAATATTGGTCTCAATTTTCCAAGATGTTATTATAACTGAAGAATTTGATTCGCCAATCTATATTTTATCCAGAAAAAAATCCACAATCATTTTTATGAGGTCTTTCTCCACCAAGTTTTTTTTTAATTAATTTTGTTCACTTTTTTTCCTTTGATTTTTGTATTCAGTGTTTATTCTGCCTACGTGTAATAAAGGTTTTTTGATTAATTTGTTGTAGATATTGATTTAATACTTTTATTTCCTATATTTTTTTTTTTGAAATTCATATCAGAGCGAATGTAAATTTTCAACAAAATAGTGAATGAATAATAATAATAATAATCCGTCAATTCGTAAAAAATTCGTAAAAAAAATCAGCCCCTACTTCCCAACAGTTTTTCAAGTGCGTAATTCTCATTAATGAATGAGAATAAAAACATGTGAAATTTGAAAAATCTGATAAATTTACTTTAAAGATTTTAATCGGTTTTCATAATATTTTATTCACTACTAATATACATATTATAATGCCATATATTATTCTTTTAGGGAATAACGACTGGGGAATAATGATTATTATTTCCATTTGCAACCTGATCACAAAATCTATAATAATGAGCAATAAGGGGAAAATCTTAGTTACCATAAAACCAAAAAAGTAGGTCACAGAAATGTCATTAAGAGAGTAATACTATAAAACATTTCTGGAAGACACTAAAATTATGAAAAAATAGCATCATTAGATATTAAAAAAATAACAAAACCATATGAAGGAAGAAAATAATATAATCAAAATAATAAAATAAAGTAACAAACGATGAAAATTACGATGACAAAATAATTGAAAAAAATTATTCACGTATAAACCAGAAAGCAATAGAAAAATTATTACTAAAAATGCATGGAATGAGAAAAATAGAAATAACATTTTAGATGAACACTGAAAGAATAGAATAAGAAACCCATTAAAGATAGATAAAACAAAAAATACATGATGATTAGAGAAATTAAACTAAGAATGTGATATTTTTTTTTTTATAAATTTGATAGTTTCGCCAATAAACTTAAGAATATTCGTGATAATCAACTTTCTACTCTAAAAGCCCATAAAATAGCAAAGATAACCATCAGCTTAGCTAAGAACACGGAAACCATGGACCATCATCGAAAATGTTTACCATAAAAAATCCAGCAATGTCGTTCAAATTTTAATTAATATCATCGAAGCTAATAATAAATTCGGCAAAATGATAGTTCACCAAGTGTAGAATTTCTATTAAATTTCCATATTTATGAGCCGTAAGTTTTTTGCCGCATTTCGGGGAGGCTGAATTATTTTGATGTTCGACATTATATGGCATAAATTTGAATCGTAATCATCCAAACAGGTTAATAAATAGTTGCGACGTTTATCATTAACAATTCGAATATTTGTTAATTGAATCAGATGTCGAATATGAGCAGAGTTTTTCGAACATAAATCAACTGCCAAATCGTTTAGCAGCGCAGCATATTATAAAGTAATTATTTTTTTTAATGGAGCTGTTAATTTTAAAACCATACAGTTCCTGTCTTGTGTGAGAGCCTATATTTCACTTTTTTTCTGTGTGAAGATGTTTGGATGCTTTTAAAGGATCTAGACATTAATTTGCCTGGATTTTTTTTGGTTTTGTTCTGGAAAGAAAATCAAAAAAAAAACTCCAGCAGTCTGATTCAGAAATTTGAAAATAGTGTTACTTTAGCAAGATTAATGAACTACCAGGAAATAAATAACATTTTATCCATTTCTAAACACACACAAAAACTACGCGTTGGACATTGACGCTAAGATTTTTCTGCGAGAGGAAATAATTTTTATTCCCTCGTTGTTATTCGTCAAAGGAATAAAATGTAAATAAAAGACTTTAAAAACGAAAAAAGAAATAATTAGGTAGGTACGTAAAAAACAAATATTAAAATATTAAATCAAGAAAAGTGGTCAAGACCTATACTACATTAACGAAAGCGGAAAAAAAAAACAAATATACAATAAGAAATAAAAGTTAAATAACGAGTTTATAAGTAATTACCAAAGGAAACAGACCTCAAAAGAAATGACAAACAAAATTGTTATTGAAAACATTTAAATGATAATAATATCCTCAAATTTAAAAAAACCGATTAGAAAATATATTTTTGATTATCTTTATTCAAAATCTTCTGTTTGCAAGAATATTTTAAATTGTATGTTATGTTTTTCTTCTTAATTTATTTTTTCATGCCCCATCCTGTATAAACGTAAACGGAGCTAATTTTACGAAAAATTTTGTCTAGAATTCAATAGGACAAGCCGCTAATTGTATACATTGGTTCCTTAGATATCCAAATAAATGTGGAGCTATATGTCAACCATCAACACCACCAAGAATGACCAAGGAATGTTGGATTCGTTGTATTTTTTAAGAAGAATTCTACTTTCAGTAGCTTCAGCTAATCTTCTTCTGTTTTCTGGTACCTCTTTCTTTGAGAAGATTCTTCTTTGAGAAAAGGAAATAGAATATCATCTGTAGTTCCTTCAATTATGCAGAAATCTATTGAGTAATGTCTTTACTGGAAAAGTCAAAGTGAATGAAGACTGTAGGTACCAACGTGGTAGGACTTTTGCTCTTGCAACGATGTCAGGAGACATTATTTTACATCTGGGAGGCAGACGCTGGGTATCCTGCTTAGGATTGAGGAGCGTCCCTTGACCCTGTGGGTGCTGGTATGGTCCATGGCTCCAGTGTAAGAGGAACGGTCCATCTTCCAGTAATCGAGGCAGCTGTATCTTGACTCCCTCCAGCGTGGTTTAGTGACTGCCCCTGATCAGCGAGATCCCTCACGCATCGCTCCGCGTGAAGTAATCTGTGGTTGTCTTTTCCAGAAAGGACTCGAGGGTTTCATCTGTTCTTAGGGTCAGTTTCCTCACGAACTAGTTGGGTTGATGCTGAGCAGCTTAGTCCTTAGTCCTAGTTTGCTGACGGCTCCTATGAATGGATGCACTCTTGTCCGTTGGCTTTCTGCCTGTCGGTCTTCACGTGTTTTGCCCAGGTCAGCTTCCTATCAAATTGAAGTCTCAGGTATTTCACCTCCGTGGACCAAGAAAGTGGTGTCCCGTTCCAATGAAGCTTTTGAGCGGATGGGTGTCTGTGTTATTCTTGCTGAACAATATGGGTGGGGTTCACCAGGAGCCACCATCTGTCCATCCACTGATTGATTAGTTCCAGGTATTTCTGAAGCCTCAAGCGGATTGCATGTCTGTTTCTGGTAGTGACTATGAATGATTTGGATTTATCCAATATAACTGCATCTATTTCCAGTCTTTTGTTGGCTCTCTGAGTTACCAAGGCTACCAGTCTAACCGCCTGGTGTGTGGAGATTTGGCCTGCATGCTCCGGGAAAAGGTTTCGATTGACTAGCTCCTCCTTTAGCAGACTTAGGATTAGGCTTTCAGTAAGCTTTACATTGGTGGGCAGCAGACTAATTGGCCTTCAGCTTTTTGGGTTGGTTCCGACTCCTAGGATTTTTTTCATCGGGATTACCGCAATCTTCCACTGTTCTAGAAAGTGCTGCAGGTTGATGATTATTGTGAATTGTGATGACCTTCAGGAATGCTCTTCTCACGTGCCAAGTTTGTTATGCCATCCCTCCTTGGTGCTCTGTATGAATCTGCTGACTTCTTCGACTGTGAAGCTTGGATTGACGCCATGTACTGAGAGGTGAGTTAGTCTGAAGCTGCCTTTGGCTAGTCGACTTTTGACTAGCGGTTCCAGTTTTTGATTTCGAGCTGTACCTCTGTGTTTTTTGTGACTGACACCACGGCCACTTCCAGATCGTTGGGATTGAACAACGACAGTGCTTGTGTGCCTTTTTCCAGGATTGATTGGAATTCTTCCAGTTGGTCAGATGTAGGTCCGTGCTCTTGATGGTGTCGATGTAGATGGTAATCGGAAGGCATTCCATTTATGACTTGGAGTGAGGTTGGTCACCTTCTTGATTAGGAAAATGTCCAGCAACTGGTTGGACCAATCTGCCATAGCGATTGGGTTCGTCAAGAGTCCTTGCGGAGCAAATTTCAGAAGGCTTGCTTCCTGTGAGTTCTCTCCATTCTTGTTGGTGATTCTGGATCCCAAGCCAATGATAATGGACTCTTTAGTCTCTCCGGTCTTCGAAGATAGAGGCCAGTTCTTCTTGTGTTAGTGGTTTTTAGGGGCTGGAGTGTAGGGACCCAAATTTTAACGTCCTCATGATGTAGGATAGTTCCATGCAGGGCAACGAAGGTTGCTTTCACCCCGTCACCTGCTTTATTTGGTAGCTCGTGAAACTTCAGGTTCTTCCTGACAGGTATTAGGGCTCCTTCTCTGTCTATTCTCACCAGTTGGAAGTTCTGTATATTAATGCGTTCACTTGGTTTTAGGGCCCTCTTGGATTAGCATAACATTTTTTTTGTATTCTGGTTGTTTTTTGTGTCTTGCTAACTAGACCGTTGCCATTCCACGTGGCGATTCCTAGTGATTCGTTAGTCATTGGGTTGCTTCGAAATCCTCAATCATTGCTTCAGAGTTTTGGACCACTTTGATGGTTTGTTCGCTGCCGCAGGTACTGGTGGCTTAGGTCTTCGTGCTGTGTGAGTTGAAGGTTCGCTGAGGGGCTTTGGGTTGCGACGTCACACTCACCCAATAGTCTCACAGCTTTCGAGTCTAGTGCCATTGCACTCTTTTCCATTAGTATTCCTCCAGAGGTGGGGGAAGTGGTTGAGCCTAATGAAAGAGTTGAAGAGGGTGAGTAGACTTTGAAGGAAGATTGGATTGATAGGGTGATGATTAACTGCAGCCTCAACCTGAGGGTTTCCAATGTTGCTGGGTTGAAACCTGTCGGCAAGGCTGCTGGCGAAAATGTGGGATTTCTACAAATCCTCGAGATGCTTTGTTATTATGTAAGATGGTTGGAAAGACTTTTTTGCAGGAAGGTTTGGAGAATTTCTTCGCAATCCTCCAAAAGTCTTTGCTGGCGTAATCTAGATTGCCCATGTCGTTCTGGAAAAGGTTGATTTGGAAGTCCAGATTGAGTTGTTGGTGTTCTGGTCACCATGCTTCATAAACCGTCTCCTGAGCTGATTTCTTTCAGTAATCGTCGTATCTCTATAGGGGGGGATCAATGCTGTTTGATGCATCATCATTGATGTTCTGGATGTGTGTGTGCGAGTGAATGTTTATATGCAGTAAGCAAATGTTCGAAGAGGAGAGCATGTTTGATATACTTGAGAAGAAAGAGAGGTGTTCTGGTGCCAGGAGTTTAATCTGATTCTTGAGCGTTTATGGGTCTTGACATTTTTTTTTGCCCCATAATGGGTGATTTCGAACTTAGAACATTAAATAAAATCAATGCTTCTTTTGATCAAAATAGATATTGAATGAGAACTGGGATGTGAATTTGGATCTGGTCCCATTTTTCTTCCATTGACCAAGACAACACCCACAGTCCCACACCGGCACGGGGTTAATCTGCGACCTACGCTTCCCTTTTCGAACGTCTTTCTTCTTCGTCCCTCATTTTGAGGGGTTGTCGAGTAATGTCAAGTCAGCTGATGCTGATAGATTTCTATTGTTTTTATTTTGAGGGCGGATTGTTTACATAACATCGGTAATCGGTCGCGAATTTTGTTTTAAAATTCATCGGATCGTTGTGTTGTGTGTGAAATTTTAATTTTAAAAGACGGAGATGGTTTGACATTTGAGAAACGCCTCAAATTCAAGTCAATTTCATGATTGTTCAAACTGTCTTGAATGAGAAATGATTCGAGGAATGATTCTAGACTTTTATGAATAGGTGAGTTTTTGAAAATTGACGAGTCTTTATACTGCTGCTTTTTACTTTTTTGCGCTCAGTACGATTTATTTCAATTATGTATTTGCTTGCGTTCGATTTTTTTCATATTTAAACATGAGATATCGTGTTAAATGTTGGAGGTTGTGTGGCTCTTGACACTTTTTTGTCCCATAATGGGTGATTTCGAGCTTAGAACATTTAATAAAATCAATGCTACATTTGAACAAAAGAAAGCTTTCGAAAAAACTCAGCACAATTCGAATTTGAAAACATACACTTTATTCTCGAAATCTCAGCTTGGGAAGCCAAAGTGGCACAATGGGTGATTTTGATTTTGTTTCCAGATTGACATCTATTCGAAACAATGCTTCACTTGATCCAGAAAAAAATTGGAAGAAAACTCTGGAGTATGTGAATTTGAATCTGGACACATTTTTCTTCCATAAATTTGGCTTAATACAGTCAAAGTGGCACAATGGATGATTTTGATTTGATTTCGAATTATTGTGAAACATCAAAAAATAATATCATTGACCGATTTGATAAAATAATTGAAACTGAATCTCGATATAGACACTTTTCTTAGAAATTTAGCTTAGTATGCCACAGTGGCACAATGGGTGATTTTGATTTTGTTTCCAAATTGAAAGACATCAAATAAAAACAATGCTTCCTTTGATCAAAATAAAAATTAAAACTGGGATGTGAATTTGGATCGGGTCACATTTTTCTTCCATTGACCAAGACAACTCCCACACCGGCACGGTGTTAATTTGCGACCTACGCTCCCCTTTTCGAACGTCGTCCTTCTTCGTCACTCATTTTGAGGGGTTGTCGAGTAATGTCAAGTCAGCTGATGCTGAAAGATTTTTATTGATTTTATTTTGAGGGCGGATTGTCTACATAACATTGGTGTTCGGTCGCGAATTTTGTTTTAAAAATCCATCGGATCTTTGTGTCGTGAAATTTTGAATTCAAAAGATGGAGATGGCGTGACTGTCTTTTTGAACTTTCTATAATGAGAAATGACTCGAGAAATGATTCTAGACTATATTTTATGAATAGGTGAGTTTTTGAAAATTGACGAGTCTTTATACTGCTGCTTTTTACTTTTTTGCGCTCAGTACGATTTATTTTAATTATGTATTTGTTTCCGTTCGATTTTTTTCATATTCAAACATGAGATATAGTGTTAAATGTTGGAGGTTGGGTGGCTCTTGACACTTTTTTTGTCCCATAATGGGTGATTTCGAGCTTAGAACATTTAATAAAATCAATGCCACATTTGTACAAAAGAAAGCCTTAGAAAAAACTCAGCACAATTCGAATTTGAAAACATACACTTGATTCTCGCAAACTCAGCTTGGGAAGCCAAAGTGGCACAATTGGTGATTTTGATTTTGTTTCCAGATTGAAAGACATCTATTCAAAACAATGCTTCACTTGATCCAGAAAAAAATTGGAAGATAACTCTGGAGTATGTGAATTTGAATCTGGACACATTTTTTTTCCATAAACTTGGCTTGATACAGTCAAAGTGGCACAATGGGTGACTTTGACTTAATTTCGAATTATTGTAAAACATCAAAAAATAATATCATTGACCGATTTGATAAAATAATTAAAACTTAATCTCGATATAGACACTTTTTTTCAGAAATTCAGCTTAGTAAGCCACAGTGGCACAATGAGTGATTTTGATTTTGTTTCCAAATTGAAAGACATCAAATTAAAACCTTGATTCCTTTGATCAAAATGAAAATTAAAACTGGGACACTCCCACACCGGCACGGGGTTAATCTGCGACCTATACGCTTTCTTTTTCGAACGTCTTCCTTCTTCGTCCCTCATTTTGAGGGGTTGTCGAGTAATGTCAAGTCAGCTGATGCTGACAGATTTCTATTGTTTTTATTTTGAGGGCGGATTGTTCGAAACTCAGCAGGGAAGCCAAAGTGGCACAATGGGTGATTTTGATTTTGTTTCCAGATTGACATCTATTCGAAACAATGCTTCACTTGATCCAGAAAAAAATTGGAAGAAAACTCTGGAGTATGTGAATTTGAATCTGGACACATTTTTCTTCCATAAATTTGGCTTAATACAGTCAAAGTGGCACAATGGATGATTTTGATTTTATTTCGAATTATTGTAAAACATCAAAAAATAATATCATTGACCGAAATTTAGCTTAGTAAGCCACAGTGGCACAATGGGTGATTTTGATTTTGTTTCCAAATTGAAAGACATCAAATAAAAACAATGCTTCCTTTGATCAAAATAAATATTAAAACTGGGATATGAATTTGGATCGGGTCACATTTTTCTTCCATTGACCAAGACAACTCCCACACCGGCACGGTGTTTATTTGCGTACTATACGCTCCCCTTTTCGATCGTCTTCCTTCTTCGTCACTCATTTTGAGGGGTTGTCGAGTAATGTCAAGTCAGCTGATGCTGAAAGATTTCTATTGATTTTATTTTGAGAGGGATTGTCCACATAACATTGGTGTTCGGTCGCGAATTTTGTTTTAAAAATCCATCGGATCGTTGTGTCGTGAAATTTTGAATTCAAAAGACGGAGATGGTTTGACTGTCTTTTTGAACTTTCTATAATGAGAAATGACTCGAGAAATGATTCTAGACTACATTTTATGAATATGTGAGTTTTTGAAAATTGACGAGTCTTTATACTGGTGCTTTTTACTTTTTTGCGCTCAATTATGTATTTGCTCCTTCGATTTTTTCCATATTCAAACATGCGACATTATACAAATTAATGTAACTCTCGGCATTTATTACCAATCTTTCCGTTTAACATCGGATAAACGTGAATGATGTTTCTTTAACCTGCCCTTAGTTTGGTTCTGAGATCTATGAGACGTTTTATGAAGCAACCATCTCACATCTATTTACTAGCAATAAAAACCCCAACAGACAGACATTTCTCACACTACCAGAAGCATACAAATGGTCATCGAAATCAACGATGGCCCATGCTGGTCATGAAATTAGAAATTCTAACGACACGTCGCATCGAGTGGTAGCCGCGATTTCGCAAAGGCATTCGACTTTTTATCTCTCCTATACCGTTTAGTATTTGGTTGTTGTTTTTTGGTCATATATTTATTACTTCGATGTTACGTGAGCAGATTTATTAATTGCCGGTGCGAGGTACGTCGAGTAAGCTATAAAAATACTTGGGCGATTTGAAATTTTCTCGAATGATGCCATCGGTATTTTGCGCTAAATGAAACGTTATTCGAGACGGCTCAAGTTATGTTTTGCGGAATGGGAACGAGTTTAAACATGCCGATGGTATGATGGTCAACCCACTCTATTACCCTTTATAATGCAATTTTGCCAATATGTATTGAACAATGGGAGCGGTTGGTCTAGCTGGTTATTAGCACCACCCCCTGCATGGAGCTGATGAGTTGATAATTATGAAAAAGAGTCCTTTTGGGATGCATTTTTATTAATTCATGCTGATTTGAAACACCATTTACCTGTCTTCTACACGCCATAAAACTAAACAGAGGTTTAGACCGTAAAGCCAAGGTTTTTCCTTCGCTCGCGCCGTGACATCCAATTATCACCTGAACAATAGCGTTAATTAAAATTTCCTAATTGCAGAAACCTTTGCAATCCATCGTGTTTTATTGGAAATGGTGTTCTGAGAAAATCAAGAATTCACATTAATCTGCTCTTTAACGATAAAATTAATTGCTGCATAAAAACATTTTCTTTTCTGACAAAACATTGATTTTCTCTCCCAAACCAAACCAAACACTCAATAAACCAATATGTTGCAACGGGTGATTTTGTTGAGAAAAATAATGGTGCACTTCAACAAAAAACAATTTTAGGAACACCAAAATAATTGGAAATATGATCTTTTATTTTCTGAAAAACTTGGGTGATTCTGGTTCGTTCTCGAATAAAAGATGAAATAAAATAATATGCTCCACTTGAACAAACAAAAACTTTGAAGAAAACTCAGGAATACCCGAATTTCGGAATTAGTTTTTTGCTTTTTTCAAAAACTTATCTTAGTTAGCCTTGGTGGAACGGATGATTTTGATTTTGATTTTCACACTTGGTCAAATTGAAAATAAGATTGAAAAAACCCCTGGATAATCAGAGATTTTTCTCCTCAAAAACTCAGCTTAGTTAGCCAAAATGGGTCATTTTGATTTTGTTTCCAATTTAAATACATCAAATGAAAATAATGCTGCATTTGAGCAAAAAAAAACTCTAGTCAGTTATACAAAATTCTGCAGAGTTGGAATTTGGAAAGGTAAACTTTTTACTCAGCTTAGTAAGACAAAGAAAAAAGAGAAAAAAATGTCGATATGGACACATTTTTCTTCTCAAATACTTGTCTTAGTAGGCCAAAGAGGCACAATGGGTGATTTAGATTTCGTTCGCATTTGTAAGACAACAAATAAAAATGATGCAGCACTTGAACAAACAAAAAGCTTGAAGAAAATTCAGGAAGGAAAACTTTTATTTTTTGAAAAACTTAATCAAGTAAGCCAAAATGGCACAATGGGTGATTTTGATTTAGTTTCCATTCCAATTGTCACATCACATTTGCCTTTTAAAAAAACTCGGTTGAATTAGAATTTGAAAAGGTAGATTATTTTCTCGAAAACTTAGCTTAGTGAGCCAAAGTGACATAACGGATGATTTTGATTTCGCTATCAAATGTAAGACATCAAATAAAAATGCTAATGTTTCTTTTCATAAAAATGAAAGATCTGTGGAGGATCTGACTTTTAATATGGACAATATATAAAAAAAGGAAGTCAAAGTGTCTAAACGGGTGATTTTGATTTTATTCCCTATAGTAAAACCTGATAATAGTTCTGCCTTTAATAAAAAAAAACTCTGGAGGATCTCAATTTCAATAATATGATCAATTTTTTCAAAAATTATTTAGTCAAAATGTCACAATGACTGATTTTGAATCTATTCCCATTTTAAGACATTAAAATAATGCTGCACTTGATAAAAATAAAAATTAAAAAAAACTCTGAAGTCTGGAAGATCTTAAACCGGATCTGGACACATGTTGGATCACATTTATTTAGCTTGGTAGAGCCAAACTGGCATAATGGGTGATTTAGATTTTAGAACATTAAATAAAATCAATGCTACATTTGAACAAAAGAAAGCTTTAGAAAAAACTCAGCACAGTTCAAATTTGAAAACTAAGCTTATGAAGTCAAAGTGGCACAATGGGTGATTCTGATTTTGTTTCCAGATTGAAGGACATCAATTAAAAACAATGCTTCACTTGATCCCGAAAAAAATTGAAAGAGAACTGTGGAGTATATGAATTTGAATCTGGACACATTTCCCATAATCTTTTCTTAAAACAGCGAAAGTGGCACTATGAGTGATTTTGATTTTGTTTCCAGTTATCGCAAGACATCAAGTAAAAAATAATGTTGCATTTGAACAAAAAAAAACTTTTGAGAAAACTTCGAATTTTGACTTTTTCAGATTGCTAAGTCAAAGTGGGTGATTTTGATTTTGTTTCCAAATTGGAAGACATCAAATGAAAACAATGCTTCCTTTGATCAAAATAAAAATTAAAAGGAAACTGGAAGATGTGAATTTGGATCTGGACACATTTTTCTTCCATAATCTTAGCTTAGTAAAGCCAAAGTGGCACAACGGGTGATTTTGATTTTGTTCCAAATTGTAAGAAAACACATACAAATAATGTTGCATTCGAAAAAAAAAAGCTTTGGAGAAAACTGGCAAAATTCGAATTTGAAAATGTAAAAATTCAACTTGGCCTAGTATGCCAAACTGATACAATGAGTGATTTTGATTTTGTTCCCAGTTGTAAAAAAAAATATAATTGTCACATTTGGTAAAAAAATTAAAAGATCTCTGAGTGATCTGAATCTTATTATGAACACTTTTTTTATCAAAAAATTACATTGGTCAAAGTGGCATAATGGGTGATTTTGATTTCACTTCTGATTGAAAGACATCAAGCAAAAACAGTGCTGGAGTTGATAAAAATAAAAATCAAAAGGAAACCGAGAAGGAAACCACTTTTTTTTTCTCAAAAACTTAGCTTAGCAAGAGGAATAATGGGTTATTTTGATTTTGTTCCCAATTGTAAGACATTAATTAAAATAATCCTGCATTTGAACACAAGGAGAAAATTCAGCAGAATTCGATTTGGATAATATTTTTTAAAAAAAAACCAAAGTGACACAAGGGATAATTTTCGTTTATAAGACCCTTCATCAGATTAAAAATCAAAAAAAACTTCTGGAGGACCTGAAATTCATATGAACACATTTTTGTTTTCAGATACCTATACTTACCTTAGTAGACCAAATTGTCACAACGGGTGATTTTGAATTTATCTCCAATTGTAGGACATTGAAATGATGATGCACTTGATCAAAATCAATTTCAAAAGATAACTGGAGGATCTGAATTTTCATGGATTTGGACAAATTTCTCTTCATTGAGTAAGCCAAAGTGACTCATGGATGATTTTGATTTTGTTTCTAAATAATTGTGAGGCCTCAAATAAAATAATGCTGCATTTGAACAGGAAACAGTTTTAGGAAAACTCGAATTTGAAAAAATAAACTTTTCTTGATAACTTAGCCTAGTATGCCAAACGTGTACAATGGGAGATTTTAATTTTGTTCCCCATTTTGAGCAATCAAATAAAAATTATGCGTTATTTGATAAAAAAAATAAAAGAATTAGGAATGGTGGATCTGATTTTTTTTCAATAAATCGTGGTCAGCCAAAGAGTAACAATCCAGGTCACAATGGGTGATTTTGATCTTGTTTCCTATAAAGTAAGATATCAACATAATGTTGCACTTGATGAAAATAAAAATTCAAGAAAAAATCTCACGGATCTGAATTTTGATTTGAACACTTTTTCCAAAATTAAGCTTATTAAGCCTAAATGCACACTGGGTGATTTTGAATATTCCAAATAATAACACACCCAAATAATGTTGCACTTGATCAAAATAAAAATTGAAAAAAAACTCTGCAAGGTCATGATGTTGATATGGACACATTTTTCTTCTCAAAAACCTTTTTCAGTCAAGTCAATTCGGCACAATGGATGATTTCGATTTTGTTCTCCATTCTAAGACATCAGATAAAATTATCTTATCAAGAAAAAAAGCTTAGTTAATCGCATACTGGGATAAAAGGTGATTTTGTTGTTAATTGTGAGAAATCAAAAATAATTAATAATTTTGCATTTGATGAAAATGATTGAAAAGATCTTTGTAGCATCTGAATTTCGATATGGACACTTTTTTTTCAAAAATTACGCTCAATGGCCGAATGGCCCACCAAAGAGCATCGATTCATGAACTAAAAGATTCAGATTTGTCAACAGCATTAAGTATATAAGTTACTAGTGGACCCGGCAAACTTCGTACTGCCGCATAATCAATAATACCAAATGTTATGTTCGATGAATTTTACTTTTTTATTTTTTTTTAATGTTTAATCTAAACAATTACTCTGTTATATTCATTCTAGCTGATCCGACAAATTTCATAACCTCACTGAGTCAATTTTTGTTAAATTTCTTGATCAAATCCCAAATTAAAACCTCCATAATTTATCTTATTTGAACAAAATAATGGAAAATAACAAAACTTTGCAAAAATAACCTCACCAGGTCCACTTTTTAAAAACTCTTGATCAAATCCCAAATGGAACCTTCAAATCTAATTTCAACAGAATCCTTCAAAAAATAACAAAATTATGCAAACATAACCTCACTTGGTCAATTTTTGTTGAATCTCTTGATCAAACTCCAAATTAGAACCTTCAAACATACATCTAATTCAAACAAAATCCTTTGGAAAAATATGCAAACGTAACCTCACTATGTCATTTTTTTTTAATTTCTTGATCAAATACCAAATAGAACCTACATAATATATTCAATTTGAACATAATCCTTTGGGAAATGACAAAATCATGCTAAGATAACCCCACTTTTTCAATTTTTGTTAAATTTCTTGAACCCCATATCAGAACAACAAAACTATGCAAATAAAAACTCACCATGTCATTTTTTCAGACATTTTTGATCAAATCCCAAATGGAAGCTACAAACCTGATTTGAAGAAAATCCCTTGGAAAATAACAAAATGATGCAAACATAACCTCCCTTAGGGGCTATTTATCAAAGGAGTTAACTCCCAAGTTTACGCAATAACCTTAGGATAACCTCAAATTGTTTGACATTAATTTGTCCATTTGGCAGGGGCTAAGTTGACCAAGAGTCAGCTAACCCATGAGTTAACTCTCGATTGATAAACAGCCCCTTAATCAATTTTTGCTAAATTTTTTGATCAAACCTTAAATTAGAGCCTACATATTCAATTTGAAAAAAACCCTTTGGAAAATAACAAAATTATGCAAACATAACCTCACTTGGTCAATTTTTGCCAAATTTCTTGATAAAACCCTAAATTAGAACCCACATATTTAATTTGACCAAAACCCTTCGGAAAATAACAAAACTATGCAAACATAACCTCACTACGTCATTTGAAAAAAATAGTTTTGATCAAATCCCAAATAGACCTACATATCTAACTTGAACAAGATCTTTTCGAAAATAACAGAATTATGCAAACATAACCTCACTATGTGATAACCTATTTTTTTAAAATTTTTTGATCAAATCCCAAATAGACCTACATATCTAACTTGAACAAAATCCTTTCGAAAATAACAGAATTATGAAAACATAACCTCACTATGTGATTACCTATTTTTTTTAATTTTTTTATCAAATCCCAATTAGAACATAGGTACATCTCTCATTTGAAGAAAATCATTTGGAAAATAACAAAACCATGCAAAGATAACCTCACTTAATCAATTTCTGTTAAATCTCTTGATCAAACCCCAAATTAGAACCCACACATTTTATTTGAACAAGATCTTTTGGAAAACAACAAAATTATGCAAACATATCAACCTCACTATGTCATTTTTTTTTTTATTTCTTGATCAAATGTTAAATAGAACCTGAGTATGTACATCTTTGATTTGAACAAAATCCTTTGTGAAAGTGAAAGAAAAAAACTTTAAATACAAAAGTTTTGGTTTTTTTCACGTAGTATCTTCTGGTGATAGCGGAATCAACAAATCGAAATCATAACATAGAAAAAATTCATTAAGTCATATTTTTTTAAATGGAACACCCTGTATATTATTGACTAAAATGAAAGATCTCTTTAATCTGATTTCAAATATATATGGTTTGTAGGCATTTGGTTCAGTCACTTTGAAACTATTTGAATTTAAAAAATATATTTTTTTAAACTACAACAAATATTCACAACACTAACTTAATCATATAAACTATCAACATTCCATCAAAAACGAAGCTACATGTTTTCTACATAACCCCCATAACCAAAACTTTTGTATTTAAAGTTTTTTTCTATCACTCGCAATAAGAGCTGTAGATGGGTGTCAAAATATAATGAATAACCCTGTACATATTCAATTTCGATAAAATTCTGTGGAAAATAACAAAATCCTGGAAACATACCCTCACTTGGTCAATTATCTTATCTTATCTACATATCTTATTTGAACAAAATTTTTTATCAAGTAACAAAACTATGCAAACATAACATCACTATATCATTTTTTTCAAAATGTTGTGATAAAATCCCGAAAAGAACCTACATCTCTGATTTGAACAAAATCTTTTGGAAAATAACAAAACTATGCAAACATAACCTCACTATGTATTTTTTTTTAATTGATCAAATCCCAATTGGAACCTACATCTCTAATATGGAAAAAATCTTTCGAAAAACAACAAAACTATGCAAACATTAACCTCACCAAGTCAATTTTTTTTTAACTTATTGATCCCAAACCCAAATAGAGAACTTCTTCTTTGGGATCTCTTTACTCATAAGATAAACTATCAAGATAGCGCCATCTATTGAATACTTACTTAATCCAGTCAACAGATATCGCCATCAATAATACAATAATAGACAAATAATTTGCAATAAAATAATATTGCGACTATAAATTGAGATGTAATTTATCCTATTTTCCAAGTTGAATCAAATAGCACACGTTGTGATTCTTATACAGGGTGTTTACGGTCTTGTGATTTTTTCTTTAATGTTCTTTTCTACACGTTAAAAGAATATGATTAACGCTAAAACGCCTTAGCAAAAGTCGAATAATAATAATAATAATAATAATTATAATAATAATAATAATAATTCATGGATACGTCGAGCGAGACTTTGCGTTCAACAACAGGGCGATAACTTTGAACAACTGCTGTAAAGCAGTAATTTTGCAATTTAGTGTCATCATTTTTGAAAATAAAATCGTACAAAAAATTCATTATCTCTCTTATCATTCAACTTTTGCGAAGGCGTTTTAGCGTTAATCATATTCTTTTAACGTGTACAAAAAAACATTAAAGAAAAAATCACAAGACCGTAAACACCCTGTATATAAAGATAACGTTATACCCAAGGGCAATGAGTTCCCAGCGTGACGTCTTCACTAGAGGAGGTTGAAAGAGAAAGTTGCAGTGGCGGCTCGTGCCGCCTATATTTGGGTAGGCGGAATCCTGTGGCGTAGCGTGACTAAATGTTGTTGGTCCAGAAGGCGCCGCAGGCAAAGCGGTGCAGGCGAAAAATTTCGTGGTTGTATTTCCCCTCCTTTATAATTAATTTTCCCTCATTTCTGGTAGGGGAAGTTCCGTTCTATAGTAAGGGATATTTGGGCTGAGTTTGATTCCACTTGCTCTTCGATTTGATTCTTTGTTTTCAGTTTTTTAAAATAACTGAGAATAGTATTTCCTGCTGGAGCAGCTCTTTTCTCCGATCCCTGAGACATTTCACATTCCAATTCTCTATATATTGGAGAACTAAACAACTCTACAACACAACACAACAGAGGGAAAAAAACAACTTTAACTTTAATCTTAAATAAAGAGTCTGTAGACCCCCAACCTCACGGGTCCCCGGGCTTCGCCTCGAATTGTTCTATTATAGTTCCGCCACTACACCGCAGGCGAATTTTTCGTGAGATTTCTCCTTATTTATAAATAATTTCCCCTCATATCCAGTAAGTGGAGAATGCGCAGCAGACAAATCATTGTTCGAGACCCTGCCCAAACTTTGACTAATAATTTATATTGCGGTCATTTTATTTTAATTTTGAAATATTACAAAGAATGTATCTTGATTGCAAAAAATAAGGCCTCCTCCTCCCCATACAGCCTTCCTGAACCTCACCATACACTAATATTATCATAGAAAAAAAAAGAATTTATTTTTTATAAATTAGATTTATTCTCCTATCCTTTAGAAGCGAAAATTTCTGGATTATATCAGCTTCAAAACTTTCACTGGCCTGGATTTTAAGAAACAATTCTTTTTCTATAGCTAACAATGCCAGTGAAGACATACGTTCATTTCTCATGGAGTTACGACTGTATGTTTTGATACGTTTAAGGCACGAGAAATGACGCTCAACAGCGACGCTTGTTACGGGAATCGTGGCAATCAAAACAAACATTTTATAGGCCTCAGAAAATATTTGTCGAAGTTCGTTATTGACCAGGTTTTGTAAAATTGATTCTAAATTTAACTTTTCGAATTGTTCATCCTGATAGATAACAGACAACTCATTTATTAATCTTTGTTTATCAAAAACATCTTTATAAAAATCGACCAAACCAGTAACCAAATCATGGGGAAAGTTATTATTAAAATGTTTAAATTTTGACGAGTCAGCTAACGCAAAAAATGTCATTTGTGACAAATCCGCAAATCGCACCTCTATTTGCGTTACGACGTTATCTAAGATTTCATAAAATAGAATACGCAATGAGGCTTTTTTGTTATCTGGAATAGCATCAGATATTCTAGCTCGTTTTTGTGCAGGTGGTAAGCACGCAGATTTATTTATTCTCCCCTCCGCTTTTTCAAAAATCTTGTTAAACTTCTCTTCAGTTCTCAGCAGTTTTATGCGATCCCTGGCAGAAAAAACTTGATTTTTGCAGTAAGTTATATCCAAAGACTTTTTTTGTAAAATGTCAAATAATAAATCGGTAATATCAAATATATTTTTGAAAGCAGCCGTTAAAAATGAAAATTCAATATCTTCTAAAAAATTTAAGTAGCCCCTTGCGCCAAAAATGGACTCTTTTCCTGATGACGTATCGTTAATAATTTCAGTAAAAACTGTACGCAAATTTTCCCACTCTGAATCTATGATATTGATGGTTTTAGAGCGGGAGGACCACCTTGTTTCCACAGAGGAAGGAATTCTCCTAGCCATTACCGAATCTAAAACAAATGTTCGTTTCGCTGATTGATTAAAAAATCCCGGTAATGAAGTAGCGCTGGCAAAATAGATACGACAGCTTTTAATGCTTCTTGTTCCGTCTTGCAAAACTAAATTTAATCTATGAGCGCTGCAGTGTGTAAATAAAGCGTTTGGTGCATCAGATTTGATTTTCATCTGTAAGCCATTTAATGAACCAGCCATGACACTCGCACCATCGTAACACTGACCAACTAACTTGGCTTTATAGTCAAACGGACGCAAAACCGCCGATACCAGTTCGTACATTGCAAGAGCAGTTCTATCTTGGCTCACGTCATAAAATCCTAAGAATCTTTCTTGAATTTTTCCCGATTCATTGACAAAACGAACCGAAATTGCACACTGCGATTTTTCAACTATATCGGTTGTATCATCCGCCTGTACCGCAAAAAAAATAGAATCTTTGATTTCCCGGTTAATGTGTTCCATAAGATGCTCGGAAATGCATACAATTAAATCATTCTGAATAGTTTTAGATAATCCCGAAAATATGTTACCAATTTTTTTCAAATGTTCTTGCATCTCCACATCGCGTTTAATCAGAACCTTGAAAAATTCTTTGAAATTTCCAACGTTTGAAGATTCATTTTTCTCGTTATGTCCCCTAAATGCCAATTCCTGCTTTGCAAGTAAACATGTTACGTCTATTAGATACATCATCAAATTTCTATTTTTTCGAACGTCTTCGTTATAAAGTTTTAAAGAAAGAGCGGTTTGAATTTGAAGAGCGTCTTTTATCGTTGAAGAATTTGTCTGTAATCGTTTTAAAGTCAAGTAACTGCTCAGATGTTCTTTAGAGCTGTCATGTTTTCTAATACTTGCAGACAAATTTTTCAAATCTGTATATCCTTGCAGTACCCAAACGTTATTTCTTCCTTTCGCGAGCAATAAACAGGGCCAACAAAAAAGGCTCTGTTTATAGAAACTACCGCATAACCATCCGTGGCTTTTATACCATTGGGTGTTAAAAGTGCGAGAAAAATGTTGCCCTTGTTTTTTATCCGGTTTCAAAATGTCAAGTGAGGGTGTAGGGCGACCTACAGCGATTATTTGATTTCGATCTTCAACCTTAAGCCTAGAAAACGGTTCCTCCAATAAGGAACAAATAACGTCATGAGCTGGCAAAGTCATTTTGAAAATAAAAAGAACTTACGTAAAAATGCCAAAAATAAATAATGAATATCCTGAAAAAACGACAACTACTAAACAAACTAAACTCTACCTCTATGTGTGGACAAATCCTGTCCCAAAAAATGAAAATATCAAAACAGAAATTCTAATTTACTAATTTCTAAAACTTATCTGATAATCTGTGATTATATCAATAATTGTAGTGTAGTTATCCAAATCTTGGCAAAATCACAAAACACCGCCACCTGATAAGAACAATACAGTCTAATTTAGTTTGGTTTTTCTCGGGCTCAAGGCCTAGGATGGATAATCGCAACCGATATCCCCAATAACGACTATTTATTGCAGTCATCACTGCAATTGCATAAAAAAGAGTATAGATTGAATAATGCTCGGGCTAGCTTTTTTATGCCAAAAGTGTTTTTAAAAAAGTTTGATAATCTGTATTGATGAATCAATTCATATTCGCTAGATGGGTAAAGAGTAACGACTGTCGTTTTTATACGTTTCAATCGTCTCATCCCTATGCTTCATGCTTCATGTCATTGTGGGATGACCGTTTCGCGCGTCGACACCGAAAGCACACGAACACGCGACGAAGGCGGAAATCGTTTCGCCTATATTTTCCTTATATTCGCCGTTGCCCCACTCTCAAGATTACCCCTTCTCATGTGCATAAAATACCACGCGGGAACAGAGAGAAAAGGCACCGTGACGTCCGCCTATTTTGAATGCACCAGCGGTCAACGGCTAGGACCTGGTCCTCTTGTGGGTGTTTAGGAATGAGTTTCGCACCACTGGTAGGTAGAAGTAATGAAGAATATAATAAGCATTGTTTTTAAATGGAAATCTTCTTGATTAATTGTGATTCAATTATTCAGTTCACAATAATAATTTATTTTGGTATTTACTATTTACTGCGGTGAGGCGGCGCCTACCTTGCCTACCCCGACCAGCCGCCACTGGAAAGTTGTCACTAGAAGTGAGATAAAACAGAACTGGTAATAATGTGGGTGTTAACATCTGAAAATAAGAATAAAACAGTCAATTTTTTCAAAAGGATTATAATGTTTATAACGCCCGAGGGCAATGAGTATTCTATTTGACGCCCTCACAAGATAGTGAGCATGCAAGAAAAGATACGCTCTGACAGAGACAATAAAAAAACGAACAATCGTATTAAGCCAGTATCTGATACTGCTTCAACAAAGTCAAAAACGATTCGGAAGCCGAACAAAAGAGCAAAAATCATCCGCTTAATGATCAGATAGACAGTCAGAACGTCAGACGAAATAAAGCAGGCACTAAGTGATGGGTGGTACCATCTAAGATGCACAAAGTGGTTCTGTCAATTATGTATCGTTGGCTGCAACCGATGATGAGATACTTTTTGGCGACTGTGATTGTATCGCTGCTACTGGAATGTAAATGGAAGCGATTTTTCCTGCATCCAGCAACACTTCCTTGGAATTTCCACGAAACTGATAATCAGCGACTTAATGCTACAAGCCCTCGTAATTAAGCAAAGTGTCGTTGGATTTATCGACGATAATAGATCTATGATAATTGAGTGATGAAACCCACAAAGCCCGCCTTTTCTCATTCAATTAAAAACGAAAATACGTATAATTTGAACGGAGAAAAAATCCGCGATAATTGTTCCGCAATTAGTTCTGCGCGAGGAGTTTCGAAAATTGTACACACCACACGATAACTGTATGGAATTAGAAAAAGTACGAGCGTATCATTCGACTTGAGAAGGTGTGCCAAGGAAACCATAAAAAAAGTGGAAACACACCGAAAATTAATCAGATCTGATGGGCAGATAGCGAATTTAATATCCTGTACTTGAGGATGAGGCTGTCAATAGGGGGTCTTGTAATTTGGTGTCCATTTGGCATGGGCTATTAATCACTTTCAATGTCCATCCGGAAGAAAAACATCTTTGATTGATTCAAAAACTGTTTTTTTTTTTAATAAATATAATCGATCTACTTGGCTTTTTATTCTTCATCCGTTTATTCTACTATTTATTCACAAAATTATAATTCAATGTTTTGACAGGTAGGGGGCGAAAATACGAAAACATTGCCAAAGTCCGTTGAAGAATAACGAAATTATGGTAACATAACCTGACTTTATCAATATTTTCTTGAAATTTCGTAATTAAATCAAAAATAGAACCCATACATAGCCAATTTTAACAAAATCCTTATGCAAACATAACCTCACTTAATTCCTCGCTGAATTCAAACCGAACCCAAATAAAAATACGATCTCGAATCTACATTACAAATTTCAACAAAATCCATTGGTTGAAAAATAACAAAATATGCAAACATAACCACACTTGATAATTTTTTTGAATTTTCCGATTAAATCCAAAATAGAACCTATATGTCGTTATCTTCAAATCCCAATTTGAACAAAATCCACTAGAAGATGACATTATGAAAACATAACCTCACTAAATCAAAACCGAACCCAACTAGATCATAATTCATTAGGTAAAGTTCATTTTTTATTTAAAGTTACAGTAACAGATCAAAATTTTAGGTTAAGGGTTGGCATGTTTTATCACGATAGTCATAAATTGAACTGTGATTCGTTTTATTTCAAAATGTAAGTATTTGATTTGACCAGAGAAAAACGTCCGAGAATAGAGGGTGATGATAATTTTGGAATGGATTATTAAAATCCTTATTTAATCAAGAAAATTAAGCCTATTATCAAATATTTTATCTTTTAATTTCAATTAGCGAGCACTTTATGTGATTTAATTTTTTTTGCCAACCTTCAACCTACAATTTTGATCTGTCACTGTAACTTTAAATAAAAAATGAACTGTATACCAAATTTGAACAAAGTTCATTGAGAAATAACGGGAATTTTGCAATCATAACCTTACTAATAAAAAAAAAATCGTCTATAATAACATACAGAGTGTCCAAAGATGGATGGTACCTTGGACGTTTAAGAAAAACGAGTCCTAGGATCGTTCTGAAAATTTGGTCATTTAGGTAAGAAATTAAGTAAAATATTCTAAAATATTTCCACCAGTGATGCAACGTTGCCGCTTCCATTAGAAAGTAGCAGCAACCTTGATATTTTAAATGGAATACTATGTATATTATTGAATTTTTAGATTCTTCAGAACATTCTGGATATTTTTCATGGATATTATCCAATATCTGTCTGTAGCAGTTTTCGAGAAATTAATCAATTTCCTTTTTTTTTCTCGAAATATAGCTCTAGTCTCTCTCCTATTACTACGCCATTGCATGGAAAGTTGAAATTTTGAGAGTGATTTAGTGTGAAGGAGGCCTATGACGTAAACGCCGAGGAAGGCGGGTTCCAGGTTGGATGGTTTGGCTTCACAACCCACAGAGGCGACGTGGCTTCTCCTCAAAACTGCAAAGTTCTTGGGAGGGCCCGTATGAGATTCTGGAGCGAATCAATGACGTCGTCTACCGGATAAAAAAACCACCACGAGGGAAGCCGAGGGTTGTTCATTTCAACCGTTTAGCTCGGTATGCTGGAAACCATGACGATCAGGACGCTGAAGTGAGGCAGATCAGGTCACCCAAGAAAGACATGTCATTATTGTCATTGGAAACTTTCATGGTTCTACACTCCAATGGCCAGAAAGTCCAGAATGGCGTTGTCCAAGAAAGGCAGCTGGATTTGTTCAAAGCACCGGCCGAAAATTCGTTGGCTCACTGGGTCACTGAAGACCTTGGTATGAGGAGTGGTCTTGCTGCTGCTTTCAAGCGGAAATTTGGACAACTGGAACATCTACGACGACAAAAACCAGAGGTGGGGAAGTTACTGGAAATCATGGAAGGAACACGACATCAGTTCTACCTTGTGACGAAGAAGCTTCCACAACATCTGACCACCTACAGTGATGTCTGGGAAGCCCTCAGTCATCTTCGTGACTTGATGCTGTCACAGGACCTGACCCATCTGGCAATTACGAAAATGACGAACGACCAACTGGACTGGAGAGTAGTACGGAGCATGCTGGAGGTAATCTTCAAAGAAAGCGGCATTGACATCCTGGTATGCTGCTATTCCGCCCGGAGGACAAAGCAAAGGACAGTGGACTGTTATTTCCACCAAACATCACACTGCCGGTTTGGAGACAGTTGCCGATACCGACATGAGGGCAACTCGGGACAAATTGCCTTAAGAAGGGGGCAATGTGACGAAACATGTCGTAGGCGCATTCACCAGATCCACCATTAAGTGTAGAAGTAGCCTGGTACATTCTAGGGAAGCAAGATGGCGTCGCGATTATTCTACTATATTCTACAAATATCTATACAATGCTGCGCTATTCGGGCAATTTCGGGAAGGAGCCTGGGATATATATAAATAAAACCACCAGTTGAGAGGAGATATCGATTAGCCGCGAATTATAATCGTTACAACATAAATATACGCTGCGATTGTGAACATAAATATTTGTGGTTTTGTCAGTGACTTTAAATAAACTAATTAAAACTGGACAAGTGTTTTCTATAGCGAAACTCGTTACAATATCCATGGCAACTCTTGAAGCAAGGTATTCTTTTGTGACCGTAAGCTTGGAGAATTAATGAATCTCAAGTTATCGTTGCTTTGTTATTAATGAATATATTTTTATGAAATGTTGGTCACAGCTATTTGGAGACACTCTGAAATCAATGGCGTAGTGATTTATTTAATAAAAAATTCGCCATTTTGTATCACGAAAAAGTCTTGTTATATGCCTCAAAATGTAGATAAACAGATTAAAATTTGAGATTTAAAAAAAAAAAATTGTTGAAATCGGTTTATAACCTATACAATTTTACAGTGGTGTTGACAATCTGAATGGGGCACACTGTATATAAATAATAATATAGAGAGGACTTTATGTCCTCACTTTATGTAAACAGGGTAGAGAGAAGTCTTGTTCAGGATACCGTGCCTGCCAAAATTCCTTTCAACTTCGAAAAAAATATTTTTCAAACTAATTTGTCTGAAATCTCCCTCAAATATTACAGTCCGGCAACGCCGCACCGCCGTATTGGAAACGTCAATGAGTCAGTGAATATGCAGGATGCTTGGTTTTGACATCGAATCTTTGATCCATGTTTTTTTGGATATTTCAGTGAAACTATTTTTGTGTTTATAGTGACCCTGTAAGTGTATCGTTTATCGGATTTTTGATTATAATTGGTCATCTATTACTTATCGATATGCATTCATGCACCACCAGCTCCTTGTAATTCAAAGAACAAATCAAAATGGCCAGATCTAGATTATGGTTCACAAGTGTAAAAGGCCATTCGTTATTCAGCAGCAGATTAAGGATTTGAAGGTCTTGAATTCTAGTATGCAAAATAATAGAAGGTTTGACCACTGAATATTCTGTAGGACACAGAGTTGCAATATGTTGAGGTTGCTTAATCTGACTTCCAAAATGTTAAAGAGTTGCAGTTTGGTTCCCCCTGGTTCCATATGTCGTAGATACTAATGTGGCATTTTTTTTACAATGGCTCTTTGTATAAACCCACCACCTTGAGTAAATAATTCTCAATCCAATGAGTCACCTCGCAAGTACTCTCCAATTCAATGCTTAATCAATATCTCGTTCAACTTGTGTAATTCCGGAAAAAAGCGCGGACAAAAACAGCGGGAACAATTGTTTCGGCGGGCCATTGTGCGGAATCGCCAGTTTTTAGAGGCAATTACCGGCATGGTACAGCTGCCAAAACCGTTCGGGGGACACAATTACATCGAAAATGGGAAAAATACACAAAAAGAGGGACTCGGAGTGTAATTTGAGCACGATTTGATAATGTGCCCATTAAATTTTGACACCTCAATGAATTAAAAACGTCTTCATCAACGTTTTTATGTCATTCATCATCCCCAACGTCTTCACCCCTTTATATGATAAATGATGCATTTCCCCGTTCCTGGTTCGATTCATCTCAATTTTTTATCCATTTACTTTCAGGTACCATCAAATAGCGGTTCCTTTTCGATAGACGACGACACATATGTATATAAAAAGCAGTCAGGTACCCATGTTAAGTCGTGACAGGCCCGCGTCCTTTGTATCGGGCCGATAAAGAAAATTTATTGAAAGAATTGTTTTAAAGCCGAAAAAATTCATTTTTTCCCATCACTCGGTAGAAAATCTCTCTAACGAACCGAGTTGCACGTACCATCATTGTCTGGTGCGGTACCCGCCCAGGAAATGGGTTCTTTTCAGAGCTTTCACGCCTATGGCGCGACATATCGACGAGCTTTTTTGGTGTCATTGTGTTTTCTGGGTCTCAGGTGTGACGATATACAGGGTGTTCCAAACTTTATTACCTTCTCTGTTTCAAAACAAAGAACTACTGAAAAAAATGTGGATTATGTCCTCTATTTCAATAATTAACTGAAAATTCTTCAATTATTATTATTGTACCAGCATCTCTAAAAAACTACCAAGCCATCAACATACCATGACATATGGGTCAGAAAATGGCCATAAAACACCGACAACAATCCGAAAATAGCCAAATTTAACGAGGCACAAGCCAGGCAATGAGCAATTTCGAGGGGTCAAGAATGCGACCCAGGCACAAGCCAGTACTGATGGTACTGTTATCAAATAGACAGAGACGTACTGGCAGTATTGTGAAAATGGCGGCTCGATGGTGTCACCGAGCGTGAAATGTTGCACCAACAACAATGGCCGGTGGTATTGTGCGCGACCAAGCTCAAAGGTCACGGTGGTGGACGAACCCTGAACAATGGGGGCTTCCGAGAACCATGGGGCTGCTGCAGTACCCAGTAGCAGCAGCAAGTGTTGAATTTAATGCTGGTCATAGCAAAATTCGTGAGTTGTGTCATTTTCAATTGGTTATAGAGAGCGATGAAGTCTGACCAGATTCCACAAAAACTGTAACTTTGATCACAAAAATTGAAGATAAAAGTAGCTCTTTGGTCGATTATCTACAAGATTTATAGGAACAATTTTTCTCTCAGTAGTACCATTATCCAGATATTTTCGAAAGTTTGAACGAGTTGGTTACAGGGAGACATTACGTCAGACAAATTTCCACAGCAATTATTTGGGAAACCGTAGCCCTTATCAAAAAATTCTTTTTATAAAAGTTGCTCTTTGGTTCATTATCAACAAGATTTATTTGAATGATTTTTCTCTCAGCAGAACCACTTCCAAGATATTGTCCAAAGTCTGTACTTGTCGGTTATACAGAAAGATGACGGCAGAAAAATTTCTAAAGCAGTTAATTACAGCAACCATAACTCGCATCAAAAAATTTTTCAAAAAAAAGTTGCTCTATGATTGATTATCTCCAAGATTTATTTGATCAATTTTTTTCTCAGTGGTACCATTTTCGAGATATTGTCGAAAGTTTGAACTCGTTGGTTATAGGGAGAGATGACGTCAGACAAACTTCCCCAGCAGTTATTTGGAAAACCGTAGCCCCCATCAAAAAATACCTCATATAAAAGTTGTTTTTTGGTTGATTATCAACAAGATTTATTTGAACATTTTTCCTCTCACTAGTTCCATTTTCCAGATATTTTTGAAAGTTTGAACTCGTTGGTTACAGGTAGGGATGACGTCAGACAAAATTTCCCAGCAGTTATTTGGGAAACCATAGCCCCCATCAAAAAATTCCTCATATAAAAGTTGTTGTTTGGTTGATTATCAACAAGATTTATATGAATGAATTTCGTCTCAGCAGTACCACTTTCAAGATATTGTCCAACATCTGCACTTGTTGGTTATAGAGAAAGATAACATCAAACAAAATTCCACTGCAATTATATAAAAAACCAAAACTTCTTTCAAATAACTCTTCAAATAAAAGTTGTTCTTTGATTCATTATCTATCAAATTTATGAAAACGATTTTTCTCTCAGCAGTACCATTCTCAAAATAGCGTTAAAAGTCTTTACTCGTTGATTAGAAGGAAAGTTGACGTCAGAAGAAAATCCACTGCAGTTATTACATAAACCATAACTCCCATAAAAAAACTCTTCGGATAAAAGTTGTTCTCTGTTTGATTATCTACAATATTTAACTGAACAATTTTTCTCTCAGCAGTAACATTTTCAAGTTATTGCCAAAAGTCTACACTCATTTGTTCATAAGGAATAATGACGTCAGGCAAAACTGCACAACACTTATATCAAGAACCATAACTCCCATCACAAAATTCCTTGAATAAAAGTTGTTCTCTGGTTAATTGTCTACAAGATTTATCTCAACCATTTTCTCTTAAGCAGTACCATTTTGAAAATATCATCAAAAGTCTGCACTCATCAGTTATAAGGAGTGATAACGTCGAAGATAGCAACCCCAATCAAAAAATTCCTCAAATAAAACTTCTTCTATGCCTTATGGCTTATAAGTTTCACTAAAAAAGTTTCACAACTTCCAAGCTATCTGACGCAACATTCCAATCTAATTCAAGACCTAAAAAATAAATAAATACCGATAGGTATATGTCTTATATAAAATAATCAATGGTAGTTCTATCAACCAAGCCTTGTTGATCAATCAACTTCATATTTGGCATACAAATGAAAGACTTCAAACTTGAGCGAGAGTATAGCTTTATTGTGAAAAATCGTGAGAAGCTTGAAGAGGGGCCAAAAATTCTTTATAGATTTCTTTCACTTTTTAATTTTTCAATATTCTTTTAATCTTGTGTCTTTCCTCAATTATCGAGTATCAATTTTCTTTAATGATATAAGTTTTTTTTACGTTATTCATTTTTTAATTAGAACTTTTATTTTTGTATCAATATTGGAGGATTCAAATTCAATGGCATTTGTTTCATTTCCCTTTTGTAAACATTTTCCAATAATCGTTAATAAAATTCAAATTCAGTTGAGGTGTCCGTTCATCATATTTTTTTTTTTTGGTTAGAGATTTATTTTCCAATCTCTTTATTATTTCGGCATTATTGAAGAACATGATGAAGAAGAATATCAAAGGGCTTGAAAAGGGACTTGAAGGGCGAAATGAGGGTTCAGTCCTTGAATTCTTTTATTAGTAATGATGTTTATTTATTTTATGCATTTTTTCATAAGGACTGCGTTTTTTTTACTTTTAATTTTTTGATTTTTGTGAGTCTTCACTTATCACATTCTTTTAAGAGATTTGATTATTTTCTCCTTATTTTTCTCAATTTTCTAGCTATACAATTTTTTTGAATGATATAAACTGTAGCTATTTATTTATTTATATTATTCATTATTTATTCTTCAAATCAATGTAAACTGTTTTAATAATTCAAATTCAATGGAATGTGAAATGGGGTCTTTTAAAGATTAGGTATCCACACATTAATGCAGTTTTCAAATTTTTTAGAACAATTTAAACTAAACAAAATTCTGGATGAACAATTTCAACACAAAATATGATTCCAAAACAAACTTAATTTTTATCAGAATTCACTGCAAAAACTCCCTTGAGTGACAGCTTTGTCATATTGTCATAAGATTCATATTATTATGAAACTTACATGCAATGTTGTCAAACTTACTCAAACTTCTTAAGAATCATGACTGCAATAATATGTAATAATTGTTGTAATTATATTTTACTTTGATTTTAAAAAAATGAACACTTTAAGTTTTAAAACAATAAGTTCTAGACATACATATTATTAAGTCTGGATGAGAGTTTCAAAAATTGTACTGTAATGTGAACTTAAACTGACCCAAACCTAACTCCAAACAACCAAAACCAAACCAAACCAATTGAAACTAATCCGTACCAACCCTAAACTAAACAAAACTAAACCAATCTAACTAAAACTGACCCAGACCAATAAAAACTAACCCAAACTAACCCAAGCCAACCAAAACGAACTCAAACCAATTGAAACTTACCCAAACATACCCAAACTAACCAAAAAAAAAACAAAAATTGTGGATTCTAAGGACCCATAGCTGGAGCTGGTCGAAAATTTAGGAAGATTACTGTTGAAACAATGTGACTTGTTTTTTTTTGCAAAAAAGTGATTCATCCAGCATTTTGTCCTCTTTATACAGGGTGTTTCAGAATAACATGCTAATAATAAAGGGGGTGATTCTTGGGCTCATTTTAAGAAAAAAAATTCATATGAACGTATGTCCTGAACGCCTTAACTTTTGAGATACAGGGTGTCAAAGTTTTAAAAAATAGATACTTTTTTTACAATAACTTTGTCATTACTGTAGATATCTTTATGAAATTTGGGTCATGTATTTTAGGCATTAATACTCATTTTTTGATGCACCAACAATTTAATTATTCTGACCAGTGCCGTCCATGCGGGTTTTGGTTTGCATATTTTTTGGGAAATAGAAAAATTTTTTAGGACATACGTTCATATGAATTTTTTTTCTTAAAATGAGCCCAAGAATCACCCCCTTTATTATTAGCATGTTATTCTGAAACACCCTGTATAGAAAACAAAAACGAAAGATAATTTTCCAAATTCGCCTTCGAAAAGTACAAAATACGTGGATAAATATCTAATGTTTACACATATCCAAATAATCTTTGATAAACTTTATATTGTGTTGAGGTGTAGGTTCTTTATTTTATTTATTTTTTTTGTTGAACTGTTGAAGGTTGTCTCTTTTCGTCAGGTTAATATTTTTTTTAGAAAAAGGATGTGTTGTTACTGGTTTTACGGCGTTATATTGAAGAAAATGATGAAGAAGAATGCAAACAAAGGGCTTAAAAGGGGTAGGAAAAGTGCTTTTAGCTGAAATTAATTGCAGATTACAAGCGGCAAGATCTAACTGTTCAAAAATCAAATACGATTACCCTAATCAGTCCGATGATTAAAAACAAAGAGCAAAAACCAAATAAGGTTCCATTGGCTGGTTCCACACATCAGATGCTAACTGTTCTGTCCGCTTCAATATAAAGCCGTCAAATCAGAGAGTCTAATCATAGGTTCAATATGAAGCACGAATTATAATTCACAAAACACCAAAAGACTTTTTAAAAAACAATTTTATTCACTAAGATAGAAATATGAGTATGATTCAGATGTTAACAGTATGAACTTTGACAAACAAATGATACTTAAAACTAACAACTAACTCTATTTATGCGTTCTGGGTCCATCGATAAGAATGGTGCTTATCGTGGCGATAGATTTATCAAAAGTACCTAATGGGTATATAATTCCTCCATCCTTAGTGAGAAACGTCCTCGTTGACGATATTTTGTAGTCTCTTCATGGTGAGGAATATTTTTCTTTTTCTCCAGGCTATTAAGATGCATATTCCAATACATAGGATAACTGTCCATAAAAGGGCATGAGATGTTGTATGCATTGTAATGTCCAGTGGTTCTGGGCTTAGTGGTTGGAATAGATCACTGTTTACGTCTTCAGGTCGTGAAAAATGTAGAGTTTTGAAGTTAATGTGGAGACTGCTATTGATGATAGTTAGGTTGTTGGAAAACTGTTTTGTTTCCAGCCAAGTATCTTTTGGGTGAAATTTTCGTCCATCAATTATTAATTCGCAGGGGCTGAGTAGTAAATTGCATCCTTGCGCCTTTTCTTGCAGTAGTTGCTGACAATTTTCGAAAATTTCTTTTTCTTCTTTTGTGCAGATCAGGAGGTTCTTCTTTTCTGTGAGTTGATATGCTTGGTAGTTATTCGATGCCGTCACTGCCATGCATTTATTATGTAGAGTACAGTTGCTTGGTATGGCGTCCTTACATATCCAATGGGACAGCATCTGGTTGCAGTTTGTGTACCAGGTGTGGTTGCAATGGAAATGGCTAGGTACTAGAAGCAATTGATTCGCCTCGTTGGGTATTGGATAGATAAATGAGAGATTACAATAATTAATACTAAAAATAGGTACCTTAACAATTACGATTGCCAATTCATTATAGATCATGAATCCGGTAGGGCATAGTGTAACTAGGTCGGATAAATGCCTGATGGGAAATACTGTTTTGGAAAAGTGATTGAGATGTAGATATTGCCAAATATTATGCACTTCGTCAAGTGAAAAGAGTTCTATATTCAAAGAATTTGAATGTGCAAATGAAATTGTTCTTTCCCATGTCTTCAAAAGGTCATTAAGTTTATTTATTTGCAAAAGATGGTTTTGAACTAAGAGGTTTGTGTCTAGTCTTTCTTCAAGTTGAGATAATTTCTCTTGGACTTTCTTAGAATTTTCGTTTATAAGATTGACCATGTTTTGAAATTTATCAGTAATACCTCCAGCGAAACTACTTAGTGCATTGATTCTTTTGATTTCTTTTAGTTGATTAAACTTTAAAGTTTCTATTTGAGATTCAATATTATTCAAATCTTCATTATCTAAGTTTCCAGTAACAAATTTAATTCCAGATCCTAAAAAGTTGATAAGTCCGCGTTTATTACGAGAGGGCTTTCCATACAATTTTTCGTATTCGTCGTATGTATTATTTAGTCTTTCTGTGCTAAGGTTAAATAGTTGGGTTAAAAGGTGATTATTTTGATGTTTGATTATGTGTTCTAAGGCTAGTTGGTTAACGCATAGTAATGATAATGTATACTTAATACTACTAAGATTAAAGGGTAGGTAAAACGTATGGTAGTCTTCTAAGATTAATGATTTTCCTATGTCCTCTTTGTAGTAGCCTTGGTTATTCTTAATCGGGACGATTTGAAGGGCCAGGCTGAGGGTTATCAGGAGGTTTATCCTGCAACAAAGGTTTCTTCCTTAATCTCTTTAATTTTCTGGTATGTGTTGTAATAACATTTTTTCTTCCTTGTGTACAGGTAATTCGCGGGCCCTTTGTCTTGGTAACAATGGCTTTTTCAAAACGAGGAATCTCTTTACGTCGTTTGTCTTTTGTCAAGTATATGACTTGATCTTTTTCTAAAGTTGGTAAAGGTTCTGGGTGTTTTATTTGTTTTTTACTCGCGCTTTCTTGTCTTTCACGGGTTGCTGAATATATTTGTTTAAAATACGGTAATAACTCTTTTTTTCGTTGATTATTGTATTCTTCGTATATGGTCACGTCCATGTCGATACAAGGTTCGTGATAATAGGGGCCGTAGAGTATTGAAAAAGGTGAATGTTTAGTTACTGAATGAATACTTTGATTGTATATTAAAATGGCGTTTATCATTTGATCGGAGGGTGTGTCGTTGTCATTTTTAAGATGAATTGCTCGAAGTTTTTCTAATAATGTGGAATGAAGTCGTTCAATAGGGCTGTTTGATTGAGGTGTAGCTAAAGGGATATAGTGACTCTCGATACGAAGTAATTTTAAGAATTCCTTGAGGGTGCTGTTATTGAATTCTGTACCTTGATCCATGATGATTTTCTCGGGTATACTATGATGAGCAAGATAATGTCTTAATTTACTAAGTATGGAAACAGCGTTCAGGTCAGGTAATGTATAGGCTTGGGCGTATTTAGAAAAGGAGTCTATTATTGTGAGAAATTTCGTAGCTCTATAAGTGAACACATCCATATGGATAGTTTTGAAGGGTTTATCTTCTAATAGGGGACCACAATAGGGTGTGATATAGGGTCTTCTTTCGTATTTGACTTGTAAGCAAATTTCGCATTTATTAATGAATGCAGTTATCTGATCCTTGAGATGTGGCCAATAATATTTTTGCTTCAAGTGATTATATGTTTCCAGTATGCCATTGTGATTTTGAGCGTGATAATCTTTAATAATTTGAGTTTGTGTATTTTTGTCAGTGACATCTCTAAGAACTATATCAGCAAAAGCTAATTTTACGCTCTTATTAAAGTTGGCTCCAAAGATGTTTCGGAATTTTTCTTTTAATTTTCTATCAGGTATATGTACAAGATATTTTAAATTAGGTTGAATTATATCTTGTATAGTGGTAACTATTTCCTTTTCTTGTTGTTGTTTCTGAATAAAAACATGATAATGATTTTTCCCAAAGGGTTTTGTATGTTTTATGTGATATTCTTCGGCTATCTGGATGATAATTCTGTTGTTAGAATGATTTAATGGAGATTCGGAAATGGGAATATAATTACCTTGTTGATCGTTTTCGGAATGTATTGTCACAATGGTTTCGTTATCATCATGGTCTTGCGATAATTCTTTATTAGCTCGCTCATTAACAAATGAGTCAATATCAAAGTCTGTTACTTTAGCTATGTCGTTATCAGATGTTTGAGGGATGATAGAGGCATTATCTGTTGTCTCATGTATATTTATCTCGATTCGACTTAAAGCATCAGCAACAACATTTTCTTTGCCTTTTCGGTAGATAATTTCAAAATTATATTCTTCAAGTTTAAGCTTCCAACGGATAAGCCGTGAATTAGGTTCTTTCAATTTTGAAAGCCAAACAAGGGGATTATGGTCTGTCTCGATAACAAATTTTTGTCCATATAGATAGGGTCTAAAATGTTTGCATGAATCAATGATAGAGAGAAGTTCCTTTTCTATAGTTGAGTAATTTTTCTCTGCAGAATTTAAGGTTCTTGAATAGAATGCGATAGGGTGTTCATCTTGGGATAGGACGCTACCAATAGCAATATTAGATGCGTCTGTAGTTAACTTGAAATTTTTGTTAAAATCAGGGTATTGAAGAATGGGTGAATTTGTAATCAACATCTTGCATTTATTGAAAGCTTCGATATATTCAGGGTTCAAGGGGTCTATTTTTGAGTTTTTCTTTAAGCATTTTGTTAATGGAAACACTATTTTGGCGAAATTTTTTATAAAGCGTCGGTAGTATCCAACGAGTCCTAAGAATGATTTGATTTGTTTTTCTGTAGTAGGGATCGGGAATTTCTGAATTGCGTCAATTTTGCTAGGATTGGGTTTAATACCTTGTGGCGTAATAACGTGTCCTAGGAATGAAACGTCTTTGGAAAGGAATTCAGATTTATCGATTTGGACTTTTAGGTTGACTGATTGCAAGGTTTTAAATATTTTTCGTATGTGATCTAAATGTTCTGACAAGGATTTTGAAAAAATGACTACGTCATCCATGTAAACGAAACAATACTTGTGTAGATGTTCGCGAAGGACTTCGTCCATCATTCTTTGGAAGGTCGCGGGGGCGTTCCGGAGACCAAAGGGCATTCTTAAGTATTCAAAATGACCATTATTTACTGAAAATGCTGTTTTTTCTATCGAATCTTTATGCATTTCGATCTGGTGAAAGCCTTGGGCGAGATCTAAAGTAGTGAAGTATGTACATTTACCTAAATGATCCAGGATTTCGTCGATTCGTGGCAAAGGATATTTATCCTCTATTGTTTGTTCATTAAGGGCGCGGTAGTCAATGACCATTCGATATTTTTTTTCTCCTGATGCATCGAGTTTTTTGGGGACTATCCAAACAGGGGCTGAATAAGGGGAGATACTAGGCCTTATGATTTTATTATCTAAAAGTTTTTGTATTTGCTTTTGGATTTCTTTTTGCATTGCGTAGGGGTGTCTAAATGATTTTACGTAAATAGGCCGATCATCTTTAGTTCGAATGGTGTGTTTTGTTTGCGATGTGAAGGTTAAGTCACTATTTTCATGATAAAAAATATTTTTAAAACTATGACAAAGTTCTAAAATTTTGTTTTTTTCGAGGTCATTCAAGTGGTCTAACCTTAATCGATTTATTAATTTAGAATTTGTTTTTCCATTATTTTCTGGGTTTTGAATAACAAATTCATTTTGTGGTATAACATGTTTTCTTTCGTGAAAATTTATTTGTATTTCGTTATTATCGATAGGTTTTGGTAAAATGCAGAATCCGTTCTTTACTTCGATTAATGAGTCGGGTATGGTAGTGTTAGTGTCTAGTTGGAATGATGGTAATAAGGCAATTCCATTTTGTATGTCTACTGGTATTTTTAAATAGCTACAATTATTTATCTCTTTGCTTGAAAATGGTTCATTGTATAATAATGTAAATGGTATGTGAATGTTATTGAATTTTAAAGTTTTTTCTTTGTAATCTATAATAGCATCTAATTTTTGTAAATCGTTTGAGCCAATCAGAGCATCGAAATCTTTATGCCAGTCGACTATTCTAAGGTGTATGTCTTTATTTATGCCATATTCTTTTAAGAGTGGCATTAATAAATTATCATTACTAGAGTAGGTTTTTCTACAGGCGATTACTTTGAAAGGTTCGAAAAAATAAAATTCGCTAAATTGTTTAGCAGCTTTGGGAGTGATAAGAGAATCAGAGGCACCTGTATCAATTAATACAGCTAGTTTTAAACAATTAAGTTGGAAAAAGGGTAGTCGGGTTTGTTTCATCAAGTTATTTATGTTGGTGATTGAGATGAGGCTGGGTTCATAAAATTTTCGTAATCGTTAGGATCTGTGGGTGTTTCAGTATTATTTTCAGGAATATTTTGTGGTTGGTGTTCTGTCTCGTCATTTGGCGTATTGTAATAGTAATCGCTTTCAGAATAGTTATGGGAATATTCTTCAAAGTGTCCATCATAAAGAAGGGAGTGAGCACTATCTTCTGTGTCAACGTTCGTTAATTCTTGAGCTGTCCAAGTTTTGGGACCGTTGCTTTTAAAGTAATTATTATAATGTTGTGGTCTTTGTTGCATTTGAGGATTAAATTGTTGTTGGTTTGTTCTTGGCACAAATCTAGAGGGACCAGCGGAACTTGTACTCATTGGGGTAGGTTTGTGCTGAGGGACAAAGTTTCTTTTAGGGGCGAAAACATTTTGGGGTCTTCCAAATACTTGTTGATTAGTAAAAAATCGTTGTGGTGGAAGTTGTCGAGGTTGGATGTTGACAGGTTGACTAGGAAAGGTTGGTTTGTTGTGTGGTTGTATGTTTTTGATTGTTTTATTATTGTTTTGATAATGACCAGTATTGTTAGAATGTTGGTGAAAAGGTTGTCTTAACATGTTTCGTTGGTTTTCTATGAGTTCGAAATCTTTGATATATCTCAAGGCATCATCTAAGGTTCTTACTTTAGTGGGAGTTATGTCAGTGCTAAGTGATCTAGGACAATTTGCAGATAGGATTAGTATTGAAGTTGAGTTAATTTGTTCTATTAGTGCTACTCGTCTATCTTCATTACTTATTTCGTTATGAATTTTCGCATGAATCCGGTGATTAAAAAGTTTCAACCGTTCAGTAAATTGTGTTAGTGTTTCATTTCTATCCAGTCTAAAGTATTGCAATTCTTGCATCAAGGTTGTATAAGAGATAGGGTCGCCAAACTTTTGTCTTAACGCTACTTTTATATTGGGCCAGTCTATTAAATCTGATCGCGAAAATAAGAAATTCGCGGCGTTTCCAATTAATTTGGATTTAATGGCAGCGTTTGTGCCGTACTTTTGGAGTTCTTCTCCTGCGTAAAAGGTTGTATAGAATATGTCGATGTCTCGGATAAATGTTTCTAAATTATCTGGATTGCCATCGAATGTTGGCAGAAGATTTGTAAAAAATCTGAGATTCTCCATTGAGATTGAATTAGAACTGATTTCGTTCTGAACTAAAGGATTATTTTTTGAAATAGGATTTATCAAGTTATTTTCTTCAGGTTTTTCTGAATTATCAAGAGAAATGGGAAAGTTCAATATTTCCTCAGGAATAGATATATTTATCTTTTCTAAATTTGCATTTGAATAATTTAGAGTGTCTACGTTGCTTTTCTGTTCAATAACTAAACCTAGTTTAGAATGATTTCTATTTAGAAATTGTTTTATTTTTCCCGGCGCATCAGACATTTACAGAAAAACGGTAATAAGATTGGCAATTGTAATGTAAAGGTACTTACAATAAAATCTCTCTCATTTTTCGACAGTCTGGGCTATGGGTGAGTTCTTTGATGTCTTGTTCTGGTGTCTTCGACAGGGTAGTTTGCGGAGGACTCAGGTTTCTTTGGATAGCAGCTAAGGTATTGAAATACTCCGTTGTCAATTGACAGTACAACGTGCAGCTATCCTGTTCGCAGCGCCAATTATAATTCACAAAACACCAAAAGACTTTTTAAAAAACAATTTTATTCACTAAGATAGAAATATGAGTATGATTCAGATGTTAACAGTATGAACTTTGACAAACAAATGATACTTAAAACTAACAACTAACTCTATTTATGCGTTCTGGGTCCATCGATAAGAATGGTGCTTATCGTGGCGATAGATTTATCAAAAGTACCTAATGGGTATATAATTCACGCGTAAATTTCAACATAAATATAAATAAAACATCGAAAAATAAATGCGTCTTGAACAGATTAATATGGAATACACGCAAGTGCGGATGTTTCCCACTTTTCTTGCCGGAGATGATTATCTGGGCTGGAAATGAATGTTCATTAGACGATGTTGTTTTTAATTGTCGGTTGTTTAGTTTGTATTGACAATACATTGCTAAGTGATAATTTTATCGAAGATTGCCTGGCTTGGGTACTGCCAAGACAAACAATATAATAAATTTGAGATTAATGGATTTTATGGGGGACCTTGAGATAGACTACTGGTTTGATATACAGAGCATCGCCAATTGGAAACGCTCGTAAAAAACGATGTTTGTATAATTGATTAGGAATCTTGTTCGATTTACCTTGGTCGTTTGTTTTTTCACGTATTTTATTACGTACCTTATTTTGTTATTTGACAGCAACAAAGAAATGTTCAGATTAGAATTTGCTCAGAACTTTTTTTCGAAATAACATTAAATATTCGTTCAAGTGATGAGAGGATGTTCAAATAAAAATATTGGTTTCTTGGATCCTGATCATAAAATGTACAAGTTCAAGAATCATGTTATTTTTTTTTTGAGTGTGAACCGGAAAAAATGGCAGATACAGAAACTAGTGGTCATAAATGATAGGACATACAGGCGAGATCAAAATAAAGTGAATATACATTGCTTTTCTATATCTGCTAGTAGTAACTCATAGTAGCACAGCTTTCATTATTGAAATTTGAATTTGGAATTCTTTACTACTGACTAAACTAGGTCCTAAAATAGAAGCAATTTTGACGGTGTTGCCAAATTTGACATTTTCCTTCTATATTTTGATATATTTTCTCCAAAAAAGCTCTAGGTACTATATCTTCCACCATTACATTTACATTTAAAAAATGTATAGATCAAAAATGTCAAAATTGCTTGCATTATATGAAATTTAAGTTGAACTTTGAAACCCTGTAGATTCATATGGAAACCAATGGGGAAATAAATTTTATATGTATTTTTTTGACATTGTATTTTTTTGTATATTTATATAGCCTCGAAGCTAAATAAACAATGTTTGTCTTTTTTTTTATAAGTACCTAGTTACCCACTTTATTTTGACTTTTTCTGTATATCCTATCATTTATGACCACTAGTTACTTGAAACCCAGTATGTAAATCAAAAATAAAAGAAATCCCCCAAACCTCAAAACAAATTTTGTCTTTATCTAAGTTTTTGCTAAATAAACGAAAATTAATTTATTACATTAGTTAATAAAATAAACTAGGGTCAGATTGAACATCTCAGTTTGAAATAGCGGTCTCTACTTATTCTTATTTATTTGTTTATTTATTTTATATTTTTTTATTGATTGATGGCGATATTTCGACTTGTTTCAAACATCTTATTTTTTCTGCTTTTTTTTTATTTTTTATTGAGACATTTTTTCTAATTCTTTTGTAGCCAAGTGCTAAATAATCGTATACATATTATTATTCAAGTGAGAACACTTTAAAAAAGTGAATAGAATAGAAATCAAAAACAAATCGTGAAGCTTGAAAACCAGTGCAAAATAAAATAAAATAAAAGGTGACAAATATCCTCAAAAAATAAAAAAGAATGATAACATTCCTGAAAAAACAAACAAAAATATCAATCAAATAAGATAAATCAGTGAAACCTGAAAAGTCGTTAAAAAAACATTACAAAAATCCTTAAATATTAAAACAAGAAGAAAAGGGCCATAGAAATAAATACAAAATAAAAAAATGCTCCTAAAAGCAAAAGTATCAAAGTGAATGAAATCAAATAAAAGAGCCTAAAAAGTGCCATGAGTTAATAATTTAAAAAAAAACTTGAGGCAAGAGGCACTAGTGGCAGTATTCTAAAAAGTCAAATCAATTAAAAAAAAGACTCCTATCTTGAGCGAGATATGTATAATAATCCATAGGATTATTAGAAAAGCAATAAACTGAAAAATGCATAATATGAAAATGTATGTCATAGAGACAAAATATGATGGATGAACAAAAACTCATCTCCAATTTTAGACAGTATCTCAGAATTCCTCAACTCTCCGACCACACCAAAACCCAAAAGGTGAGGCCCCCGTGGCCTTTGTCACCCCATTCTTACACAACAATATACCGAATGTTCCCGATTCTCCTACCTGATAGTGAACCAGTGAAAAAGATCCGCTCTCGTAGATTCTCAGCCGCGATATCCAAGCGCTTTGCCTCTTTTCGAACAACTTATCTGTTTATTCTACACACAATGGGATTACTTTGGAGGTATTAAAATTCAAATTGTTGTTTGTTTCCATTGTCACCTCATTTGGCTGCGTATTTTACTAGCCCAGAAGCTGCTGTGACTTTGTGTAAGCTCCTTAACAATTATTGATATCTTTTTCGACTTTTAAATGCAAGATGGTATGATTGGGCCAAATTTGAAGATGGTATCTTTGTTAGTTTTATTCCTGCACTATCAACGGAAGCCACAGAGTCCTATTAGTCTAAATGAGTGAACAAATTAGCAAAAACATCATCAGCTTCTATTCATCAGATACTGAGTCTCTGAGCTAAAATTTTAGAAGTCGATTGACGTTTGAACGTACACAAATATCGGGAGTCACTATCATACTCATCAAATTATTTCCGATAATGAATTCAGAAGAATCGGATGAGTCTGCTGTACGAGGGATGTTTGATGAGTCCACAGGAAGCACGTACTTTTCTAAGAAGTCAAATTTTTGCAAATCTAATTAGTCAAAAATAGTCTGATCATGCTGTCTGATGAGTATCTGAAATGAGTCCATGAAGACTTGTCCTCAATCATAGTCATATCTGATGAGTTAAATATTCGATTTCATGAGTCCGCTTCATGAATGATTATCTAAAATAGTCTAAAATGAGTCCATTGGACATTTCCGATGAGTCCTTAATGATATTATGCTATCTGGTTAGTTCGACTTAAAAAATGAGTCAGACTTGTGATAATCTGATGAGGCTTCGCTTCGGAGAATAGTAGTTGATGAGTCAAACGAGTCCAATTCGTATAAACATATTAAAAATGCGAGTCTGAAAATCTGATCAATTTTTGGGACATTGATGGGTCATTCTTATGACTCCAATTTTCAATAATAATTATCTGATAAGTCTACAACCAACATGAGACAGATTAGTGAAGATCTAATGTGTGCACGAGTGATAATCACTCAACAGAAACATCTTAATGTTCTGAAGAGACCATTTTTTAGAAATCTGATGTTTCTTCGTTGTGAAAAAAATGTCTGATGAGTCAACATGAATTCAGTAGTCAAATACTCGACGATCTATGAGTTCTCTTCATGAGTGATGTTTAAAATGACTCCAAAGAAGTTCGTGATAACTAACATGAGTCATACCTGATGAGTCCGAATCACAATTTTAAATCAAAATTCTGATGAGTCCGCTCTATATGCTTGATCATTCAACAGGAATCACATACTTTTCTAAAAAGTCCATTTCCTGAAATTTGATCTTGGTGAACATTTCTATTGGGTGAACATGATTTAGTAAACGTCCAAAATTTGATCTAAAATGAGTCCAATTCTTTAAATGTCTGATGAGACAAAAATGTCAAATTACTAGGAATAAAATGTCAAGATATCAAGGAGTCTGTGTGGCTTAGTGAAAATGTCTGATGAGTCAACATGAATCAAGTATATAGACAAATACTCGAGGATCTACGAGTCCTCTTCATGAGTGATGTTTATAATGAGTCCAAAGAAGTTTGTGATAACTAATATGAGTCATTTCTGATGAGTCCGAATCAACCTTCATTTCACAATTTAAAGTCAGAGTTCTGATGAGTCTGCGCTATGCTCTATCAGTCTGGATACTTTACTGAAGAGTCCATTTTCTGAAGTTTGATCTTCTGATGAACATGATTTATTGATCTGAAATGTGTCTAATTCTAATAATATATGCATCAATGATGAGTCCTCGTGAAAGGAGATTGATTCTAATGAGTCCAATTCTTATTAATAAATGTCTGATGAGTCTGGATCAATATGAGACAGAAATGTAAAAATCTTATGAGTGAAAATGAGTCAACCGAAGATGCATCAAGATCTGAAGAGTCCATTTGTTAAAATACTGAGACTACTTCATCTGAAATGTGTCCAATGGAGATAAGATGGATGCTTATATAATATGGGTCTTAACATGAAACTAGACCGGCAAAATTTGATGAGTGATCATTAAAAATGGGTCTAATTATAATATGTCAATTATAACATGAGTTACATCTGATGAGTCCAAATCATCTACATTTTTTAGAAATCTCATGAGTTGGTGTTGTTAGCAAAAATGTCTGATGAGTCAACATGAATTTGAAATCTAGTCAAAAACACGAGGATTTCTGAAATGAGTCCAATAGTGATTAATGATGAATCCTCAATGAGTCATACTTGATGAATCTATAATTTGATAAGTGATCATCTAAAATGATTCCAATCCTGATAAATGACATGAGTCACATCTCTTCAGTTGAGTCTGAATCCACATCAAGAATCTAAGTGATAATGAGTCAACTAAGTCGCATTGATATTATTCTGAAGAGTCCATTTCCAGACAATCTAAAATGAGTCCGATGCAAATTTGAATCCTAAATGATACTTAGTGAGATAGTGAGTCATATCTGATGAGTGAACATCTGAAATGAGTTCAATTCTAATATATTGATGATGCGTCCTCGATAATAACATGAGTCAAATCCGATGATGATGATTATCAATTATCTGCATGCTCTAGAAATCTGATGAGTTTTGTGTTGTTGATGAAAATTTCTGATTAGTTATCATGAATTTAGTATCTATTCAAAAACACGGGGATTTATTAGTCCGATCCATCTAAAATGAGTCCAATAGTGATTTGTGATGAATCCTCAATGATAATACAATGAGTCATACTTGATGAATCTATTATTTGATAAGTGATCATCAAAAATGATTCCAATTTCGATAGATTATATGAGACATCTCTTCAGTTTTCTATAAATCTAATTAAATGCTGAGAGATTGATGAGTCCTGGAATAATGATTGTTTTCTATGACCTTATCTGGATGAGTCTGAATCCACATCAATAGTATAAGTGATAATGAGACAACGGAAGTCGCATTAAAATTATTCTGAAGAGTCATTTTCCAAACAATCTAAAAGGAGCGCAATGCAAATTTGAATCCTAAATGATACTTTAATGAGTCATATCTGATGAGTGAACAACTATGTTTTACTAGACTCACAAAATTTGATGAGTGAACATCTAAAATTCTAATGTATTGATCAGTCCTCAATAATAACATGAGTCAAATTTGATGAGTCCGAATTATCATATATTATGTGAGTCTGAACATGAACCAAGAAAATTCGATGAGTGATCTAAAATGAGTCCATAATATTTTGATGATGAATCCTCAATAATAAATGAGTCACGTTTGATGAGTATAAATAATCTGTTTTCTGGCATTGGATGACTGGTTCTATGATGAATCCAAACCCTATTAATATGAGTCTGGATCAATATGATAACGTTCTGAATAGTCAATCTTCATAAAAATCTGATGAGTCCTTGTAATGAGACGTTATTGTGATGATAATTGAATAAAAACAAGAACTCATGACAAAGTCAAAATCAAATCTTCTACCCTACGTTCATCTGACCTACCCTTCAAAAAACCTTCATCCCAGCCGGCAGTTTTGTTTCTTCAAGATGAAAAGAAATTGCCGGCTGGCTAGATAAAAGCCGGACAATGGTGACCGTTGAGATATCGTCTAGCTTCGGATAAAACCTGTACAAAGATAGGCTAAAGGTCAGAGTTAAGATGAACATGCATCTTGATTTAACGGACTTTTTGTCTGGAAAAAATTCCCAAAATCAATCAAATCAAACCCATTTTTTACCAGTAATTGCCTCATTTATAACAAAAAAAAAATCAGCGGGGGTTACAAATCTAAAATAGGGTGAAACAGTGCGCGTGCCATTTACATTTTATATTAAAAATATTTTACCTGTGGGCCCATTAAGGTACGAACGGAGATAAATGGGCGTGCATTAATAACAAGCAAAATATTCCCATAAACCCCTTTTTCGAAAATTTGTCATTTTTCCACACCTTTTTCTCTCAAGCTGGAAGGATCCCTTGATTGTTGTGTTTGTCTAGTGGACCATGCTTTTGTATGGGGTCGATGATAATTATTTTTGGTAAAAGTGTCCTGGGGGGTAATGGTTAACTGACAATTTTTTACGTGGTTCTCCATGGGGGATTTGTGATAGTCATGCCAACAATTACCTAAAAAAATCCGCATACGATGAATCACGATGTAAATGACGCACAAATACCAATCAAACATAATAACACACCTGTGGAAGGTTGAATTATTTAAAGACATCGTTTTCCTGCAACTGCAAATACAGTGTTTTGCAGAAAATAAAATCATTGGTGCCTTCAGGGGTCACATTTTTAATCTCTGGCAACGGGTTATTTGCGTTATCTTGTCCAACATCACCAATAATACCTTGGAGACATTAAAAAAAATAAATTTGGTCTTAGGTCGAAGGGGGTTCCTGTTTCATCATCGCGCGGACTAACGACCGTTAATTTACGTTATTAACAACAAAAATCCATAAAACAATCGCATTCTTCTCCTAATTGCCAATATTACCTTCGATCCTCTGCGATAGAATCAATAAAAAAAAAATAACAGAACACGTGAACAATTTATGGCGTTTGGTTTCGAATTACAACATTCGTAGAAATCTTCGTCAATAATTTTTATTCTTGACCGATTGACCGTGAGAAGAAGATTTTTATTTTCCGTTAGATAAATTTTATTTGGTGGCTGCAATTAGCGCAGTTTGTCGGCCCAACGTACGGCCTATAATTTCCAGAAATAATTATCGGGTTTAGTTCTTGTAGTCTAATTAAGATGACCGTCATGCAGAAAGGAAAATGAACGGAAGAGCGTCGAGATTTTTGCTTGAATTCATTAACGGAGTCATTAAAAAAAAATGGATAAAAACGTGATGGATTGCGGGATGGATTTCTTGTAAATTGACATTTGCGGAGGGATATTGGTTAATTAACTGATTAGTGCGAGAGCTACTCTGTTGCAAAACAACTGACAAATTTCTTGTTTTACTGAAGTCAACTTCCTCGTTGATTTAATAGTTAATGAACGTATCAGAACTATCCTTGAACTCATTATCTTTCAAAAATATAATATTTATGTAAAAGTATTTGAACATGCTTTTAAACTTGAACATATTATTGTCTTATAGTTTTTAAAAACATGTAATTATATCCCTCATAATCATTTAAAAATATCAATAATTTATTCTGAAGATATTATTATTGATTTGAACAGGGAAAAAGATAAGCAATTCTCAACTGTGAACAATTAACAAAAACATAATGAACAACCGAACAAATACCGTGAATTACTGAACATATTTTTAATTTTTTTAACATGAAATAATATGAACGTTAAACAGTAACGGCGTTTTAAACGATAAAAATTGGCATACACATCCTCTTGAATATAATTTTGAACAATAACCTGCTATGAAGTTAATTATTTTGTCTTGAATTAAACATTTTTGAATCATATCTATTAAAAAAAATATATGAACATCAATAGGTATCAGAAATATAAGTACGTTCATATTTTTCAGCCATGTAACTTTATATTGAATTTGTCAATATTTGATTTGATTTTGGCTTTTTTTCTTTTTTATTTTTTCTTATTTTACTTCTTTTTGAAATTCAAGGACGTTTTCATTTTTGATTCATTTCACTTTTTAAGGAATTTTCATATTCTTTTTATTTTTGAAGGATTTTTTTTTCAATTCTAATGTATTTTGCTTTTTATTTCTCACTGGTTGTTTTCCTCTTCTTTAGATCGTCACTTATTTTTATATTTCACGGGTCTAGCATTTTTTCTAAACTTTTTTCAGGTTTCACTGTTTTTTCAAATGTAAACACAATGATAAATAATATTTTTTTGAAGGAATTCCACTTGTTTTAATGTTTTGAGAATTTCTTTGTTTTTGATTTGAATACATATTTTGAGTTTTAGTTTCACTTGTCTCAAATTTTTTTTTTGAATTCTTAATTTACCTACAGCATTTTTTTTGAGTTCTAGGGATTTCTGTTTTTAATTTATTTATTTTATTGCCGATTTACATTTCAACTAATTCTATGATTTGATTATAAATTAATTCCACTTTTTCTGGAACTTTTACATTTTTTTTATTATTGATAATGATTATATCTTCATTTAGCATATACGCTCTACAGAACCTAATCATTATAAATAAATATGAAGGATTATATCTAAGTCATAAGAATTAAATATTATAATAATAATAATAATAATAATATAATAATGTATCTTTATTTAGCACTTGGGCTACAAAGTGTTACAAAAATAGATATCAGCATTAGTAAATAATGAAACTGAAAAGTAAATTATATCAAATTAGGAAGTGAAAAAAGTCTAAAATCAACCGTTGCGTTAGTTTTAATGTTTCAAGGATTTATTGAATTTCGATTTATTTGCATTTCTCACTTTGTTCAGGGTTTTAGGTATTTTCTCTATTTTTCTATTCATTTCACTTCTAGGACTCTCAGTAAATTTGTTTTTAGATTTTGAGGATTTTTTAAAAATTCTGTCTCAATCTTTGTAAAAGTTTTAAAAATTGACCGATTTTCAAAAAAAATATATTTTTTTGATAGGTCCCGACAAACACTGAGGATATTATGTCAAATTGGTCCCAGGGGCGTACTTATGAGTAATTGTGGGGGTTCAAAGAGGGTCAAAAAATGGGCATTTTTTAGAACAAAATTGACAACTGAATCTCAATCAGCATCACAAACCCCCCTGTACACATTATCAAAAAAAAAATATTCCTGTGTTGTTTTTTTTGTTAAATTGTTAATTGTTTACGATGCTTATTGAGCCTTCCTTTACGTTTCAATTAACAATAAAGATGTTAAAAAAAACCCTGAATGAGTGTTTTGATATTTATTTCACTTTTCAAGAAATTTTCACACTTTTCACTTTTGACGGGATTCTCACTTATTTTGTTTTTTGTTTACTGTTTTTTTATAATTTGGATTCATTTTATTAATTTATTTTATTGTTATTTTTCTTTTTTAGATATTTCTTTTATTTTTGATTTACGTATCTCACTTTTCATTTTTAACTTTTATTGGGATTTAGTGATTTTTTAAATGCATTTTGACTGTCAAGGGATATTCATTTGTTCTTGGGTATTGCGTATTTTTTATATTGTTTTAATTTTGTATTTTATTCTACTATGGAGGGTTTTTTCCATTTATTTTTAGTAACTTTTAATTCTTTGATATGTAACACCTTTTAGTCTATTTTATTCCTTTTGAGTCTTGAGGACTTTTTATTTTTGATTTGTCTGACACCTTAGCCCATCTTCACTTGTTTTAAGATTCCAATGATTTTTTTTTCATGTACGATTAATATTACTTTTTCCTCCAGCCGTGCGGAAAATTCGATTTTCCGCACCGATATCCGTGTGGAAAATCAGATTTCCCGCACCAGTGCGGAAAACTTTTTCCGCATGACATTTCCGTGCGGAAAAATTTTTCCGCACGGATATGTCAAAATTAACAATATCATAAGCAAACAGCAACCAGGTTTCCAGGTAACTATGGTCGCTTAGTTACACATTTCGACATTCATTATTATTTATTTTTCATTAGCTGCATCAGAAACTTTTAAATTACGACTTATATCCTTATTTCCGCACGTCTGTAGAAAAACACTTGCGGAAAATGTTTTTCCGCACTTGTTAGGTAAATAGCTATTTTCTACAAGCGTGCGGAAAAGTGACACTTTCAAATAAAATGCGTGCGGAAAAGTGGTATTTTCCGCACGCCTGTAGAAAAAAGTGATGTACCTAACACGCGCGTGGAGTGACTTTTTGCACTTGTTAGGTAAACTACTATTTTTATTTCCATTCTTAAGAGATTTTCACTTACTTCAAGGCTCTAGCATTTTTTCTTATAATTTTCCGATTTGTCTCATTAAACTCCCAATTTTTTACTGTGTTAAATGTTTTGTTTCATTTCATATTTCATTTTCTCGCTGGTCTCAAGGTTTAAATTAAAGGATTTCTTCTATTTTGTATCTATTCCACTTTTTCTTTTTGCTTTTTTTCAGGTTCTTACTACTGTTATTTTTCTATTTTTGTATTTTATTAAATTTCTCAGGAATTTCTCACTCGCTTCAAGGTTTCAAGGATATCTTCCATTTTTGGATTTACATATTTCACCATTCATTTTTCACTTTGCATGTTTCAGGGTCTACAATTTTTTTAAATAATTTTGATTTTTACGTGTATTCAGGTATTAAGTATTTTTTTTATTGTTTTAATTTTGTATTCTGCTCTACTAGGGAGGGTTTTTTCCACTTTTATTTTTAGAACCAACTCTCAAAGTTTTCCAGAAAAAAAATCGTCATGGTTTGATCAATTTTTTTTGATGATTTTGAGTAAACTCCTTAATAATTTTGAAATCTACATTGTGTGTTCTTTCTAATTTTGTTTAAAACTATTTTTATAAGAAATGTTATATGCTGCATTTTGTATCAGTTGTAATTTTGTCTTACCATATACAAGTTATCAGGGAAAACTGACTGGTTGAAATATTTGAAGCTTCATATCTCAATAACCCTTCTCCTTACGTAAAAATATCAGAGTACTTATATGATGGAGAATTTTAAGATCTGCAAATCACATTCTATACGTTTTATCGCTAGTATCGACCAGTCAGGAGTTATTTGAGAAAAACTGTTTTTCTTGACACCTACATCATAAGTCCAATATAATTTTTTGAACACAGCAAAGCCAGATAGGCCAGACATTATCTATGTAGATAGTAGCGAGTCTTGTTCACGCCCCATGCAGATCCGCCGTCCTAATTGATGAGCCACCTCGAGAAGGCCATAATTTCCGCAGCACCCTGTATCTGGGCAAGATTTACGACCATTCCTGGAGCGAACAAGGATCGAACAAATCCATGTCGAGCCTCTGTGTCTGGTCTGGACCAAAATCGTGTTAAATTCAGACTGGCGCGAGTTATGGCATCGCTCCGTTGAAATACATCGCAATGTCTTATTATTAATAGGCATGTTTTATGCGCGCGCATTTCATAATTAACTGATTATAGATAAAACCGGTGTGGTAATCGTCAAGGTAACGTGTAACCTTATCTCTTCAGTCCTGTTAGTTTTCAAATATTTTTATGGTCACTCTTTTTGGCAATTTACGTCCGTCGTGTCTAACGAGGCAAAACTGTTTATGGGCCTCGTTTATCGTTTCGAATAAATTTCGAGATATCGTTGAATATTTCAGATGAAAGCGGAGTTTTGGACAGATGTTGTAATGGATAGATGGTTTGGTTGAGTGTTTTTTTATGGCTAGAAAAGACTTTATAAATCACTAGTATTAAATGATGAATGTACTTCGGAAAGTTGGTAACACGTGTAGATTATTATAGATTATAGAACGAAGGTGGGTGATTCTGATCCTGTGAAATAATGGATAATAAGCAATAATCACCCTTCAAAAAATTAACCCTAAAACTACAATAGATAGGATTCTGATTTTTCTACCTTTGGATTTTTCAGACAATTTTCCAGTAGAATAGGATACATAAAAAAAACATATCCAGTGATTTGGGAAAATATTAAGGAAAATCGTCTTACGAATACTTCACAAGATTTTGGATAATAATAATAATAATAATATATCTTTATTTAGCATCAGCTATAAAATTAAAGTGTATAAAAAAATAAAATAGATAATAGGCAACAATCACCCTTTAAAAAAAATCATAACTCAAAAACTGCAAAAGAGATAGGATTCTGATTATTTCATCAGTGGATTTTCCAGACAATTTTACAATAAAATACATGGAAAAAGTTACCAAGTGATTTGAGTAAATATTGAGGAAAATCATCTTAAAAATATGTGACAAGATGTTGGTTAATAGGAAGCAATCACTCTTAAAAAAATTCATAACTCAATAACTACAAGAGATAGGATTCTGATTTTTGCACCACTGGATTTTTCAGATAATGTTCCATCAAATACATGAAAAAACATACCGAGTGATTTGGAAAAATATTATGGAAATTTGTCTTAAAAATATGTGTCAAATTTTTTTATAACATGCAACAATCACCCATAAAAAAATTCGTTACTCAAAAACTACAAGATATAGTATTCTGATTCCTGCACCATTGGATTTTTCAGACAATTTTCCAATAGTACATAATAAAACATACCCAGTGATTTGGGAAAATATTAAGAAAAATCGCTTAAAAAATATGTGACAAGATTTTGAATGATGGGCAACAATAAGAGATAGGATTCTGATTATTGCACCCGTGGATTTTCCAGATAATTTTTCCTTAAAATAAATGAAAAAACATTCCTAGTGATTTGGGAAAATATCAAGGAAAATCATCTTAAAAATGTGTGACAAGATTTTGGATGATAGGCAAGAATCACCCTTAAAAAAAATCGTAATTCAAAAATAAAAAGAGATATGAGTCTGATTTTTGCACCACTGGATTTTTCAGACAATTTTTCATTAAAATACATAAAAAAACATACCTAGTGATTTGGGAAAATATTAAGGGGAATCGTCTTGAAAATATGTGACAAGAAAATGAAATGTGTTTTTTTTTGGTGATGTCAAATAACAAAAAAATTGTACGTTTAGGTATGAAAAATTCTTCAAAAATTAATAACAGGCGAGTAAGAAACACGTGAATAAAATGGCAAGGTTATGACAAGAAGAAGATGGGTGATTGCGAAAATATTTGAAAATAAATAACACTCTCGTTGCCACTTTTCTCCTAATCTAGATGGCATTGTTGAATTTAAACTTAGACGTTTCGTCTTCCAGCAACCATCATCAACTTGATTTTTCACAAGGTTGTGTACTTTTTAGTGTTTCTCAACTCTTCGATTAAGATGATGGTGGTTGCAACAAGACGAAACGTTGGATTTGATCTGGAAGACGTTGATCCCTACTCAATCGAGTGTAAAATAAGTCATTATATTTCTATTGATTTTCTTTTGTAGAAAAGTTTTCCGGTTGTTGAATCACAAAAATTTACAAAAATTCGTCGATGCCTGTCGCTCGAGCTTGTATCATTAATCAACCAGAAGTTTGGCTAACTATAAGAAAATGTGTTCAGGGCATAAAAAAAAATCCAACCCCAAAACTATAAACAATAGAAACCTGAAACTTTTACAAGTGGATTTTTGAGAATGGGGAACGTGATTTGGAAAAAGATCCAAAAACTGTTTGAAGAGTTCATTAGTCAGGCAGGCGACTCAGGCGACATCAATTCATAAAAAATGGTCTAACACAAAAACTACAAAAAATAGCCAGTTAAAATTTTCACCAGTGGATTCTCCAGACATTTTTTTATAGAAATCGATGCTTAAATATACAGGGTGATTTGGCAAAAATTAAAGAAAAATTGTCTTTAAATTGAAAATTTTCCTTGATAGTCGACACTGACCCCTAAAAAAAATCTTCACTGATGAAAAGGTACAAAAAACAGAAACTTGAAACTTTAATCATTGGGTTTTCCAAAGACTATTTTATAGAAATCGATATTGAAATATACAGTGTGACTTGATAAAAAGTTCAGAAAAACTGTGTTGAAGATATTCCAAGACAGCCGAAAAATTCGTGACTCAGAACCTACAAAAAATAAAAATTTTAATCAGTGGATTTTTCAGACAATTTTTTATAGATGTCGACGTTGAAATATACAGGGTGATTTGCGAAGAAGTTTCTGAACTTCTTAGCCTCAAAAGACAAAAATCCATACAAAAATGAACTAAAAATTTGCAATAACTCGATGAAATTTTGACAAAATGTCCTTCAAACTTCCCCTCAATTATTGATAACCTCACTCAATTATCTTATACAGAGTGATTTTTGAACTTCCGACATCCGATCACTGGAACATGTTATCCAAAAATAAAAATGAAAACATTGAAATAACTCGATGAAATTTGGACAAAATATCTCTCAATTGAATTAAACTGTCTCTAGAGGGAGCACTAAGGATAGTATAACTCAATTGCTGATAACTCCAATCAATTATCTTTTACAGAGTTATTTAAGTCCCAAAACACCGTGGACTCTGAAGCATGTATGTAACTTTATTCAAAAATAAAATTCGAAAATCGACCTCCATGAAATTTCGACAAAATGTCCCTCAAACCTCCCCATTAAAAACAATATAACTCAATTATTGATCTCCATTCAATTATCTTTTACAGAGTTATCTATGAAGTCCCAACACCACTGGAACTTGATCCAAAAATAAAAAAAATCCAAGACAGGATACAGACCCATTAAAAAAATCGCAACTCAAAAACTAAAATAAACAGAAACTTAAAATTTTCACCACAGGATTTATCAGTCAATTTTCCATATTAATTGATGTTAAAATATACATAGTGATCTGGGAATAAGTTAAGGACACGTACACAAAAAAATAAAAATCGTTACCCAAAAAGTACAGAAAACAAAAAAATTTAAACTTTCACCAGTGGATTTGTCAGACAATAAATTTCAAGTTGATATCTCAAAAGAAAGATATGATTTTTTGAATTAATTTTTTGAGATTGATGAAATTTAACATAGTTTTATTAATCACTCTGTATGAGTCATTCTCGTTATTGTAACTTTCAAAAACAGTACTGAAAATATAGATTTAAATGAGCGCGCGGTACTTGAGAATCTCAAGTTGATATCTCAAAAACTTTCAGACATATGAATTTTTGAACTCATTTTGAGATATGAGCGAAATTCTAAATCATCCTGTATAAACCAATCACGTTGTCTGATAGCAATTCAGGAAACAGAGGTCTAAAAGTTATAGATTTTGATTAGTGATTTTTTAAAATTTCAAGTTGATATCCCAAAAACTCTGAGCGATAGGTATGGTTTTTTGAATTATTTTTGAGAAATTAATAAGAATGTTCCATATCACTAAAACAGTACATGAAAGAATATGAAAACGTATACAAAGTGTTTAGCGAAAATGTTCAAAAAAATAGTCTTAAATCTGTGTCGAACATTTTCCAAAAAAGGATACAAATCCATAAATTCGTAAAACAACAAAATTCACAAATTTCAAATTTTTACTTTCAAGAAGTCCATTGTAGCTTAAATTTTTAAGTCCCTGTAGCGCAGCGGATAGCGCGTTGGACTTCTAATCCAAAGGTCGTGGGTTCGATCCCCACCAGGGATGCAGTTGGCAAACTTTTTTTTTTAATATTCATTCGGTGAATATTCATCGCACTATCTATGACAGCTAACCATAAATCAAAAACGCTAATTCGAATTCATATAAGCAAATCATTAAATTCCGGTTGCATTTGGGCAAATGAATTATTTATTGAGAAATTAATCAAAAAGGACGTTTATTTCCTTTTTATTGAGCGATTCAAGTCAGTTGGACTAATTCCAAAATCCACCCTTTTTCTAACCCATCAATTGACATTGACAAACACCCATGAGTGACCGTTGGACCCCTTCGAAAACCGGAACCTTTCTAGTTTTTCATAGAAACCTGATTGCGCGTATTGTGAAGCTGGACGGTCACTACGGGATGAATCTGGAAAAAATGTCGGCCCGCTGGACCCTCATCTTAGGGTTGGGAACTAGTTTTTCTCAACCAAAACCGTTACTTATAAAGGGTTGGATTTTTCGATGGTATAAAATAAATTAAAATGGAAAAAATGACACCCACCTTTATTGGTCGTTTTGGCCTGTATTTATTACTTCCTTTTTTTCCGATGCAGCCGCTGCCGCTCGAGCTTTTAAATATTTTTGATGGCTTTTTAAAGTATCAATGCGACGGGGAAAATAATGAAAATTTGGTTCGATTTTGTTTAAATTGGGGACGGTTGGGTGAAATGGACTGAAGTAATAATTTGTAGCAGTTATCTCAGAACCTGTAACTTCCAACAAATAAGTTCTCGAACAAAAGTTGTTCTCTGAAAAACGCTACCGCAGTTATTTCAGAAACCGTAACTCCGATCAAAAAACTTCTTAAATAAAAGTTGTTCTCTAGTTGACTGCCTACAACATTTATCTGAATAGTTTTTTCCTTAGGACTACCATTCCTGAGATATCGCGAAAAGTCTACGCTCATTGGTTAAGGGTAATGATGACGTCAGGCAAAACGGTACCGTAGTTATTACAGAAACCCTACATCCTATCAAAAAACTTTTCAAATAAAAATTGATGACTGGTTCATTGTCTACAATATTTATCTGATTGATTTTCTTCTCAGAAGTATCATTTTCAAGATATAGATGAAAATATGTATTAGCCTGTTATACAAAATCATGACGTCAAACAAAATTCCGCAGAAGTTATTCCAGAAACCGTAACTCCGATAAACAAACTCCTCAAATAAAAATTGATGACCAGTTAATTGTCTACAATATTTATCTGAATGATTTTCTTCCCAGAAGTATCATTTTCAAGATATAGATGAAAATATTTATTAGCCTGTTATACAAAATTATGACGTCAAACAAAATTCCGCAGAAGTTATTCCAGAAACCGTAACTCCGATTAAAAAAAAAACTTAGATAAAAGTTGTTCTCTAGTTAAATGCCCACAACATTTATTTGATTTTTTTTCCTCAGGACCACCATTCTTGAGATATCGCGAATAATCTACGCTTATGTTGGTTGAGGGAATCATGACGTCAAGAAAAACGCTACCGCAGTTATTTTAGAAACCGTAACTCCGATAAAAAAAACTCCTCAAATAAGAGTTGTTCTCTAGTTGACTGCCTACAACATTTATCTGAATTGTTTTTTCCTTAGGACTACCATTCCTGAGATATCGCGAAAAGTCTACGCTCATTGGTTAAGGGTAATGATGACGTCAGGCAAAACGGTACCGTAGTTATTACAGAAACCCTACATCCTATCAAAAAACGTTTCAAATAAAAATTGATGACTGGTTAATTGTCTACAATATTTATCTGATTGATTTTCTTCTCAGAAGTATCATTTTCAAGATATAGATGAAAATATGTATTAGCCTGTTATACAAAATCATGACGTCAAACAAAATTCCGCAGAAGTTATTCCAGAAACCGTAACTCCGATAAACAAACTCCTCAAATAAAAATTGATGACCGGTTAATTGTCTACAATATTTATCTGAATGATTTTCTTCCCAGAAGTATAATTTTCAAGATATAGATGAAAATATTTATTAGCCTGTTATACAAAATTATGACGTCAAACAAAATTCCGCAGAAGTTATTCCAGAAACCGTAACTCCGATTAAAAAAAAACCTTAAATAAAAGTTGTTCTCTAGTTAAATGCCCACAACATTTATTTGATTTTTTTTATCTCAGGACTACCATTCTTGAGATATCGCGAATAATCTACGCTTATGTTGGTTAAGGGAATGATGACGTCAAGAAAAACGCTACCGCAGTTACTTCAGAAACCGTAACTCCGATCAAAAAACTCCTCAAATAAGAGTTGTTCTCTAGTTGACTGCCTACAACATTTATCTGAATAGTTTTTTCCTTAGGACTACCATTCCTGAGATATCGCGAAAAGTCTACGCTTATTGGTTAAGGGGAATGATGACGTCAGGCAAAACGGTACCGTAGTTATTACAGAAACCCTACATCCTATCAAAAAACTCTTCAAATAAAAATTGTTGACTGGTTAATTGTCTACAATATTTATCTGATTGATTTTCTTTTCAGAAGTATCATTTTCAAGATATAGATGAAAATATTTATTAGCCTGCTATAAAAAATTATGACGTCAAACAAAATTCCGCAGAAGTTATTCCAGAAACCGTAACTCCGATAAAAAAACTCCTCAAATAAAAGTTGTTCTCTAGATAAATGCCCACAACATTCATTTGATTTTTTTTTTCTCAGAACCACCATTCTTGAGATATCGCGAATTATCTACGCTTACGTAGGTTAAGGGAAAGATGTCAAGAAAAACGCTACCGCAGTTATTTCAGAAACCGTAACTCCGATCAAAAAACTTCTTAAATAAAAGTTGTTCTCTAGTTGACTGCCTGAATCGTTTTTTCCTTTGGACTACCATTCCTGAGATATCGCGAAAAGTCTACGCTCATTGGTTATGGGGAATGATGACGTCAGGCAAAACGGTACTGTAGTTATTACAGAAACCCCACGCCTATCAAAAAACTCTTCAAATAAAAATTGATGACTGGTTAATTGTCTACAATATTTAACTGAATGATTTTCTTCTCAGAAGTATCATTTTCAAGATATAGATGAAAATATTTATTAGCCTGTTATAAAAAATTATGACGTCAAACAAAATTCCGCAGAAGTTATTTCAGAAACCGTAACTCCGTTAAAAAAACTCCACGAATAAAAGTTGTTATTTGAAGGTTTGGAGACAGAATCTCCATCTATTGGTGGTGATGATCACCACCAAAAGTTGTTATTTGGTTGATTCTCTGGAACATATTTAAACATTTTTTTTTGGGAAATACCATTTTTTAAATATTGTCAAAAGTCTATACTTGTTGGTCATACGAGAAAGATACGCCAAACAAACTTCAACAGCAGTTATCTCAAAAACAGAAACTTCCATCAAAAAACTTTTCAAATAAAAGTTGTTTTCTGGATGATTATCTAAACATTTTTTTCCTCAGAAGCTTCTTTTTCAAGATATCGATGAAAATCTAAACTGGTTATGAGACAATAATGACGTCAGACAAATTTCCACCAGCTATCTAATCATTCTAATCATCAAAAACCTAAATCGTGTTATGAAGTTGAGTGAAAATGAATTGATAAATGAATTAATAACAAATTTTAAAAAAATCAGTCAAGAATTGAAAGAATGATAACAAGAAAAAATATAAAATAAAAACTCTTTTAAAGAGGTTATTATCAGGTTATTATTATGGATAATTTTTCTCACAAATAAATCAATATTTTCCACATAATCACCGTCCCAGAAATTTGTCAAAATTCCAAAAACAACACGCTTGACCACTATCTGAAAAAAATACCTCCAAGGTCAATCCGACGAGTTATTCAACCATAAACCATTGGTTGTCTTCGTCCATCTTCCTGTTACCTTGACACGTGTTGTTTTCCAAATTTCAGTTTAATTTAGTCCTAGGTTACCCCACCGTCCCCCAGCGTTTTGAATAAATTCCCCGAATAACACGAGATTTAATCGCCCTCCGATAAACCCCCAAAAATGTTATTTTCATATATTTTTCCTATTAATTGCATTTGCTCCTGTATAATACAAATTAAACGAGGCTTGACCTTTTCCCACCCTCGTATGTTGAAAGGGTTAGTCTGTCACGTGATTCGTGGCTAACCGACCATGGAAAGTTTAAAGGAAACAAATGAGCTCCATTGCGGGCTAATTTGAGGGTGGATTTGTTGTCTTTATTTATTCGTTTTTTTTATTAATTTTGTCACATAATCAATTGGATGAAGCCGTCAATGAGCGCATAATTGATCGATCAAAAATCCAACGTCTATTTTACGCCAATTTTCTTGATCATTCATCAAACCTAATGAATCTTTTCCCACTCGTTAATCGTGAAATTCATGCTTGTCAATAGACGATTAGACAGCTGCTTTAGTTTCGTTTTTCTGTTTGGATGCGTTTTCTTCAGTGATTTTTTATGTCGGCTATTAAAAAATTGTTGTTTTTATTTTTCCACAGCCAGCACAACAATAATTTTCATATAATGTGTTGTTACATCTTAATACTTTTTAAAAAATTATGATATTTTTTTACGGTAATTCCGTGTTTTTTACGTTATTCCGTGAAAGCTATTTTCACATTAGGTATTCAAGGGCATCCTTTTCCAATGTCTTCAAATTTTCACGCCAATTTAAGTTTTGGACGGAATTACAATACATACTCTTTTCTCATGAATTTCGTTACGCAATTCTGAAATGTATAACAGAATTTTGAGTGATTAGGACATTATTTTGGGGCATTCCCTCACTTTTTTTTCAAAATTCCATAAAAACTAAAGAAAATGCAATGCTTTTCTCGGAATCAAAATATTTTTACATATGAATTTCGATAATGTTTACATAATTCAGAGATTTCAAAGCAATTTCCAAATGTATCTCAAAATAATGGGTGATTCTGACATTATTCTCAGGCATTGTCTTCTTAAAAAAATTGAAAAAGTTCGAAGTCTTATACGCAATTGAAACTTTTTTTTCTTAGGAATTTGATTTTGATGATTGTTACGCAATTTTCCAAAATGTTTAACAAAATTACGGGGAATTATGACATTATTTTCGGGCATTTCTTTTTGTTTCTTCAAAATTTCACAATAGCTATAGAAAATTCAAGGTTTTTCAAGGAAAAACCATATTTTTTTCATAGGAATTTGGATAATGTTTACATAATTCCCAGTTTTTTACGTTATTCCGTAATTTCTTAAAAATTCAAGACATTTCGAGATCTTGTACGGAATCACAATTTTTTTTTTTTGGGAATTGGAGATTATGACATTATTTTTATTATTTATCACAATACATAAAAAGAAAAAAAAAAGTGTTTCACAGAATAACATTTTTTCTCATAGGAATTCCTGTATTGTTACATAATTCTGATAATTTTTACATATTTCCGAGTTTTTTTAATGAACTTATCTATTGCTGTGTCAATATTTTATAAAATTTGGAAAAATTGTGGATGTTTTTCATGAAATTGGAACACTTTTCACTTAATTCCGAGTTTTTCTTTACGCAATTCCGAAATAGAATGCCATTATTTCAATTTTCCTAAACATTTCACAAGTTACAGACATTTTGAGGTTTTTTAAAAAATTACGATAATTTTTACATATTATGTAATTATGGCTTTTATCAGAAAGCTTGAGTCTGTTTTCTGAACAAATCCATTGAAATACTTTTTTGAAGGAATTACGATCATTTTCCCATAATTCCAGGGTTTGTTGAAGGGCTTTGAGTATTTTCCTTTTTTATGAAAATTCAATAATTTTTCTTATTGTAATTCAGATAATGTTTACATATAATTATTACATTATTCCGAGATTTTTCAAAGAAACTAGCAAGAAATTCTTTCCACTTAATTCCGATTTTTTTTTACGTACTTAATTCCGAAATGGATGATTTCATTATTTCAGGAAAATCGATATTTTCATTTTCCTATTTTCACAAGCTATAGAAATGTTGTTAATGATACCTTATGTTTAATAATACAACACTCAATGTACCTATAACAATAATGTTTACATAATTCCGGGTTTCATTAAAAACCTTTGAGTCTGTATCTAGGTCTGTATTCTTACAAAAATCATATTTTTTTTACAAAATACCCAACACTTCTCACTTGATTCCTAGTAATTTTACGTAATTCTAAATTGTAGAATCAAATTATTGATCATGGCATTATTAAAAGAAATTATTTCCTTTAAAATTTGACGAAAGTTTAAAAAACTCTTTGAAACTGTCTTGTAGGACTTACGATCAATTTCCCATAATTCCAGGATTTGTTGAAGCAGAGCTGTGAATCTGTCTTTTTTTTATAGAATTGGATCATGTTACTTTATTCCGATTTTGTTGCGTGATTCAGAAATCAACAGGTAATTTTGACATTATTCTAAGGCATTTTAATGTTTTTTCAAAGAATCTGGCTGCGTTGATATTTCATAAAATTCAGGACAAAATTCCCTCGGAATTGAGGAATTCTTTCACGAAATTTGAACCCTTTTCACTCAATTCCGAGTTTTTGTACGTAATTCCAAATAGATGGCCAAATGATTGATTATGGCATTATTTTGATTTTACAAGTTTTAGTTTTTAACGTGATTTCGAGATTTATAACAAGAATGAGTTAATATGACATTATTCTTTCCTTACTATTGATTTCACATATATGTTGTACAGAATTACAATATTTTTCTAATTGGAATTAAGTATAGGAATTCCGATAATCTTAACCTAATTCCGCGTTTTTGCATCAGCACTGTCAATATGTGTAATGAAAGTTGGAGAAAAATCTTGATTCTTACGGAATTTTGGAATTCTTTCCACATAATTCCGATTTTTTTTTACGTAATTCCAAATTGAACGGAGCGTTTATTATTGATAATGCCATTATTATTATCTATTGTAATTTTTGTAATACCACATTTTATTGAAATATTGGAGTTTTACAAAGCAATAAAGATCATTCTTACATCATTCCAGGTTTAATCGAAAAGCTTTGGGTTTGTCATGTAATTCCGACTAATTTTACGTTAATCCGAAATATTCATCCAAATTGGGTACACAAATTACGGCTTTATTGAATGGAATTATTTTCTTTAATTTCTTTTAAATTTTATGAAATTTGAAAAAATCTTATGTAATGTCTTGAAGGAATTACGATCAAGGAATTTCTAACATCTTAATTCTTACGGAACTGTAGAATTTTATCACTTTTTACTAGATTCCGATTTTTCTTTACATAATTCTGATATGGATGACGAGTTTATGATTGATAATGGCATTATTTCAGGGAACTATTTTCATTTTCCTAAAATTTCACAAGAAGTTTTGGAGGATTTTTTATCGAATAACGATAATTTTTACATAATAAGGGGTTTCATCCAAAATCTTCGAGTCTGCCTTTTTCCAAATTCCATGAATTCTTTCCACAAAATAAAGTTTTTCACGAAAATATGACAGTTTTATTGAATTGCGGATCCCTTTTTCCGTAATTCCTGATGATTTTATGTAATTCCAAAATGTACAATCAAATTATTGATTATGGAATTATTGGATGATATTATGTCATTTAAAATTTTACGAAAGTTGAAAAAATCTCTTGTAACTGTCTTGACGGAATTACGAATAATTTTCCATAATCCCAAGTTTTGTTGAAGGGTTTTAAATCTATATTATTGGGATTGGAACATGCTACTTAATTCCGAAGTTCTTGCGTAATTCTAAAATCAACAAGTAATTTTAACATTATTCTAGGTCTAGGGCATTTTCTTCCAATAATGTTAATTCCGAGTTTTTCACAAAATGGCTGCGTCAATATTTCTTGAAATTAAGGAAAAATCTGAATTCTTACGGAATTGAGGATTTTTCTTCACTTATTATGACACATAATTCCAAAATGTACAATCAACTTAGGTAGTTACTATTGATCATGACACTATTGAAGGAAAAAAATTCATTTTATTTATTTAAAGTCTTACATAAATGTTGAAGATATATTTTTATACTTTTGAAGGAATCACAATAATTTTTTCATATTTCCAGGTTTTGTTGAAGGGCTTCGAATTAGTCGTTTTTAAGGAATTGGAATGTTGTCTTTTTTTTCCAAATTTGACAAATCTTCTGGAAATACGATAGATGCTCATATAATTCCAGAGTTTTTCTTCTGTTCTATTTTGTAAAAATTTCACAAAATCTGGTTTTCTACTGTATCCCATTCCATAGATCACACTCATAGTCTTCATATTCTTTTCACGCAGTTCACATCCAACCCAAACAAGACTTTCACCTGCGATCATAGGTCAGTTCGATTAGAAATTCAAATAATTTCCACCCCTTGTCTACAAAGACCCCGAAAAGGGGTTTCCTGTATCGCTTCGATAAAAATGCAAAATTATGCCATACGTAATGACCAAAAGCCAGCATCCCAGTGACCGAAATTTCGAAAGTTCACCGAATTAAACTATGAGAAAAATCGTGCATGGGAAAAATTCCACAGTATTTTCACAAAGAAACACATGCAAGCAAGGTTGCTAAAGCTATCGATTATTTTCTAGGTCAACAGGAATAATATCTCGATTTTTCTGATCTTGAAGTGACGCAGTTTATAGATTGTCATGATAGGTCGATGTGGTTGCGTAATTTTTCATACACGGTGGGTGGAAAAACTGGATTTTTTTGCTTTTCAGCGATTAATGAGAAAAAAGTTGTTTTTTTCAAAAGATTTATTTATTCAAGAATTTATGCGACTACTGGTTGCTTTATGTAGATACATTGTTTATATTCAATATATCTATTTGTTTTATATAATAGTCATGTGCTGCTGTGGATTGAATTCGTTTGAGAGGTCACGTCAGATTTTTTTTTTTTTTGAAAACTTTTTAGATGCGTCATTGATCCATAATGTTACTTTTGACAAAGAATTTCTTCAGACAAATCTTGTAGATAATCAACCAAAGAACAACTTTTATTCGAGGAGTTTTCCAATGGATGTTACCGCTTTGGATATAGCTGCCGTGGAATTTTGTCTAGCGTCATTGATCCTCATAACCTCCTAAGAAAAAATTGTTGAGATAAATCTTGTAAATAATCAACCAAAGAACAACTTTTATCTGAAGAGCTATTTTATGGGGGTTACAGTTTTTGAGATAACTGCTGTGGAATTTTGTCTGACGTGATCACTCCCTATAACAAGCGAGTGTAGACTTTTCACGATATCTTGAAAATGGTACTTCTGATTGAGAAATCATTGAGACAAATCTTGTAGATAATCAACCAAGGAACAAATTTTATTTGAGGAGTTTTTGGATGGGTGTTACAGTTTTCGAGATAACTGCTGTGGAATTGTGTCTGACGACATCACTCCCTATAACCAACGAGCGTAGACTTTTGACGATATCTTGAAAATGGTACTCCTGATGAGGAAATAATTGGGACAAATCTTGTAGATAATCAAACAAAGAACAACTTTTATCTGAGGAGTTATTTCATGAGAGTTACAGTTTTTGAGATAACTGCTGTGCATGGAATTTTGTCTGACGTGATCACTCCCTATAACAAGCGAGTGTAGACTTTTCACGATATCTTGAAAATGATACTTCTGATTAAGAAATCATTGAGACAAATCTTGTAGACAATCAACCAAGGAACAACTTTTATTTGAGGAGTTTTTGGATGGGTGTTACAGTTTTCCAGATAACTGCTGTGGAATTGTGTCTGACGACATCACTCCCTATAACCAACGAGTGTAGACTTTTGACGATATCTTGAAAATGGTACTCCTGATGAGGAAATCATTGGGACAAATCTTGTAGATAATCAACCAAAGAACAACTTTTATCTGAAAAGTTATTTCATGAGAGTTACAGTTTTTGAGATAACTGCTGTGGAATTTTGTCTGACGTCATCACTCCCTATAACAAGCGAGTGTAGACTTTTGACGATATCTTGAAAATGGTACTCCCCATTAAGAAATCATTGAGACAAATCATGTAGATAACCAACCAAGGAACAACTTTTATTCAAGGAGTTTTTGGATGGGTGTTACAGTTTTCGATATAACTGCTGTGGAATTGTGTCTGACGACATCACTCCCTATAACCAACGAGTGTAGACTTTTGACGATATCTTGAAAATGGTACTCCTGATGAGGAAATCATTGGGACAAATCTTGTAGATAATCAACCAAAGAACAACTTTTATTTGAGGAGTTTTTGGATGAGTGTTACAGTTTTTGAGATAACTGCTGTGGAATTGTGTCTGACGACATCACTCCCTATAACCAACGAGTGTAGACTTTTGACGATATCTTGAAAATGGTACTCCTGATGAAGAAATCATTGGGACAAATCTTGTAGATAATCAACCAAAAAACAACTTTTATTTGAGGAGTTTTTGGATGGGTGTCACAGTTTTCGATATAACTGCTGTGGAATTGTGTCTGACGATATCATTTCTTATAACCAACGAGTGTAGACTTTTGACGATATCTTGAAAATGGTACTTCTGATGAGGAAATCATTGCGACAAATCTTGTAGATAATCAACCAAAGAACAACTTTTATTTGAGGAGTTTTTGGATGAGTGTTACAGTTTTCGAGATAACTGCTGTGGAATTGTGTCTGACGACATCACTCCCTATAACCAACGAGTGTAGACTTTTGACGATATCTTGAAAATGGTACTCCTGATGAAGAAATCATTTTGACAAATCTTGTAGATAATCAACCAAAAAACAACTTTTATTTGAGGAGTTTTTGGATGGGTGTTACAGTTTTCGATATAACTGCTGTGGAATTGTGTCTGACGATATCACTTCTTATAATCAACGAGTGTAGACTTTTGATGATATCTTGAAAATGGTACTCCTGATGAGGAAATCATTGGGAAAAATCTTGTAGATAATCAACCAAAGAACAACTTTTATTCGAGGAGTTTTTCAATCGGTGTTACAGTTTTCGAGATGACTGCTGTGGAATTTTGCCGGACGTCATCACTCCCTATAATCAGCAAGTGCAGACTTCTGGCAATATCTTGAAAATGATACTCCTGAGAAAAAAATTGTTTTTACAGATCTTGTGGATAATGAACCAAAGAACAACTTTTATTTGAGGAGTTTTTTCATGAGTGTTACCGTTTTTGAGATAACAGCTACGGATTTTTTTGAACAACGATATAAGCAAAAATCAATAAAAATGGGTCACAAAAACTACGCGTCCATAACATGTTTCAATGTCCCACTATTTTTAATGGTATTTGCTTAACAGGAACCTACCGGGTCTCACTCTTTTCCAAACCAAACAAACGGGCCAAAAGTGTAAAACAATCGAAACCGTCCGACAATATTTGCCATGGACATTTTTGTGAATAATTAAACTTTGACAAACACACGTTTGTTTGGAGACGCATTCGACCATTTTCCCAAAATGGGATTTCGGTAATGTCGAAAATAAGTGCTGTTTTGACACCACGGTTTTTTATTTTTCATACTGCAAATGTCTGCGGGTGGGAAAACGATCCGCACCAACAGCAAACAGGCGAGGTATCTTCAAGTTGTCGTTCTTCGTTCTTCCCCTAACCAAAGCAAAGTATTTATTTAACCGGCGACTGGTTTCTGTGAAATCGCTCTTGAAAATCGACGCATTGCATACCAGTACCACTTCATGTCATATCGGAGATCTACAACTATTTTGCATCGACTTGGGTACCGAGCCTTTGCTACCAAGTTACGTAGCAGTGGCGTGCGCATTATCTATTGCTTCATTAACGTTGAGAATTTCTTCGAAGTGATTTAATAAAAGCCAGCTGTAGGTGTATAAACATGTTTCCACTACACCCTGTATATTCTTTTCATTCTGCAATATTTCAGTTCGTATTTAACCCAATTTTTCTCAAAATATTTTCGGTACACCCTGTATATTTTTCTAATGATTTATGTATAAAATTATCTGTAGCATGCATTGAAGCTAAATTCAAGGCGATATATCTCGTGGTTGCGGATTTTTTTTGTTGTCATTTCATTTATTGTTTTAATATAGACCATATTTGACCCAATTTTCCTCAAAATATTTCCACTAGGCCCTGTATATTTTTTCAATGATTTTGTTAAAGCCAAGTTCTAGTTTTGTGAAGTTATGTCTTTTCACTGTTTTTATAACATAGTCCACATTTGAGTTAATTTTTCTCAAACTAGTTTCACTACACCACGTATATCTTTTCAATGATTTCAGTACATAATTATATATAGAATCCATTGAGGCTAAGCTCTAGGCGATATCTCTCATGGTTGTGGAGATATGATTTTTTTTGTGGGGTCTTTTCACTTTTTTATAACATAGTCCACCTTTGGGTTAATTTTTGTCAAACTATTTTCACTACACCCTGTATATCTTTTCAATGAATTTTGTAGATAACTATACGTAGAATCCATTAAAGCTAAGTTCTAGGCGATATCTTTTATGGTTGTGGAGTTATGATTTTTTTTGTGGAGTTATGTCTTTTCACTTCTTTCATAACATAATCCACATAACTATACTCTGTATACTTTTTCAATGATTTTTGTGGAAAATTGTCTGTAGAATCCATTAGAGCTGAGTTCTAGGCGATATCTTTATTGGTTGTGGGACTATAAATTTTTTCGTGGGGTTATAAATTATAAGAAACTACTAAAAAAATTTGAAAATATATTATTGTAACAAACAAAATGCATTTAACAGTTGAAAACATAAAAAGATGAAAAAAAAATTATAAATAGGCATTATGTGATGGTAAAAACAAGGAATAAATAAAAGAAATAAAATAAGAAAAACAATAATTAGTTTTATAATATGAAAAATATTATAAATACATAGTACAAAATGCCTTTAACAGTGTAAAATAACCTTAAACGACAAAAAATCCACGAAATTCAGAAAAATTATATAACAAGGATAATGAAGAAGATAAAGATGAAATAAAAAAAAAACAATTTACAATGAAGAAATACTCTAAATGTTAGAAAATGCCTTTAACAGTGAAAAATAGCCTTGAATCTTCTTCAAATCCACAAATTCCAGAAAAATTATTTAAAAAAATAAATAAATAAAGAAGATAAAATAAGGAAATAAATCAATTCACAATGAAGAAAAATGCCTTTAGCAGTGGAAAATTGCCTTAAAACTACTACAAATCTACAAATTCCAGAAAAATGGTATAAAAAAAGAATAAATAGAGAAGATAAAAAAAGAAGATGAATCATTTTACAATGAAGAAATACTCTAAATGTTACAAAATGCCCTTGATAGTGGAAAATGGCCTTCAGACTACCACAAATCCTCAAATTCCAGAAAAATAATGAATAAAGAAGATGAAATAAGAAAATAATTCAATTCACAATGAAGAATCACTCTAAATATTACAGAATGCCTTTAATAGTGGAAAAAAGCTTTAAAACTGACACAAATTCTGGAAAAATGGTTTAACAAAGAATAAATAAATAAATAAAGAATGCAAAAAAAAGAAAATAAACCAATTTACATTGAAGAAATACTCTGAATGTTAGAAATTGCCTCTAACAGTGGGAAATAGCCACAAAATTATTAACAATCCACATTTTCCATCAGGTAACTTATAAGAAAAGGTATAAATAAAGAAAATAATATAAAAAAAGTCAATTTATAGTATAAAAGTGGTTCAAAATATCTTCAACAGTGGAAACAATGAACAACCTACTTGATAGCCTTGAAGTCCACAAATTTTTCGAAAATTTTAAAAAATAGAATAAATGAAGGGGATAGAATATGAAAAAGAACAAGATATAATGGAAAAAATACTTAAATGGAAAAATAAAAGTTAAACGACACGATGTTCCTTATCGTGTTGTTTAACTTCTTTCTTTTAGCACACTTCATGTTCATATTTGAGTTGATTTTTCTCGAAATATTTCCACCACACCCTGTATATTTTTTCAGTGATTTCTGTGGAACATAGTCTGTAGAATCCATTGAAGCTCAATTCAAGAGGATATCTTTTATGGTTGTGGAGTTATGATTTTTTTTATGGAAATATTACGCTCCACTTTCTATCTATTATGCTTTTAATTTCGTTAAACTCAAAATCCTGTTACCTTTTCTGGTTGTTGTTTTCATTAAAAAAAATTGTTTGTCTACTCAAATAAACATATACATACATCAATTTTATTGTTAAAAAATTCAGAAAAAAAAATATTCTGATCTTAAAAATGCCTAGAAATATCCAAATCATTAAAACCGAGTAAGTCGAAAATGTCTTATGAACTGTAAAAAATAATAATAATTATCAAAAAAGTATACAATTCCATTTTGATGAGAATAAAACATATAAAAGAGGACAATAATCGAAACAAGAATCTAGTATATTGATCAAAAATACTAAAACCTTTTTAAAAAAGGGAAGAAAACAAAAAGTTACTTAAAATGAAGATAAAAAGAATACAAAATCAGTTAAAAAATAAAAAAACAAAATAAAGTGGAAGATCAACTTTACTTTCCCAGGACAATACTTTTTACCGCAACAACGCTGACCAAAAAAATCTCATGAGAAAAAACATCCCTCGTCCCCATTACCCCGTTGAATATATGCCATAATTTTCCATAAATTACCGAAATCCAATCAACAGGTCCTGGTCCATCAGGTGAAACTGGAAAAATTTCAATAATTTTTTCCCAAGGATTTCAAATATTTATCCCCCTCAGGTGTGACATATATTCGTCTTTTGTACATCCACGTGCTCAAATGGAAATTTGCAATTGAATAGGACGACGATAAAATAAAGTGATCAATGGCCGGTACATTTTGACAGAGCTGTTTTGTCATTGGCAAAGTGGTTTAGAAGCTTGTCATTTCGGTTTGCATGACAAACAACAAAAATTTCAGAGAGGGGAAATGTGTCTGGTTTTTGTGATCGTGATCTCAAGGGTTGAATGAAGATTTCAATGGGGACAGTTTTGACAGTTTGGTGGGGATTAGGTCTTGATTTTTTTCAATACAGACAGCTGAGTGAGTCTGAGCAACGTTATTAAATTGTATCTCATGCACAATCAAAACTTTCACCTATGATTATAGGTAATAAATTAACATAATGTGTCCTATTTTGCTGAGATTATAGTGATTATAGGATTTCCTAAACCAAAAAAGCTTATTTGTTGCGTTTAATTTATCTATTTCATCATTGTTATTTTGTTCATCCTCAAATCCGAATGAAAATGACACAAAACATAAAAAAAAGTATTTCACTTAGTTTTATATCACGATGAAATAAGACTTTAAATACATAAAAGTAGTCTTAAGATGTTGGCATGAGAAAAATAAAATACTATAAGCAATGATTCGACAGATCAACACCGCAGCTTATTGATTCGATTATTCAAAAGCGCATTTTGATTTTATGATTCGATCAAACAAAACCGAATTATTCGAGCTCGTCTAACCATGAGCATATATAGGAATCGTTTATTGTTATTTTTTTTCGTGATTCGACACGTCCACACCGCAGATTATTGATTCGTATGTTCAAAACCGCATTTTGTCTCACCGCCTTGAACTAAAAAGACGTTTTGGTTGCGGTTTTGCAAAGTCTTTCATAAGATAGTGATGGAAATATTCCAAATCTTGCATTTTCCGATTCGTTGTTTTGAAACCGTAACGGCTGCTGTTTTCAACAGTTGAGTTTGTCGACTGAATCCATTTTTCCTAAGATGGTGGAGAAAAATGCGGTTTTGTGGTTCCAAATTGTAAATTTCTTATGTCAATATAATATGTTATCGAACTGAAGTTTTGTGCTTTCAAATTATATATTCCGCAGTTATCAACAATTGAGTCATAAAGAAGTAGTTTTGACTTTTACTGCATTTTTCACATCAAAGAGTGCACTTATCTACAGTCTGTCATAAAATAGTGTTCAATAAACGTGGTTTTGTACTTTCAAATCGTTAATTTCACAGGCGAATATGCGTTATAGAACCAGGGTTTTGTTCATCTGAGCATTTTTTTAAATAAAGAATGCAGAGTTAAAGAATCGACATTTCAAAACCGCAACAAGTTATGAATCTGCGGTTTACAACAATTGATTCATGAAAACGTAATATTGAGTTTGTCGACTGTATTATAAGTATACTTTTCTTCTTTCTGTCGTAAGATGGTGGTGAAAAAATGCGGATTTTTGCTTCCAAATCGTGAATTTCACAGTTCAAAAACACAACACATTATTAAGCTGCTGCTTTCCACAATTGAGTCATAAAAACTCATGCCAAGTTTGTCGATTGCATAAGAACTGCTGTCTATCCTAAGATGGTGGTGTAAAAATGCGGTTTTGTACATCCAAAACGTGAATTTCCCATGTCAATGTATGTTACAATTACAGACCAGTTCATGGATTTTTTTTCAAAATAAAGAACTCAGCAAAGTTGCGGATTCGACTCTTCAAAACCGCAACGGGTGATGAAGCTGCGGTTCACAATAATTGAGTCATTAAAATTTTTGAAATTTCAAAAAGCCTGTGAGTGTGAGTAAAAAAAAGCCTTCAGATGTCGATAGGACCTTATATTTAAAGAAGGTTTTTAAAGTTTTAAGAAGCATCCAAATGAATTAGGATAGCCTCAAGATAATTGAAGGAAAAAAGTAAAACTTTATAGAAAATTGACAATCTGAAAAATACTTGGTTTTCTGAGGTTTTCAAAATCTTAGTTAACCTTTAAAAAGATTGAAACAGCTTTGAGTTGAGTTGAGCTGTCAAAAAGAAAAATTCAAACTTTAGACAGTTACCTCCAATTCATCAATAATTCTTTGTACGACGGTTTTTAAAATGTTAAGTAGTCTTGAAATGAATAAAAACAACCTCACGATGTTGAAATGAAAAAAAAAATAGATCATGAAAACCATTAATAATCTCAAAAGGACCTTTTAAAATAATAATCAAGGTTTTTTACTAGGTTTTTAACGTTTCAAAAAACCTTCGAATGGATTAAAGCAGCTTTAAAGCGTTGTGAAGAGGATAATAAAACCTAAGATTATCCACGATTGTTTTTAAGTTGATATCTGTAAAACAGAGGAAATTATTTTTTTTTGCCTAATTTCAAAACTTGTTCATAAATAGCAACAATTAATTGGAAATAGTTGTTTCTATGATTTGATCAAACATGAAGTTGATATCCCATTCATAAAACGAGTTATTGGCTGCTTGGTTTGGATAACGGAAAGCTAGACTCATCAAAACCGATTTTAGGATTTTTTTTTTCTATGAAGAGATTGTTGAATGAAATTCGCTGATGTATTACCTGTAAATACTTTGTTCAATATTATGATCAAATTTGAGGTTGATATCTTCAAACGTTCAAAACCATGGGAGTTATATAGTTTCTTTCAGTGAAGCAAATCTAAGATTGTTTATAAATATTCTTCTTAAATTCGCAACAATCAACTGGAATCACTTGGTTTTATGTTACTATCAAACATGAAGTTGATATTCGATTCATAAAACGGGTTTTTGGCTGCTTGGGTTGGATAATGGAAAGCTACTCATTAAAACTGATTTTAAAAAAAAAAGTCTTTTGAGGAGATTTTTCAATTAAACTCGCTGTATAACCTCGAAATATTTTGTTTATTATTGAGGTCAAATTTGATTTATTTATTAAATTCGCAACAATGGACTGGAATTACTTTGATTTATGTTACGATCAAACATGAAGTTGATATCCCATTCATAAAACGAGTTATATGCTGCTTAAGGTGGTTGATGGAGAAGTTTGAATCATTAAAAGCAATTTTGAGAAAAAAATTGTGATATATTTCAAGGAAATATCTTTCAATCAAGTTCGAAATACTTTGTTCACCATCGAAATCAAATTTGAAGTTGATATCTGCAAAGACATGGGAGTTGATATGGGAGTGATATCTTTTAAACTATGAAAGCTATAGGATGTCAACTTTATTTAATCAAAACTTCAAATTCTTGAAAAATATCCCACTAACCAGATTCTTTTATGGAATTCAGAAAAATCAACTGGAATTACATGGAATCAAGTTACTACCAAATATGGAGTTGATATCCTAATTCTTGAAATATATTATGAAAAAATATGAACTATTTTTTAAGGGACAGAGATTTGTATGGATTTTAGTGTATCAGCTCGAAATACTTTGTTTAATATTGTGATCAAATTTTAAGTTGATATCTCTTAAACTATGGGAGCTACAGGATGTCAAGCTTCTTTCAACAAAATTACTCTTCAACTTTTTCAAATTATTCCACTAACAATATTAACAGGATTATGTACAAGTGATGACCAAATATAAAGTTGATATCCCGATAATAAAGGGAGTTATCGGCAATAGACTCATTCGCGAATTTTACAATATCAACTTCGAAGATTATTCTGAAATTTGAAGTTGATCTCATTATCAAACTGAACACATAAAACCTGGATCCTTTAATAAATTCAAAATATCAGATGAGAATGGAGTTTGAAGTTGATATCCCGAAACTACCAGATACATTGGCTTGCAAATTTGTATTCAATAAATTAACTTGATGAACATAATGAATTTTTAATATTAGTAAAACTAACTGAGATGGTTTATTTTATATATTATGAAGTATTGTAGCTATTCTACCTCAAGTCACTCCACCTTGGCACTCGGACTGACGTCATAAGTAAAGTAAAATGCTTTGCTCATGAGCCTCCATGCGATGCCAATTTTTCAGAGCATTGATTGTGGTTATTTGGTTTATCTAGATCAGTGTTCATGAACAAAGTTTGTGTTCAACGGAGAAGTTGGAATTGAGACGTTATGAACTTGTTAATAAATAGGTACGTCAACCTTCAAACCGACCATTTTGAAAAAGCTAATTTTGTCCAGACTGGGCTAACCTAACCTTATTTTGTCCTCCAACAGTCAAAATGGTTATTTCATTCAGTAATTTGTATAACTCGTTTCTATTATTCAATACTCACAGAAAAAAGTTAGTATTCTACTCGCGATAATAACAAACTTCATCCTTGCCAGTTTCACTTTATTAAACGTGAAGTTGATATCCCATGGGACATGGTAGAACGACATAAAAAATGCAAGGAAGTACACCAGTAGCAACAAAATGATAACAAACGGGTACACTTGTAAAAAATGCAAATGAAACCATTTAACATTTAACACATACTAGACATCCAAAACATGTGGGTCATTCGAATTCAATTGTGATGACTTTATTAAAAGTCGAAGGGGGCAGATGCCCCCTACATAAGGATTTCCACACTAAAACCGACAATTTTATTACAAAGAACACGCCTATCTTCAATGACATCTCCCGTTCAAGGTTCGCTTTAAGTAAAATCCATTTGCGTTTGCCGTTAGTTCTGTCGCAAATAGAAAAACATAAACGTAAATATACGCGATGAGTTTTTTCTCGGCTTAACGGAACTGGTATTGCGAAAAACAAATTGCATTTTAGCATCAGGAAAATGGTTAATTTATTAATGGGTGTGGGAATATTTTGTTGTTTTGTGACGCATCAAAAATCTTTGATCAAAAGTTTGGCATTATCTTGTTTTTATACGAGATTTTTTGTCTCAGCAATTTGTGGGGATGTTTATCAATGTTTATCTTTCTGAATATTTGTTGCCCGGAAAAATGTTTTTTTTTTGTAAGTTCACGTTCATAAGTAAGATTGACCGTGTAAAGGTTCGTCTAATAGAGTTGATTTTTGGCAAAGTGTCTTGAACTTTCTTTTGTTTTTTTTTCTGCTGATTTGCGTTATAGATTGGTCTCAGACTAGGAAAAACAGCCCAGTAGTGCATGGTTAGTCCTCTCTAGAGATACCTTCTAAAAAGTACCTCTTCTGTCTTTTCTTGCTCCTCAGGGTCTATGCATCAAATTTGTGAGAGACGTACATCTCCAATTCAATTTTGTGTCTCTCATTCTGCTTTTTCCTGGTCATTATTCGTTGTATAATGTTCCATTCATCTTTGCTTTCTAGCTTTTGGTCAATAATTTTGTCATTTACGACGTGGTGACTTTGACTATATAGAGGTAGCTAGATGCTGCCCCAGGGAGAAGTCCCCTGTTCCGTAGAACCTATATATAGTTGCAGACGAAATAGAGATAAATTCAAATAAGTATGAGCCAGGAGCATCATACTTAACAAAGACCACAAATATTGGTGTACCTGCAAATTGAAGCAGGTGGGCAATATTGTATGACGCTCCATGGGCCAGGAGCCTAGAACTATGGAGATCATGCTCAACCTCCCTTCCCTAGATGTCCTTATCAAAATTGAAGCAAGAATGGGGGCATGTAATGCAACACCGGAAGCTGAAGCCACTTAAACTCCCAAGGGCATACTAAGATCTTCAGCACAATCACGTACCTCTTAATAACAATGAGGAGTGATATCATGCTGAAACTTCAACCAAAATCAAGCTACACTGGAAAGAGGGAACAGTGGAACAACTCCGAAGGATACATGGAGCAATATGGGAGGTGAGAATCTTATGAACCACTTGGGGAGCATGCTACTGTCTTCCAAAAGGAAAAACATGCAATAAACGTCTGGGTCCAAGAAAATCTCAGGATAGGCTATGGCTATGATGGAAGGAAACTGAATCCAAGCAAGTCTGGGATTGTCAGCAAAACCTTGCCACTCTGGAAGCATCCAATGATGCTAATCTAGGATGGATACCTGGACGCCAGGGGTGAAGACCAAGCAGACCAACTGGCATGCAAAGCTGCAAATTCACTATTTATGGGTCCAAAACCTGCCATTGGTATATGACTTAATCCTCTATCAGTAGAGACTGACTAAACTCTTGGTCTAAAAGAAAAGGAAGCAAGATGGTGGCAATCACCAGACCAGGACAAAGACACAGTAAAACAATGATGTCAGAGGAAATCCAATCATGCATGCCATGGGCCTCTCCAACGATGAACTCATATGACCTCTGCAATGACGAGGAGAAAGCAGCCTCACACATCGTCTTTGAATGTGAAGCACTGACGTTCTGGGGAAGGGATAATGGAAAATGTACACCCGTTCCTCAAAGGTCCGACAAAAAAACCGTAGGAAGTCACAAACCTTATTCAGGCAATGCAGCTCTCCGACTGAAAGACAGGCAAACACAAACACAATAGGCCCATCAGAGGTCGTGGTGTCAGGGACAATACCCCGGAAGCTCGTTACGCCCAAATATCACTAATCAGTGTCAAGTGGAAGTCCCTCTTGTCATCTTTCTAGTGTCCTTGAACGTTGGTTCTGTTAGGAACAGACTCCTCCTCTCCCCAGTAGATGCAACGGGATCATACCAGCTAATACCAATATAGCGTCCGTCAGTCCTCTATCTTTCAACCGCCTCTTGATAAAGCCTATTTGCGGGGTTTTTATCCAAACCATGGTCCTTATGATTGTGTTAAGTGCTCTGATTGTCTTGTTCGCCTTCTCGCAAGCACCTTCAACGTGTACAGTAAGGTCGTCTGCTGTAAGCCTGGTTGCGTCTGTATGTGCAAGAGTTCGTCGTACAGGATATTCCACAAATTCGGTCCCAGCACCTGCTGATTTCCGAGGTACTCCTCCCCCTATATTTTCCTTGTTTATCGGTTAATATGCTGTTGGTTAGTTATTGTTGTGATATGTTCCTATTAAACTACCTTGTAGTTTGTCCAGTACCTTTTTCCAACTGGCGATGTTGAAGGCGTTCTTAACTTCAACTAGAATCAGTGCGTGCCATCCTTCAGCCGATCTACTAACTGTTTGCTCTACATAATGTATATGGTTGATTTTTTTTTTGCGGAAATCGAATTCGCGGGCGTTGAAGTTGAAGCCTCCTAGATCTTCTATGCCTCTTATGTAGAAACTCAACAGTATGAAATATTCAGCACTTCACTCACGTACCCTAAAAATGTACAAAGTACTCTATTACCGGTTGATTACTCAGAATTTGGATGGCAGCTGTTTTCCAAGCCTTGACGTTCTTTTTTTTTTGTATGTCTGCTTATTTGGTTCTGATATCCTCTTAGTTCTTCTTTGCGGTTACAAGTTTCACCATATCGTGAGATGCCAAGACGAGAAAGAGGTTGAAACTTTTTCCGAGTTGATTCTAATCGATCTTTGGATGTTAGTGCTCTCCTGTAAATCTCACCTTCACTCCTGCCGGCTCTCGCATATAGGGCAGAAATCTTTCAGAGTACACTGGCTTTCCCACATCTGTATCAGACCGATGTTATATTTTCTTCACATTTTTGTTGGTCATGATCATTTTCTTCACACCATAGGCCATCAGTAGTTTCCATGTTCGGGATTTCTCCATAGTTTTACTGTGACTGGATCAGTAGTACTTGGATCTCAGTTCCCAAACTTTGAAGTATATTGGTCTGCTATAGTTGACATACCTTGGCAGTTCAAGTATCTCAAGGAATATTCTTGCCAAAGCAGTGGCAGCACGCAGAAACCCATCCAGGACTATACAGGGTGTTACAAATTCCAGTGTATGCATGGGGATCTCGTAAACCGTAAGAGATACAAGGTCGGTTGAATTGAGGCAAAGTTGCGTATTTTGATGCTTGACAAAATGTTGTTTTGAAAGCCAAGAGATTCCGACTACGTCCGAAATTATCCGAAAAAAAAACGAAATTTTTCAAAAACGTTTTCATTTTTTTCTGACCACATTTGGGAAGATATTTTGAAATGAATGGATCTTTTCCATTGCTATTTTTCCCCTTTACAAGATAGCGTTATTGAATTGAAGAACCGACGTTTCGTCTATGAGCAGCCATCATCAACATTGTTTTTTTCAAATACGGTCCTGGATTTTTTATTACGGATTTTAAAAGCCTCTTATGTTCCTAAGCCAACGATGTATCGCAATTATTCAAAAAAATTATATTAATGGATTTTTCCATAAGAACTCATTTGTTAGAGAGAGACAAAAAATGTATTTTTAATAGGATCAGGAACAAACACCTTTTTTGAAGTGCGATACATCGTTGGTTTAGGAACATAAGAGGCTCTTAAAATCCGTAATAAATAATTTAGGACCGTATTTAAAAAAACAAAGTTGATGATGGCTGCTCATAGACGAAACGTTGGTTTTTCAATTCAATAACGCCATCTTGTAAAGGGCAAAAAGTGGCCATGAAAATTTCCATTCATTACAAAATATCTCTTAAAATGTGGTCAGATGATTTTGAAAAATTTCGGTTTTTTTCGGATAATTTCGGACGTAGTCGGAATTTCTTGGCTTTCAGAACTGCATTTTGTCAAGCATCAAAATACGCAACTTTGCCTCGATTTAACCGGCCTTGTATCTTTTACGGTTCACGAGTTCCCCATGCATACACTCGAATTTGTAACACCCTGTACAATAGCTTGTTCAAGCGGTTCGGGAACGGGAAGAGTGGCAAAATAAGGCTCAACAACATCACCAATTTGTTGGACAATATGGACAGGCGTCTCCAGGCTTGCATAAAGGTGAAAATACCCATTATTCGAGGTCTTCAATTAACTTTTTTTTAATATAAAATACTCTGATATCTGAAAAAAGTGGGGGTAATGCATTGTCTTCACACGAAGTTTTGTAGATGTTTTCTTAATCAAAACTAATCAATTAATAAGTTTTCAAACCATTTTCACTGATAAAGAATAACGCAATAGTATATCATTCAACGAGTGGGAAATTGTGGCTTTTACTCACGAGAATGAAGTAGGCGAGTAGCGAGTAGAATACTATACTTTTTTCTGTGATTATTCAATAATTGAAGCGAACTTTGCAATGTTCAACACTTTTTGACAACTGTACTTGAAGTGAGTTTAGGTTGTTAACACAATGACTATAAAATAGTTAAGTATGAACGGTCAAATGGGCTGTTTCAAAATGATGTACTTGAAGGTTGACATTTTGTCGAATGTTCTGATTGGCTCTAAAACAGTGGAGTATTAGAGATGAGATGTGAAAAAAGAAAAGACAACACAAACGAGTAGTAGTAGTAGGAATTTTTGTGATGGTTTTCAACAAAAAAAAAGTTTAACCAAGTCATCCCTGGTGGGGATCGAACCCACGACCTTTGGATTAGAAGTCCAACGCGCTATCCGCTGCGCTACAGGGACTTGTTATATTCTTTAATGTTTATAGTATTAATGGTTAGTTCATGTTGACAAACAGACCAATAATTATTTTTATCGAGTTGATTTTTTAAAGTGTCTTGACACTTGCTAATGGAAAATTTTATATTCAAAACTTGATTGTGTCAAGCCGATATTCAAAGTCAGCATGTGAAATGAGATTTTTGTATAAAATAATCGTCCAATGACGCCTAACATCCTATTTTCACAGCTAATAAAAATATTGTTTTGATAACAAGTTTTAAAGGGTATTTTTCAAGAAATACGATGACTTATACGATGTTAATTTTTGTATTTTAGTTTGAACACTTTTTCAAAGCAAGGTTTCTACTTACAACAGTTTTTAAATCACTCTGTATATTTTTTCATGAATTCCTGTGCAAAATTGACTTGAAAATTCATTGGTGCAAATTTCAAAGTCGAATCTTTTGAAGTTTTTAAAGTGAAACCTCTTTTGTGGCGTTGTGATAATCGGGAGTAAATTGGAAAAAATGCGACGAAAATGTTACGTTTTTCAGAAAAACTGATCCAATTAATCATCATCAACTGTTGTGTTTTGTCTTTTTTTATCCCACGTTAATAAAAAGAGACAAAACACACAGCATTAAATGATCGGCTTAATCAGATCAGGGTTTCCGGAATCGCCTTTTTTGAGATTTCCTTAAATTCCACACTTAAGGGGGTGAAATAGGGGATGGAAGTTTATGTTTTTTTTTCCAGTGTTTTTTAAAATTCCACCCCTGAGGGGGTGAAATAGCGGATAAGAGTTTATAGAGTAGTTCCTCATTTTTGAAGACAGAAGCATGAAAATTTGTTTTTAACCTTCTGATTAGAAAAAGATTAACACGTGTTTCAGTGTTTTTTCAAAATTCCACCCCAATAGGTGATGAAAGATAGTCATTTTCGAAGTTTTGGAAACAATATTTTTTCTACGAGGATTCACAAATTTGCAATGAAAGACTTTTACTCACTAATATGTTTTAGCTTGAATAACAGAAACCTTATTAAAAACTTGGCAACGTTGCGCACAGTTAAAGCAATAATTATTGATCTGTCATACTCATGTAGTCAACCGGAGCCAGTCTGCATGAAGTCGTTGTTTCTGTCGAAATTTGTTGTGAAATTACGTAAACGCTAAACAGAATCATGTATGTATTTCATTCTGACCGGAAAGTGAACAGTGACAATAACATTTTATGCATTATTTACAATTTGGTTGGTCTGGAAACAAAGTTTTAGACAACAAACTGGTAGGGGTTTGAGTTGACATTTGAGTGCGGGAAAAGATTGCTTTGCGCTCGCAAATGAGTGCGCAAGTGGTTAGTTTGATGATTGTTATTAGGACGAGTAGTGTCACTCTTCCGCATGCGTCTGCGATATTTGAGTGCGGAAAAGACACCATTTCTACATTTTCTCAAAGTTAACTGATTTCTTTATCCCAAAAGCTATTTTTTCTATCACTGTTGATTCATTGAAGTTTCGCTGTGTTTCTTTTTCTAAGAGCGAGACGTGGTGACATTTCGTGACAAAATACTCTAAGGAGGGAGCAATGTGCTTGTCCAGCGGTTGTTCAGTTGCCGTTATAGCAAAATTCGCCTTTTTCTCCATCTATCGATGTATGAGTGGAGTGCTTAAGGGGACTCCACCAAAGCTGTGTTTAGTTGTGCCTTAAATGGTGAATAAGTTAGTTTTGGATTGAATCGTCTAATATAAATTGATAACGGACAGTTGAAACATAAATAAGTGTAAATAAATTAGTGTTTAGTGAGTTAAAAATAAATTAGTTGAAACTGGACAAATGATTTCTATATACAGGGTGCCACAGATTCGAGTGCATGCATGGAGATCTCAGTTTTAATAAGAGATTCAGGGTCGGTTAAATGGTTGCAAAGTTGCGCATTTTTGAGATTGATTCAGTTTTTTATATGATTTTTTTTTATTTTCCATGTCATTTGTGGATTGAATCCAATTTCATTAAATGTATCGTTATTGGATGTTATTTCGATTTTGATTCGTTCAATTAGGCTTGTTTAGATGTGCAGGTTTTCTCTTAAGAATAACGTGTCGAATAAAGATGGATTTATGAACCAAACTATGAGTTAGGGAGAAAAGGGTTGCCTTACTAATTTACTCTTGTATTATTTTTTAAATGAGTATTTTTTTCGACGGTTGCGATACCTCAATACATTAAGGACGTCAAAAGATAGTTATAAATAGAATAAAAATCCAGGTCCATATTCAAAAAAATGAACTTGATGATGGCCGCTCAAAGACGAAACGTCAGATTTTCAATTTGATACCGCCATCTTGTAGAGGAGAAAAAGTGACAATGAGAAAAAGTGTAATCCATTTTATAATATCTTCTCAAATAAACTCAGTAAATAATAATAACGTTTTTGCGAAATTTCGGTTTTTTTCGAATATCTTCGGAAGTAGTCGGAATTTTACAAATTTCAAAACGGCATTCTGTTGAGCATAAAAATGCGCAACTTTGCAACCCTTTAACCGACCCTGTATCTCTTATAATAACTGAGATCCCCATGCATACACTCGAATCTGTGGCACCCTGTATACCTGAAAAACGCTACACTAATGAGTGCAGAAAGTAGCACCTTTTCCCACGCTAAAGCGGTTCAGTATTTTTTTTTCCACCAACCCCATAATGAGAGTTAAATAATCATAATATATTTCATTATTTGCAAAAAATGTACAGATTGTCCATTCTGTCTATTTCTTCTAATATATAAATTATTTGAATCCCGTTCCCATCAATTGAGAATGGCTGAAGTAATTTGGGTAATTTTTGTTGTAATGTTCGGAATGTTTCTTGAAATATGTAGAGAAAAATTGGAAAAGTTTCCCGGAAATCGTCATGAAAACACAACTTTTCTTTCTCGCTGATTGTACAAAACAACCACTGCACATACATATCCAGACCAGGATATCCGTCGAGAGGAGTAGGTTCTATTTGGATTTGGGATCTGATCAAGAAATTTAATACAAATTGTGAGGTTATATTTGCATAGTTTGGTTATTTTCCCAAGGATTTTATTCAAATAAGATAATGTAGGCTCCAATTCGGGTTTGATCAAGATTAATCAAGAAATGAAAAAAAGGACATAGTGAGGTTATGTTTGGATAGTTATGCTATTTGCCAAAGGATTTTGTTCAAATCAGAATATAATATTATGTAAGTAGGTTCTAAAAATTCAAAAAATTAAATTAAATTAAATTAAATTAAAAAATTACATAGTGAGCTTATGTTTTGTTATTTTCCAGAGGAATTTGGTCAAATAAGATATGTAGGTTCTAATTTAGGGTTTGATCAAGAAATTTGACAAACAATTACATATAGTGAGGTTATGTTTGCATAGTTTTGTCATTTCCCAGAGGATTTTGTTTGAATTAGATATAAAGGTTCTACTTGGGATTTGATAAAGATTAAAAAAAAAATAGTGAGGTTAAGTTTGATAATTTTGCTATTTTCCAAAAGATTTTGTTCAAATCAGATTATAATAATAATATGTAGGTTCTATTTGGAATTTGAAAATAATGACATAGTGAGCTTATGTTTGCATAGCTTTGTTATTTTCCAAAGGATTTTGTTCAAATAAGGTATGTAGTTTCTAGTTAATTTGATCAAGAAATTGAACAAAAATTGAGCAAGTGAGGTCATGTTTGCATAATTTTGTTATGTTGTTCAAATTGGATATTTTGTAGGTTCTGCTTGGGATTTGATCAAGAAATGTAACAAAAATTGACTCAGAGAGGTTATGTTTGCATAGTTTTGTTATTTCACAAAGGATTTTGTTCTAATAAGATATTTAGGCTCTAAATTGGGATTTGATCAAGAACCTTGACAAAAACTGACTAAGTGAGGTTATGTTTGCCTAATTTTGTTATTTTTCAATGATTTTGTTCGAAGAAGATATGAATAGGTTCAATTTGTGATTTGATCAAGATAAAAAAAAAACGAGAAGTACGTTTTAGGTTTATAGATTAAAAAAAATATATTCCAAAAATATTGTGAAATATTCAACACATAATAATCTGAAGAACCGCGGCTGGGACGACTTTTATATGCGCCCCGAATAACACAATAATTATTTAAACATCGGAAAAATAAAAATTGTGAAATTCATCATTCATTCAAATTCATTCATTTCAACATTTATTTATTGATATTATGAGGCAGTATAAAATTTCGCCGTGTCAGCAAGTAATTAAAAAATGTTGATGTTGATGGTTCTGCTGATTCGGAAAGGTTTAGAAATTTGGGGCTAAAAGAAGGATTGTGAAGATCAACATCTTTAAGATACTTCAAATTCTCTACATCACTTACATATCCATGCAGACATCAATCTGAAAATTTTAAAGATACCAATCCAAAGATTGAGAATATCTTGTAGGTTCTATAGGGATGTTGAAACAAAATTAGAGATTCTACTACCTTATAGTGAAATGTCAGAAAATTTCAAATTTTCGCATGATAATGATCATACTATTATGAAAATCATCAGATTCCTTATACATCTGAAGATTCTGTAGGTTCTGTAGACGAGATTTCCCAAATAATAATATTAGTGAATATAATGATTTTGCAACCGTTCAATTTAATACAAAGTAGCATCGTTGCGGTCGAATTTTTAATAATTTCAAGTGGCTGATAACAGAAAAACCAGTACTGCAGTCCAACAAGCCAAGCCAACAAATACTGGCACGTATATGAATTTCTTCTTTTTGTCGCCGAAATACCAACAATAGCACAAGGCACGTGCTCAAACCGAATTCTTGTGGCTAATTATTATCATACAATACGCGCGCTGTCACAGAGAGAAAAAAAAAGACAACGCAAGAAAACCAAAGTCATCATCCTGGTATGGGTATCTGGGTGGATCCGTGCCCGTCAAACTGTGTTTAATGGGGGTCACCACACCTTCTCCGTGGATTGTTGGGTTGTAAATTAAAAATCAGATAAACCCACTGACGGTTTTTTCGGCCTACGAAGCTCATTGATTTCGTCTGTTTGAAATGATGGAAGCGCCAAAGAAAAGGTCCATAAAAGTGACATTTTAACTCCGCTTCCAATTAAGAGAATCATTGAATGGACTGGTAAATGAAACAGATAAAATTCATCGATAAATCTTGCGTGCAACCCATTGCGCGTAATCTCGCTTTCATTCATGCAGTCCGATGGGCTTAAATCGGCCAGGTATTACGGCACTGGTCTAGTCCAGGTGGACGATCTGACAAGTGTTGTCTGTAGTCATTTGCTTTATTTTCGGATTCTACGTACGTTGTTGTTCATGGTAATTTTCACACTTAGCGTTATTTGTTTGTGACTGAACAAACAGAGTGTATGTGCAGACCCGTTGAAATTTGTTCAACCGTCCAACGTTGGTTGAGTGGGTAATATTGTTGATGACACCTGAGAAACAGTTAGCTGAATCTTGGCTGAAAATTCTGTCACAAGCACAAATGTCGAAATCTAACCGGTCGAGGACATGGTTGGTGTTGATTTTGCGTGGGCCACCCGAACTGGGTCATTCACGGTCACCAATTTTCAACACGCTCTACCATAACCACAACCCGTCCAATTTCGAACCAATTGCACCATCAATGTTTGATATGGTTGATTAAATTGTTTGCGGTTGATGTGAGGATGGGTACCATTTTATTTGATTCTAATAGCTACAGATTGGGTTGATCTGAATTTAGATATTCGCGACATTGATGGTGAAATAGACAAGTTGTTGATGCTGTTAACAGCTTCAGAACATGTAATGAAATATATTCGAGGACTCTAAAGATCTTGAAAAAGATGATGGTCATTCTGAGGATGAAGACATTGAAGATCCTGAAGATTCAGCAAAAGTATGTATTGGGGGTATACCGAAGATTTTCATATATTCTTGAACTTTTTTGAGATTTAAACAGCCCATAGACCAATCATACCGAGTAAAAATTTGAATGGTACTGGACAGTATGCTCTGACTGAAGATATTAATGATCTTGAAGATTCTTGCAGCTAAAGATTCCAAAAACTACAACAATCAGTGAAAAATATAAATGATACTTCAGGTTCTTAAGGTATTGAAGATCCTGAAGTTTCGAAAAAAGAAGATTGAGGGTATCCTGAAGAATTTGAAGATGCTTGAAACTTAGCATATTTTAAAGATGTCAAAGAATTCCTGTCCATGGTAATTAATTTTCTGTGATTTTGAAGATCCTAAAGATTCTAATAGTTTTAAAGATTGAGGGGATCTTGAAGATTTCAAAGATTCTTGTAGCTAAAGATTCCAAAAACTACAAAAATCAGTAAAGAATTCAGATGGTACTTTAATTTTTGGTGATTCTAAAGATATTGAAGATCCCAAAGATTCTGAAAAAGAAGATTGAGAGGTTCCTGAAAATTTTCAATATTCGTGGACTTTTGCATAATTTGACATCCCAAAAGATTCTAAAACTATCAAAATCAGTAAAAATTTGGATGATACTAAAACTTGTGGTGATTCTGAAGATATTGATGATCCTAAAAATCCAGAAAATATTAAAGTTTGAGAGGATAATGAAGATTTTGACGACTATTGAAATTCTGTTTATTCTAAGATCCCAAAGATTCCTAAAATTACAAAAATCAGTACAGAATATGCATGGTAAGTGCTTAATTTTTTGGTGATTCTCAAGATATTAAAGATCCTAAAGATTCTGGAAATAATGAAGATTTAGAGAATCTTGAAGATTTTAAAGATTCTTGAAGCTAAAGATTCAAAAGAATACAAAAATCAGTAAAAAATATAGATGTATGGTTATTGATGATTTTGAAAATATTGATGATCCCAAAGATTTAGAAAATAATGAAGAGTGAGGGAATTTTGAAGATTCTTGAATACCTGCATATTCTGAAGAACTCAAAGATTCCTAAAATCAAAAAAATTAGTAGAGAATATTAATGGTACCACAGCTTATGGAGATATTGAAGATCCTGAAGATTGTGAAAATAAAAAAGATTGAGAGGATCTTCAAGACTTTGAAGATTCTCACAATTCTCAGTATTTAAAAAAAATTGAAAACTACCAAACTTGGAGACATTTGTATGGTACAAGAGTCTATGAAGGTATTGAAAATAGTAAAGATTTAGAAACAAATTAAATAAAAGGAAGAATTTTGAAACTCTGCATGTCCTAAACATTTCAAACTATCAAAATCATTAAATGGTGATTCTGGTGAATCTTTGATCTGAAAATAAAAAAATATTGAGAAGATCTTGAAGATTTTAAAAATTCTGCAACTTTTCATATTTTGAAGATTCCAAAAACTACCAAAACCAACATAACTTTTGATGGTACATTTTATCAAATCTTTTTTTGTTCTCCGATGTATCGTTCTTGTGAAGCAATGCTTAATAAAGGATTGTTCATCTATTTATTTATACAGTTTATGGTGATTCTAAAGATATTGAAGATCCTAAAAATGATAAAGATTAGATTCTTGCAACATCATCCTAAAGATTTCACAGACTGTCACTGAAAATTTGAATGGTATTGATGATTATAGTGTTTCTGAAGATATTGAAGATCTTGCAGATTCTGGCAATGGTGAAGATTGAGAGATCCCTGAAGATGTTGAAGATTCTAGAGTTTCCAAAGCTATCGACAATCGACATCATATTGACACCAAAGATTTATTATAGTATTCAGAAACTCTTAGGAATTTGAAGTATCTCACTTTCTTGGGGGCAATGAAAATCAAGATCTAGAAGACTAGAGGACATTGATGAGCCCAAAGATTTTGAGGACTCTTGAAAATGCGCATATTCTAAAAAGCCCAAAGATTTTCCAAACTACCACCAATACCAGTAAAAATTGATGATTATTGTTTCTGAAGAAATTGAAACTCTTAAAGCTCCTGAAAATGGTAAATATTGAGAGAACCCGGAAGATGTTGAAGAACTAGAGTTTCTGAAGCTATCAAATAATTTTAAGATTTTGAACTTCATAATGAGAGATCATAGTATTCCAGAAACTCTAAGGAATTTGAAATTTCTAACTTTCCTGATGGGAATAATGAAAATCAAGAAGATCCAGAAGATATTGAGAACTCTAGAAAATTTGCATATGCTAGCCCAAATATTCCACAAACTATTAATAACAGTAAAAATTAAGATGATATTGATGATTATATTGTTTCTGAAGATATTGCAGATCTTAAAAATTCTGAAAATGGTGAAGATTGAGATCATCCAAAGCTTCTGACTAATTTTATTGAGACTGAAGAGTTACAGTATTCATTAACTCTAAGGATTTTGAAGTTTCTAGCTTCCTTGAGAATAAGGAAAATCATGCAGGAACATATTGAAGATCCTGAAGATATTGAAAACTATGAAGAATGAGGAAGATTTTTAAGGACTTTTAAAATGTGCATATTGTTGCAAGATTCCAAAATTGCCATTTTAATTGAAAATTTGGATGGGTACAAGGATTATGGTCATTCTGAAGATAATGAAGATCCGGAAAATGTTGAAAATCATGAAATTGAAGGAATCCTGAAGATTCTTGACACGAAATGTTTCAAAAACTTCCAAAATCAGTATTGGAGGTTACTAAAGATTATGGTGAAGACATTGAAAATGATGATTAGAGTTTTAAAGATTCTTCAACCTTCGCACATATCCTAAAGATCTCAAAGTTTCCCAAAACTTCCATTGGTATTGGTATTGGTATGGGTGGGGGGTGAGGGGTCAAACCACTACCCGGCGAGTAGGCCTAATGTCCCTTTTCGCCAACCCCAGGACCACTGTAGTTCTGACTAAGTTGCTGATGGAGAACATCACCTAGTTATATATTTGAACTAGCAGAACAATTAATTTAGGCTAATTATTGAAACTTTTTGACTGTCAGTAATTAATAATACTGCAGTCTACTCAGTAACGTTAGCCAATGAGAGTACCACTAAATGTCGAACAGAAAATAATTTCTGCCCACCTCGGGATTTGAACCCGATCATTGCGTACTATCCTCTCTGGTGACTTTGTCGAATGGCGCCTTAGACCACTCAGCCACCTAGCGCCCTTCCATAATATCAGTGAAAATCTCGGTGGCAAAATGGTGAAGATATTGAAGATCTTGGAGATTCTAAAAATTCTCATGTCTGAAGATTTTTAAGGTTATTGAAATTCATCGAATTCCAAAGCTTCCAAAGACTACCAATATCAGTGATAATTTGGATAGTACTGAAGATTATGGGGATTCTGAAACCATTGAAGATCTTGAAGATTTTGAAAATGATAAAGATTTTGCAATTTCCAGATGAGACTGAAAACTAAGAGGATTCCGAAACTCCTGAAGATGTTAAAAATCAAGAAGTCAAGTCATGGAAAAGGTAATTATATAATTTTTTTTTAGTTTCCAACGATGCATGATGAAGATTGTGACGATTCAAAAGATTCTGCAAAAGCGTCTTTAGTTTCAAGACATTCGAGAAAAATCTAGAAATTGCGAAGATTCTGCTGAGTAGTTTTCAAGAATTGAAGGATCTAAAGATAGTGAAAATTTAGTTAATTCAAAAATTCAGCAGATTCCGAGTGCTCTGAGAATTTGAAAAATCCATTATATTTTTGAAGATCATAAAGACATGGAAGATTTCAAGGATTCAGAAGATCCTGGAGGCTATGATCTCTTAAAAAATTCTAGAGATTCAGGAGACAATGAAGATTCTCTAGATTCATCATATCTCGATGATTAAAAAATTTGAAGATTCCCAAAGAAGATCCGAAAATTTCATAAATTCTGTTTGGAAAAAATCGGAAAATTTTGAATAACAGAAAAATGTTGCTTCTTAGAAACTTGAGCAACACAAAACTGATTTATTTATTATCTATTCTGAGATCTGAGAAATTTTCTTAATCATCACAGATTTTTTTTAAATAATTAGAAAAATTTGAAGATTCTGGAGACTTTCTTTTGGAAAAGATCCTCACTTACCATACGAATCAGCACAAAAACCCCATCACTCATCTCGAAAGCAGCACGAGCCAATCGAAAATAAAAGTGCAAAACCTAATTCAGCATAAACAAAATATGAAAATTTATTATAAATTATGCGCGATCATTTTCAAAATACTTATGCCGATTTAAATAACATCAATTAATTTAACAATTGGTAATTATGATGCAGAGATGTATAATTTCGAGCTTACAAAATATTTACATAAAATTTGAATAGGCAGACTTGGCCGCTAGACGCCGGGAAAAATGTATGTAAATTAATTTTGTCTTTACATGGTGCGATGGGTAATTGTGGTTTAGTTTCAACTTTATGTTTGTTTACATTATTGTTTGTTAGTATAAATTGCTAGGTTTGGCAACGATGTTATAAAGTGGAGCTGCTAAAAAAGATTCCAATTTCCAATAAATCTAAAAGTCGGGGGGAGTTCAAAACTGTCAGAATCTGAAGGACCCATAGGATCTTCAGTGTTCATCCATTGAAGAGATATATTTTTAAGTATAATAAAAACAAAATTGGTACGTATCTGGTGTGCTCACTAGTGACCATTTGGTTGATTTTTTCGCACCAATAGACCAAATTCCCCCCTGAACCTTGACAATCCCAAGTGCCACTCAAAAATGCTGGTTGCCCTCAAAAAACCACCTCCATATGTTTGAAACCGTCTCAAAACGCTTATAAAATTCCCCATTCGCCTGTGCTCCGAAAAAACCTTAATTGATTACCTGCGGAATTTTTATGCGCTTAGTTTTATTACGATACGTGCTGTCATGTGACGCCCGATTCGCACTTTCTGTGCGACCGGGATGCTGCGGATTCTGGGAAACAGTCTCGAAACGTTGTTTTTTATGTTTTTGGTGATACAGTTTTAGAGTAATTGCCGCGCACGATAAAAACACCACGAATTATGGTAACTTGTACAATTTGGACTTTTTGGATTTTTTGGAATTATGCGAACGAGAGGTGCGGAATTGGTTTTGCCAATTTTGGCTGGTGATTGTTGCGACAATCTTCACATATATGAAGATCAAATAAAAGGTTTTTGCTGAAGAAATGGGCCAATTTCTTTTTCAAAATGCTGGAGGTATTGGTTAACAAACTGAAGAAAGTAGCTGCTTCAAAGGGCGAAGTTTTTGGACATTTTATACCACCATCATCAACCCCAATCATCCGAAACAACTTTCTTATCATTTGACCATAAAACAAACACCATCCCAGATAAATCATCTCGAAGATCCAACCTGTTGCCCTACTAATAAAAGTCGAATAGCCTAATATAAAAACTACCCTTAACAAGATGACACCAGATTAAGGGACAATACGGAAAATGACCAGTGTCCTGTTCGGGGGCGTCAACACATTATCGACAGTGAAGGGACGACTTTTGTTTGATTGTTTTATGAGAGACTATTCACGGTGGATTTATGGAGTTTGAGAGCTTATTATAGAAAATAGAGCCTCTATATGGTAGAATTGAGCTGAATCTTTTCGGTTTTGTTGCTATCCTTGGTACTGCATGGGAAAGAAAGAAAAAAAGATTTTGGCGACGACGACGAAGGTTCTGGACGTTCTGGAGGAACAAAAGAGATATTCCGAAAATGTTGGTAATTTCTTTGATTTTGTATATTTTGGAGACACTGAAGATTCTGAAGATTCTAGACATTATGAAAAAACTGAAGATCTTGATGACGGAGAAATAATTTCTTTGTATTTCGTACATTTTGAGGTCACTAAAAATTGTGAAGACTCCCACGATTAGGAAGATTCTACACATTCTGAAGAAATTAAAGATTCCGAAGAAGGTTCCGTGAATTTTCATGATCCCTTGCATGGATTCTGTATATTCTGGTTACACTTACTAAGGATTCCTACCATCACTAATATTGAAGACATTCTAAAACAACTGAAGATTCTGAACATGTTGATGATTCTTTTTATTTTGTATATTTTGAAGACACTGAAAATTATAAAGGCTCTGAAGATTCCTGCGATCACGAAAATTCCAGACAGACAAGATTCTGATGACATTGACAGTATTGATGATTCCTTGGATTTTGTACATTTTGGGTTCACTGAAGATTGTGAAGGTTCCCATGCTTACGAACATTCTAGACATTCTGAAAAAGAAGCAAGATTTCAAGGAAGGTTTTGAGAATTTTTATCTGTATATTTTGAAGACACTGAAGATTCTAAAGTCTCTGAGGATTTCTACGATAGGAACAAAGATTCTAGACATTCTGATGAAAAAACTGAAGAGTCATCAAGAGAATTTTGAAGACATTGAAGTTCTAAAGATTTTTATGATTACGAAAAATCTAGACAGAACTGTAGATTCTGGTTATTATGAATATCCTGCAAAATTAAATAAACTTGCCATATTCGGATGTTAATTTGATCACCCTATATATAAAACCGCGTGGCGCTTTCACGGAAAATTTCTACAGGGTGATAAATGGAATTCAGTCATATTTTGAACCAAAAAGTTGTTACAGCTCTAATTTGAGGCCGATTTTCAACATTTGCATTCGATTTCGGAAGTTCAATAATCTTGCCGTAGTTGGATATTCACTTGATCACCCTGTATATAAAAATCAACGTGGTGCTTCATTGGAAATTTCCTACAGGGGGATAAATGGTATCTAGTAATATTTTGAACCAAATTTAACAAAAAATTGTTACAGCTCTAATTTGAGGCCGATTTCCAACATTAAATAATCTCGTCATAGTAAGATGTTAACTAAATCACCCTGTATATAAAAATCCACGTGGCGCTGTCTTGGGAAATTTCTAAACGGTGATAAATGGAATCTGGTCATATATTTTGAAACAAAAAGTTGATTTAAAAAAAGATTGTTATAACTTTTATTTAAGGCCGATTTTCAAAATGAAATGATCTTGCCATGGCTGGATGTTAACCTGAGCATCCTGTGTATGAAAATCCAGCTAGTACTTTCTCATAAATTTTATACAGGGTGATAAATGGAATTCATTTATATTTTGAACCAAATAGTTGATTTAAAAAAAATTATTACAGCTCTAGTTCGAGGCCGATTTCCAAAATTAAATAATCTTGCCATAGTTTCATGTTAACTTGATCACCCTGTATATAAAAATCCACGTGGCGCTTTCTCGGAAATTTTTTACAATGTGATAAATGGAATTCAGTCATATTTTGTTCAAAAAAGTTGATCAGAAAAAATTGTTACAGCTCTAATTTGTGGCCGATATCCGAAATTAACTTATGTTGCCAAAGTTGGATATTAACTTGATCGCCCTGTATATAAAAATCCACGTGGCACTTTCTCGGAAATTTTCTACACGGTGAAAATGGAATTCAGTTATATTTTGAACCAAATAGTTGATTTAAAAAAAATTGTTACAGCTCTAGTTCGAGGCCGATTTCCGAAATTGAATAATCTTGACATAGTTTCATGTTGACTTGATCACCCTGTATATAAAAATCCATGTGGCGCTTTCTCGGAAAATTTTTACAAGGTGATAAATGAAATTCAGTCATATTTTGTTCAAAAAAGTTGATCAGAAAAAAATTGTTACAGCTCTAATTTGTGGCCGATTTTCAAAATTGACTTATCTTGCCAAAGTTGGATATTAACTTGATCGCCCTGCATATAAAAAAACCACGTGGCACTTTCTCGGAAACTATCTACAGGGTGATAAATGGAATTCAGTTATATTTTGAACCAAATGGTTGATTTAAAAAAAATTGTTACAGCTAGTTCGAGGCCAATTTCCAAAATTAAATAATCTTGCCATAGTTTCATGTTAACTTGATCACCCTGTATAGAAAAATCCACGTGGCGCTTTCTCGGAAATTTTCTACAGGGTGATAAATGGAATTCAGTCATATTTTGCACAAAAAAGCTGATTGGAAAAAAAAAATTACAGTTCTAATTTGTGGCCGATTTTCAAAATTAACTTATCTTGCCAAAGTTGGATATTAACTTGATCGCCCAGTATATAAGAAACCACGTGGCACTTTCTCGGATATTTTCTACAGGGTGATAAATGGAATTCAGTTATATTTTGAACCAAATAGTTGATTTAAAAAAAATTGTTACAGCTAGTTCGAGGCCGATTTCCAAAATTAAATAATCTTGACATAGTTTCATGTTAACTTGATCACCCTGTATATAAAAGTCCATGTGGCGCTTTCTCGGAAATTTTTTACAAGGTGATAAATGGAATTCAGTCATATTTTGTTCAAAAAAGTTGATCAGAAAAAAATTGTTACAGCTCTAATTTGTGGCCGATTTCCAAAATTGACTTATCTTGCCAAAGTTGGATATTAACTTGATCGCCCTGTATATAAAAAACAATGTGGCACTTTCTCGGAAATTTTCTACAGGGTGATAAATGGAATTCAGTTATATTTTGAACCAAATAGTTGATTTAAAAAAAATTGTTACAGCTAGTTCGAGGCCGATTTCCAAAATTAAATAATCTTGACATAGTTTCATGTTAACTTGATCACCCTGCATATAAAAATCCACGTGGCGCTTTCTCGGAAATTTTTTACAAGGTGATAAATGGAATTCAGTCATATTTTGTCCAAAAAAGTTGATCAGAAAAAAGTTGTTACAACTAATTTGTGGCCGATTTCTAAAATTAACTTATCTTGCCATAGTTGGATATTAACTTGATCGCCCTGTATATAAAAATCCACGTGGCGCTTTCTCGGAAATTTTCTACAGGGTGATAAATGGAATTCAGTCATATTTTGTTAAAAAAAAGTCGATCAGAAAACAATTGTTACAGCTCTAATTTGTGGCCGATTTCCAAAATCAAGTTATCTTGCCATAGTTGTATATTAACTTGATCGCCCTGTTTATAAAAATCCACGTGGCACTTTCTCGGAAACTATCTACAGGGTGATAAATTGAATTCAGTCATTTTTTGAACCAAAAAGTTAATTTAAAAAAAGCTCTTATTTCCATTCGATTTCCAAAATTTAATAGTCTTGCCATAGTTGGATGGTGACCAAGATGGTAACTTGTTTGCCCTGTTTAAAAAAATCCACGTGGCACTTTTTCGGAGTACCTACCCAAGGTGAATTTGAAGAAATTTTGGAAATTGTCCAGTTTGGGTTAGGAAAGATTATAAAGATATTGAAGACAGTGGACACACTGACTGATGATTCTGAACATTATGGCAATGAACATGGATCGCAATTATTCAAAAAAATTATGATGATGGATTTTTCCATAAGAACTCATGTGTTAGAGAGAGATAAAAAATACATTTTCAATAGGATAAAAAACAACCACCTCTTTTTTAATTAGTGCGATACCTCGTTGGTTTAGAAACATGAGAGACTCTTAAAATCCGTAATAAAAAATCCAGGACCTTATTTAAAAAAACAAAGTTGATGATGGCTGCTCATAGACGAAACGTCGGTTCTTCAATTCAATAACGCTATCTTGTGAAGGACAAAAAGTGGCAATGAAGAAGTTCCATTCATTTTAAAATATCTCTTCAAATGTGGCTAGAAAAAAATGAAAACAATTTTGAAAAATTTCGGTTTTTTTCGGATAATTTCGGACTTAATCGGAATTTCTTGGCTTTCAAAACGGCATTTTGTTAAGCATTAAAATACGCAACAGTGCCTCCATTTAACTGACCTTGTATCTCTTACGGTTTTCAAGATCCCCATGATAGACATCCTTATCTTGGACACACTGTATATCTCAAAACTGAGTAGAATAAACGAGTTCGACTGAATAACAAAAAAGTTTATAAATAACATGTACTTTAGCATGCGCGTAATTTCAAATTCCCTGCAATCGATTAATATTTTTGATGCGTCGCGACGCTTTACTCTTGGTAGGCGTCGAATTTTTTTAACTGTGAAAAATAACTACTCGACCCCATACATTGACTACTTTTTACAGAAATCAAATATTCCTATTCGTTTCCGAGATATTGACGTGCGGAGTTTTAAGTGAAAAACCCTGTATAGATTCTTATGGACTGAATCTGCCAAAAGTTCTTGAGATCCTGCAGATTTCTCGAAATTGTGAAGACACGACACCCTGAAGAACAAGAATTCGTTAAAATGTGTCGGTTACGAAGCGCAATCTTCCTCAACGGTTCTATGGTGTAATGGTTAGCACTCTGGACTTTGAATCCAGCGATCCGAGTTCAAATCTCGGTAGAACCTGAACTTTTTTCTATTTTGTTATGATGGGTTTTATAATTTTTGTAGTCCAGTAGTCAACAAAATCATTCTGAAACAAGGAAGTGATGAAGCAGACGTGAGAAAATCTCAAAAAAAAAATCGAAATTCCATTTTCCAATCTAGTTCAAGCTGCACATAACTGACACCGTGATAAATCCGTTTATCGGAGCAGAATTAAAATAATTGGCCGGTTTAACGGGCGATTTTTTTCGTTCCTGCAACGCTGTGACAAGATTAAATAAGCCTGATTAAGAAGTCTATGATTGAAAGTTCCCTTCATAATTGGCCGATGGCGTAATGGTTAATTGCGATTGAGGAAATAAGAATTTTCTAGAGGAAAATTCTCTTTGTTTCGACCTTACAACTTTCTCATTTCTAGGACAAACCGAGCAATTTATCAAAAATATTTCCTGCAACGCTACAATCACATACACTTGTCAATTAATAATAATTAATTGATTCTAATTACGGAGGTTTGTATCAAAAACGAACCACGCGTCGTATATCTTTTCTTATCGGCCGATTAGATCTTTCCTGCTCAGAGACAGAGATATCGCGCAGCTTTTCGTGAGAATAATTTGTTTAATTAAAAAAAAATACGGTATAATTTTGGGCCATCGATTTTTTTTGATTAACAAGACGGTCTTGTTAGGCGTGTGTGAATTTTTTCAAACAATAGATGGTGTTTATTTCATAATTTTTAACTAGCGCAGGATGTGGGGGATTTGAAGAGAATCTCTATAATTATGGGGAAATTATAAAATTTATATTTCTGTTATGTATATTTTCACGGAAAATTATCAAATTTTGAGTTACGATTTTGAGATAACTGCTGTGGAATTTTGTCTGGTGTTATCACTCCATTTACCCACGAGTGTAAGTAGATCTTAGACGATATCTTGAAGATGGTACCCTTGACTCAAATGAATCTTGTAGATAATCAACCATTGAAAAACTTTTGTCACAAGAGTTTTTTTATGGCTGTTATGGTTTCTAGAATAACTTCCATAGAAATTTGTCTGACATCATCATCCCCATATAACTAACGGGTTAGACTTTCCTGGAAATCTTGGAAATGGTACTCTCGAGAAAAAAATTGTCAATACAAATCTTGAAGATAATCAACTAGACAACCACTTTTATTTGAAGAGTTTTTTATTGGAGTCAAGATTTTTGATATAAATGATGTGAAATTTCTTCCTTATAGCCTATGAGTGTAGACGATATCTCCAAAACAGTACTTCTGAGAAAAAAATTGTCACCACCAATCTTGTAGATAATCAACTAGACAACAACTTTTATTTGAAGAGTTTTTTTATTGGAGTTGAGATTTTTTATATAAATATTGTGGAATTTTGTCGGACGTCAAGCTTCCTTATAGCCTATGAGTGTAGACTTTGAACGATATCTCCAAAACTGTACTTCTGAGAAAAAAAATGTCAATACAAAACTTGTAGATAATCAACTAGACAAAAACCTTTATTTGAAGAGTTTTTTTATTGGAGTCAAGGTTTTTGATATAAATGATGTGGAATTTTGTCGTACGTCATGCTTCCTTATAGCCTATGAGTGTAGACTTTGAACGATATCTCTAAAACAGTACTTCTGAGAAAAAAGATGTCGATAGAAAACTTGTAGATAATCAACTAGACAAAAACCTTTATTTGAAGAGTTTTTTTATTGGAGTCAAGGTTTTTGATATAAATGATGTGGAATTTTGTCGGACGTCATGGTTCCTCATAGCCTATGAGTGTAGACTTTAAACGATATCTCCAAAACAGTACTTTTGAGAAAAAAATTGTCAATACAAGTCTTGTAGATAATCAACTAGACAACAACTTTTATTTGAAGAGTTTTTTTATTGGAGTTGAGGTTTTTTGATATATGTGATGTGGAATTTTGTCGGACGTCATGCTTCCTTAAAGCTTATGAGTGTAGACTTTCAACGATATCTCAAAAACAGTACTCTTGAAAAAAAAAATTGTCAATACAAATCTTGTAGATAATCAACTAGACAACAACTTTTATCTGGAGAGTTTTTTGCTTGGAGTTAGGGTTTTCGATATAAATGATGTGGAATTTTGTTTGACGTCATGCTTCCTTATAGTCTATGAGTGTAGATTTTCAACGACAAATCTTATGGATAATCAACCCGACCACTTTTATCTGAAAGAAGTTATTTCCTGCTATAACTTCCCTGCAAATTTTTTTCTGCTAGCCTTCAGCACATTACATTAATTTGATCATAAAACAAGTAAAAACCTCCTACAAAACATCCATCAGAATATTTTTCAGGAAACTCAGACACTCACTTAGACGACCAACCCGCAAATTATCCACTTTGAATAATGATAATTAATGTGATTTGGTAAATGTGATATGCTCAATGATAATTGGTATTTGACGGAATCACTATAATTGTGCTATTAGTTACCAATAAGTGTTGATTTAGTGGTTTTGATTGATTTCCTACCATCGACGATACACAGGGAAATTGTTAGTAAGCTTTGTTGCAAAATGGTTAATCAAGATCAACCGCAAATAATGGTTTTAATTAATGCTGCTGCTTAATTGCTGTGAGTCAGGTGGTTGAGTAATGTTTTATTTATTTTTAACAGACATTTTTACGTTTTATCGGGTATTTATTTTTGTCAATACCTCGAATTTCCTTTCATTAATTCATGTTACTTTTTGAGATTTTGAATCTTTATTTGTCATTCTCGTTCCAGTAAATTATTTTTGTTAATAATTTTCTTATCATTTTCTGCTGTTTTTAGTTTTTATTTTTATTTTTTCAATTAATCTTATATGTCTTATTCTTAGTTCATAATAATCATTTTTCATTTAATGATGATGATTTGATTTGAGTTTTATATAAGCTCCAAGAAGATTGAGATTTGGAGTTCTTAATTTATTCAGCTTTTTCGCATTTTGTTTATGAATTTTTGTCTGATTTGATATTTAATTTTTATTGAAGTGAGTACTTTTCTGGTACCAATTCATTTTTATAATAGTTTTGTTCGTGGAGCAGTTTCATGACTAATTCGCATGCGCAAATGAATAATATCGGGAATGGAAGTATCGTAACCTCACAACTGTCAAACGTGTCAAATTTCAGGGGATTCGAGCTGACAGAGTTGGCACTTTGACTTTATTGCGCTGCTCATGATTGAAATACTTTATTTATGGTTTGCGCATGTGCAGAACAAATGTCATACTTGTCTAAATCACTTGTTGCCAGATTGCTTTGGAATGCGATAAATTAAGAAAATGCAGTATAAACAAGGTAAAAGTCAGAATTATTCATCAAAATTTGTTTTTTTTATTTTGTTTGTTTTTATGTTGTTTTGGTAAATTGACGTATTTTTGTCACTTGTTTGTCTTTGATCGTCATCTTTCATTTAGTTCATTTTACTTTTTAGTATTCTTATGTTTTCATCAAAATTTCTGTTCTTGATAAAAATACATACACATATTGAAATTAAACATCATTCTTGACAAAATAAACAAAGAAAATGATAAATAAAATGATAAAAACCTTGAAATAAAAGTCTAAAATGAATCATGGAACAAAACTGATGATTAAAAAATTAGAACCTCATGCTAAAAACTATTGAGATGGGGATTATTGAAAAAAAAACGATGTTAATGAATAAATTAATAATTACGAAATAGAGAATAATGAAGTAGAATACATTTTGAAACAAAAAACGTCATAATCTAGATAAACTTTTTTTGAGCCAACTTGAAAATATAAAAGATATAAATTGGAAAGTAAAAGTTGATTAAATCCAGCATATATAATTACCAAAAACAAAACAGAAATAAGAAAAAAGGAATATTACGTGAATCATAATCCTATAAACTAAAATCAAAAAAATATTGAAAATAATTAAATATACAGGCAATAAAAAGTAAACCAATAAAACACAATTCGAAATCTTCAAGCAACAAAATAATAGAAAAACTTAAACTGTGTACAAACACATTTTAAGGAAATAAAAGAAAACAAGAAATAGGAGAATTGAAATCCCTAAATACTAAAGTAATACAGAATAAAATTAAATGAATAAAAAGTCCTTTTTCTTCAATTTCAGAAATTTAATACTGATGTCAAAATTAAAGAAATCATGAAAAAATCTAAAATTGAAACAAAAAATATAAATGAGGATTTTCAAGAGCACAGTAAAGATTTGAAATTACATAGGTGATAAAAACCGAAATGAAATTACCTTTGTAACAAAAATCTTCACAATGTAGACAAAAGGTTTTTTGAAGCCACTCATAAATTATGTAACCCAATCAGAAAATAGTTTATTTAACCATTTAAAAACTCCTCAAATAAAAATTATCAGAAATTTTATCAGCTTCAAAAAATCCATGCAAAACTTTTTGATAAAACGTAGCGTTGCCAAGCTATTTTCAAAAAAGTAGCCCAATCAAGTTATTCCTTCTCTTTATTTACTAGATTTGACGCCCTGTATATTGAAAACGGGAAGCCCTATAAAAAAATTCCTCAAATAAAAATTGACATAAATTTTATGAGATTCAAAAAATTTTCCATAACACTTTCTGATAAAACGCAACGTTGTCGAGTTGTTATCAAAAAAGTAGCTGGATCAAATTTTTGCTTCTCTTTATCGACCAGATTTCACGCCCTGTATATTGAAAATGGTGAGCCCTGTAAAAAAACTTTTTTAATAAAATTTTTCAGACATTTTATCAGCTTCAAGAAATTTTCTATTACACTTTTTGATAAAACGCAACGTTGCCAAGTTATTTCCAAAAAAGTAGCCTCATGAAGTTCTTGCTTCTCTTTATTTACTTGATTTGACTCCCTGTATATTGAAAACGGAAAGCCCTATAAAAAAAATCCTTAAATAAAAATTGACAGAAATTTTATTAGCTTAAAAAAGTTTCTCATAACACTTTTTGATAAAAAGCAACGTTGTCAAGTTATTTTCTAAGAAGTAGCCCGATCAAATTTTTGCTTCTCTTTGTTGACTATATTTCACGCCCTGTATATTGAAAACGGTAAGCCCTATAAAAAAACGTATTGAATAAAAATTGACAGAAATTTTATCAGCTTCAAAAAATGACCCATAACACTTCTTGATAAAACGCAACGTTGCCAAGCTATTTTCAAAAAAGTACTCGATCAAGTTCTTGCTTCTCTTTATTCACTATATTTGACGCCCTGTATATTGAAAACGGGAAGCCCTATAAAAAAATGACTTCAATAAAAATTGACATAAATTTTATTAGCTTTAAAAAATTTCCTATAACACTTTTTGATAAACCACAACATCGTCGAGCTATTTCCAAAGTAGTAAATTTTGGCTTCTCTTCATTTACTGGATGCAACGCCTTCTATATTGAAAACGGTAAGCCCTATGAAAAATTTCTTAAAAAAAAATTGTTAGAAATTTCATCAGCTTCAAAAACTTATCATAACACTTTTGGATAAAACGCAACGTTGCCAAGTTATTTTGAAAAAAGTAGCCCGATGAAGTTCTTGCTTCTCTTTATTTCCTAGATTTGATGAGCTGTATACTGAAAACGGTAAGCCCTTTAAAAAAACTTTTAAAATAAAAATTGACAGAAATGTTATCAGTTTCAAAAATATTTCTTTAACACTTTTGGATGAAACGCATCGTTGCCAAGTTATTTTTAAAAAGTAGCCCCATTACATTCTTGCTTATCTTCACTCACTAGAGTTTTGTATATTTAAAACGGTAAGCCCGATAAAAAATCTCAAATGAAAATTGTCAGAAATTTCATCAGCTTCATAACATTTTCAGATAAAACGCAACGTTGCCAAGTTATTTCCAAAAAATTAGCCCAATCAACTTCTTGCTTCGCTTTATTTATTGAATTTGACGCCCTATATATTGGAAACGGTAACCCCTATGAAAAAAAAATATCGAAGGAAAGTTCATGAGCTTGAAAAACCTCTCTATAAAAAATATTGATGAACATCAACGTTGCCAAACTATTTTTCAAAAAGTAACACGATTAATCTCTGATATTCAGCAAATCATCATTCCTGCAGGACTATTACCTCATCAAATAGCCGACCACATAGCGGTAAAATTGAATCGCCTCGTCCAAAAAAGGTCCTAATTATCATCATTTGTATGAATCCTTTGTCTACAAAACAAAAAAGTTGATCAATTAATTGCCGGTCTTTCACCGTAATGATTATTATATTCGACGTCTGGCGTCTGCAGTGAAATTTCCATTTCAGGGGTTTTTTGCAGGTTCAAACCGCACCCTTGACTGAGTAAAATTCCGTTCATGCTGGCAGTAAGTATGTGTAAGGAGTGTTCCTCACGTATTTGGTGACATTGCCAGGACACGCCATTGTCTTTCCTGCATATCAAACATATCACGTGCTGCTGATGCACACCGAAGGTCATCCTGCTCAATGCTTACCAAGTGATTGGTTCAGACTTCCTACATTTGTGGTCCCATTTTTTTTTTCAAACTGGAAACACCACAAGAAGAATAACAAAAATTAGTACATAAAGTTTTTTATTTTTCTGTCTGCTCTACATTGTTCTACCTGTTCAAATTTTTTAGAATGACAATGTTGTTTTATTTGATAATTGAAGGTAGAGAAAATGTAAGAACATTTTTAAGACTTTTTTAAGCGTTTTTCTAGAATCTTAGTCTAGAGATATATTTAAAACTTCCTTGAACAATTTTCCAAGGAAACTCACGTACAACAAAGATTTTTAAATAATTAAATAGGCTTTAAGACTATATAGACACTTCAAAAACTTTTTTAGGCTTTTTTAAACTTTTTTCACAATATTTTTCAATTATTCAGTGAAGCTATAAAACTAAAGCATTCAAAAATGTTGAAGGCTTTTTAAAAAAATGTTTTCAACCCAATAAAACATTCTTAACTTTTTCAAAGGCATTTAAGGAAGCTTTAAAGAGCACTAACAGTAAAGACAAATCTCTCAATGATCAGAAACGCTTCAATACTAAATATTTATAACATCTAGACATCTTTTTTAAACCTTTTTCAAACTTTTTTATCATTATCAGACATTATTATTTTTTTTTTCATCGTTTAAGGTAGTTTAAATCAGGTGTTATTCAGGATCCTTGGTAGGAAATCTTTAATCTATAGAAAAATAATCAAAACCAAAGACTCAAGACTTTTAGATTTAGGGATGTTTTTGAAGTTGTTTAGCTTTTTTTACCATTATAAATCGTTTTTAACTTTTCATTTAACCTTAAATTGTAAGTGATAATAAAAATCCTTGAACTACTTTGCCAAATTCAAACCATGTTCGAAGGATTTAAATATTTTTAATCCTCTAAAAAAGTTTTTTTAACTTTTTTTTCATCATTATAAACCATTTTTTATTTTTTTATCATTCAATGGTAAGTGATATGTGTATTCAAAATCCTTTAACTGTTTTACCAAATTTTAAACAATTTTTAAAGCAGAAAATCGTTGATTTATCAGAAAAGCCTCAAAACTGAAGACTTCAAACAAAACATCAATAAATGTTTTTAAAACGTTTGTATCATTATAAAACATTTTGAACTTTTTTTATCATTTTTTATGGAACTTTAAACTAACATTTGAAGAATTCTAAACTAGTAATTATTGGTTTTGAAATGATCACTAGTTCAGAATTCAAAAACTTATTAAAAGCTTTTATCAATTTTCATAAAAAAATTACAAGATAAATAATAAAAAAAAATAACGTTCGAACAAACTTATTACAAAATTAGAAGAAAACGAATTAGATTAACTACATTTTGATAGTTGGATTTTAGTATGAATGAACAGAAAAATTAAACAAAAAACTAAATCAAAAGAAAACATTTAATTATCATTTGAAATAAAAAAAACCTTTGTGAATAAGAATTTTGAAAAATCACAAAACAAATCAGTTGATAATTCAAAATTTGAGACCAGACCAATTTTCAAAATGAATAAGTTTTTTCAAGATGGTGTCTATCAAAAATATAAAGTTTTTTAAAACTGATAAAGTGTTTGTTTTTCAAGAGATTTCTTATGGGAAGTTTGAAGCAACATTTAAACCAGTCCCTAGAGTGTTTTATTGATTTTCAAATACTTTTTATAGAAAAAATCCTCAAAATTCAAAATTAAAACCGGAATAATACCGTAAATCTTTTAGAAATGTTTGTTAATGGTAAAAAAAACACTTTGTTCAAACCATTCAAGGATGCTTAAAATAAATAAAAATAATAAAAGCTTCAATACTAAATATTTTAAATCCTCTAAGCAATTTTTTTCAAAGCTTTTTCACCATTGAAAAGCATTTTTAACTTTCAAGTCATCATCCAATGGTAAGTAATACATATTTTAAAAAAAAAATAAGCAGAAAATCCTAAATTTATAAAAAAAAAACTTCAAAACTAAAGACCTTAAAACCTCAATTGATGTTTTTGAAGTTTTTAGAACATTCTAATCGTTTTAAAACATTTTTAACTTTTGTTTATCATTTATGGAAATTTAAACTAACCTTTGAAGAATTCCGAACTCGTAATTATTGGTTTTGAAATGATTATGGGTTTAGAATTCAATAACTAATTGAAAGCTTGTATCAATGTTCCGAAAAAAAATAACAAGATCAAAAAAAATAAAAATCACATTCGAACAAACTTGATTAAAAAATTAGAAGAAAAGAAATAGATTAACTTAATTTCGATAGCTTCATTTCAATATGAATAAATAGTTAAGAAATTGAAAAAAAAACAAATTATCATCAGAAGGAAAAATTAAATCGTTATGAATAATTTTGACAAAAAGACACATGATTTTTCCAAGATAACTTGGCAACATTGATTTTCATCAAAAAATGTTATATAAAGTTTTTTAAAGCTGATAAAGTTTCCCATAATTTTGATTCCAAGAGTTTTTTTATGGGGATTATCGTCTCCAATATACAAGGCTTCAAATATAGTTGATAAGAATATCAACAATTCAATGGGGCCACTGTTTCAAAATAACTTGGCAACGTTGGAGTTTATCACAAATTTGTATGAGACATTTTTTAAAGCTGATAAGATTTGTCACAATTTTCATCCGAGAAGTTTATCGTTTTCAGTATACGGGCCGTCGAATACAGTTGATTAAGATAAGCTGTAACTCATTCGAAGCACTTTTTTCATAATAACTTGGCAACGTTGAGTTCTATCAAAAAATGTTATAGAAGATATTTTGAAGCCGATAAAATTTCCTATTATTTGTATTGGAAGAGTTTTTTTATGAGGTTTGTCGTTTCCAGTATACAGGGCGACAAATATTTAAATGTAGTCCGATCCGTAGCAGAGATAAAGATTTTCTTTAATGACCGGATGAAAATTCACTTTCAGATAATAATGCCGGAAATGCTGAACCAGTTGATAGTCAGTTTCTTCAAAATAAGAAGAAGAAACTGAGCCGGAAACCGTCACCTGCAGTATCCGTAAATTCCTGATTTCTCAATCAGAAGAAAAGCAGAAGATACCTACCGTGGGCGTTTGGTTTGTTCGTTTTTGAACTACAGCCACGAACAAGTCTTATAAATATGACGGCAGGGGTCCGCCGAACACTCGGTCACAAAATATTTGTACGACAATAATGGGTATCTTGTATGCTCGAGAAAATTATACTGAGATGAATAATAATGTCGTTGTGACCGTGTACAATTTGCCAACGCATCTTCATTCATCCTGCTGAAATTTACCAAAAATTTCAAATGCGTTGCACGAATAAATCTATGAGTTGCATATGTATTAATTCAAATGTTTCTATACTACATTTTATGTAAATGTTCTGAATTTATTTTAATAATTAAATATCATCAGGCAAGGTCGTCGTGGAATAATATTATTACGTGATGATTGAAATAATTTGTTAATATGATTGGACAAACAAATTAATGGTAATGTATGGGTATGGGCTTCCGATTACTGTTTTTACTGGGTCGATCTGTCAATCATTTTCGGTGAGATATTACAGGCCTTATCTGGTAATTAGCTCGTGTTAATTAGATTGATTTATGACGTAATTATATCAATCTATGATTTATTGCTGATCATCAATTTCGATATGTGCTTTCCTTCAACCTGTTCCAAAATTGTTTTAACTCAACTGAGTAGTTTTTTTCGTTTTTAACTGTAAAATCAAAAATTTCAAATATTGCCGGATAAAACTGGGTAACCCTGTATCAGCATCAATAACTTATCCGACTTTATCGGATACACTTGTCCGAAATTCCGATTTCCATAAAAGTCTCGTAAAAAACTCGACTTAATAGCAACAGGTAATGAAGTAATACCTGGTAATAGTATTTTATTTTTGGGAAAATAACGGTCGGTGGGATGCGTTCCAAAATTTGGAACGCAGTTTGAGTGGGTCGTAAACACACAAACATACAGACTTGTCTTCAGTTATCGGGCGAATAAATAATCTCGGTCGAGTCGGAACAATTTAATTTGCATGCGTTTTGTACTGGTTGTTGGGTTGGGAGTTATGAGTGATTTTATTTTCTTTGTGGAATGGTTGCGGGTAAAGTGACAACTAGAAAACAGGAATTGTCAGTTTACAGGAAAATGCTGCGGTTTATTGGAAATTTTCATGCATGGGAGCTGATTGAGATTTCCTACTAATTCTTTCGGTTTTTTAAAAAATGTTGCTGTTTTTTCTTATTATAGCCACTGGTGAAAATTTAATTTTCTTTGTGCTTCATGACTACCTGCTGGGTAAACGCTAACAATCCAAATTTTGCAAAAATCGTATTATGTACTATAATATGGGAGTAATGATAAGTTAGACACACTGTATCGATCTTCTTGTGGGAATGGAACATTCTCAAAGAATATTCTTTGATTAAGCAGCACATTCTCGGAAACAAATTTCAGATAAATGAGAACATTCTCGAACACCCATACACAAAGCAGAATATTTTTTGTGTACATAAAATGTATACAGAAAATTCTTGAAAACTTGGAACATTCTCGAAAAACTTGATTTTTATACAATTGATAATTTCAAACTGCTGAACATTCTTGAAAAGGTTCATTTTCGTAAAATTTCCAATTTCAAACAGCTAAACACATTTCTCGAATTTCTCGAAAACCAAAAATAATATTTTTGTATTTTGCAGCATTCCTGTGAGATTCCTAATTTTGACAGCCAAAAATGATCCTGGATATTCGCGGACATTTACAAAGTCACATGCGCTCATGTGGAACATTCTCGAATACAAGAATATTCTTGGAAATCTTCAGTTTTGAAAATGTCCAACTTTCTACAGCTTAACACGTTCCTGGACATTCTCGAACATGTTAACGGATATACATATTCGATTATGCAAAACATTCTCGAAACAATTAATTTTCGAAAAATGTTCAACTTCCAACAACTGAACACGATCATGAACATTCTCGAAACTTTACAGGGACATATTATTCTTAAACAGCCTAAACGTTTTTGAACATCACCAGAGTCATATTCACTTATGCTAAACGGAATGTTCTCGAAAATTTGGAATATTCTCACAACGCCTCATTTTTGACAAATTGCCAACTTTAAATAGCATTGAACCGTTATTGAACATCCTCGACTATTTACAGAATAATTTTCGCTTACATGAAAATTTAAAAAAAAAACGAAAAACAAAATGAAAATTCCAACTCAACACAGGAAAACGATCCGAGTATATACAGGGGTCATATTCGCTTATGCGGTACATTCTCGAAAATTCTCGAACGGCTTCATTTTTCAAAAATTCTCAACTTTAAACTGCTTAATACATTCTCACTTGGAACAATCTCGAAAACTCGTCAATTTTCATTTTTGAAAACATCCCAACTCTGAACCACTTAAATCGTTTTTCTCGAACATATACCTACATGCAGACCATTTAGGAAAACACAGAATATTCTCGAACAGCTTCATATTTGAAAAACCCTGAACATTCTCGAACATTTACGGCCTTATTCGCTTTTGTGCAACATTCTCGAAAACGAATGTTAAACAAATGAGAACATTCCCGAACACATGATACATAGCAGAATACTTCTGGTGTATACAAAACATTTTTGAAAACTTGGAAAATGTTCGAACAACTTCATTTCTATAGAATTGATAATTTTAAACGCTGCATGAATTATTCTCGAAAACAGAACAGAATATTTTCCGTTTATGCAGCCTTTTCTCGAAAAACTCCATTTCCCTAAAATTCCTAATTTTAAACACATTGTCATATTTTCGAAAACCAAATAGAATATTTTGGTATTATGCATCACATTGTCGAAAATGTTGAACATTGTCGAGAAACCTCATTTACAGAGTCATATTCATGCGAAACATGCGAAACATTCTCAAAAACTAAAATTATTCTCGGAAATTTTTATTTTCGGAAATGTGCAACTTCCAACAGCTGAATACGTAACAACATTCTCGAACATGTAGGGGGACATACATATTATGTATTCGCTTGTGCAGAACATTCTCGAAAAAACGAATTTTTGATAAATGTCCAACTTCTTACAACTAATAAAAACGGTTATGAACATTTTCGAAGCATTAATCAGCTTAAAATACATATTTTTAAACATTCTGGAACATTACCAGGGTCATTTCCACTTATGCTGAGCGAAACATTCTCGAAAACCTTGAATATTCTCACACAGGTTCATTTTTGACAAATTCCTTACTTTAAATTGATGCTTCCAGACATTTCTAAGCATTCTCGAACATTAGGTATACTATATTTTTGAAAAATTTACAACTGGAACATTTCAAATACTGGTCATATTCGCCTATGCGGCCAATTGTCGAAAATTCTCGAACGACTTTGATTTTAAAAATTCTCAACTTTAAACAGCTGAAATCGTTCCTGCACATTCTCCAACATTTATATGCAGAACATTCTCGAAAACTCAGAATACTTTTCAACTTTGAACAGTCGGATACGTTCCTGGACATTCTCGAAAAACAAACGGCCTTATTCGCTCAGGCGCAACATTCTCGAACACCAAAAATATCCTTGGCAAGCTCATTTTGAAAAAATGTCAAACTTTAAACAGCTGAATATGTTCATGAACTTTTCCGAACATTTACAGGGTTAAATTTGTCTGTGCGAAACATTCTCGAATGTTCTGAAAGGTTTTAAACGTTTTCTGAACATTCTCGAACATTCACTTCTAGTTTCTGAACATTCGATTAACAACCAAAATCAATGATATTTTGTCAAGTTATCGGATCCATAAGTTGACATTGCTGTTATATTGATGTTGAGAAATTGGGTATTAGAGAACAAGTTTCGCTCACACGAAACAACTAAAAAAAAATCCAACTCTTCACAGCTGAAAACAACCCGGAACATTCTTGAATATTCACAGTATGATATTAGCTTATGCGGACCATTCTCGAAAATTTTCGAACGGTTTTATTTTTGAAAAATTCTCGACTTTGAACAGCTGAATACATTCCTTAACATTCTTGAACATTACGGCCTTGGCCATATTCAATTTTGAAAAATTTTAAAAAATCTCATCCTTTACATTTACTTGCAAATCATTCTTAACTCAGAATATTATCGAACAGCTTGGAAAAATTCCCAACTTTGAACTGTTGAATGCATTCCTGAACATTCTCGAACATCACACGGCCTTATTCGCTGAGGCGCAACATTCTCGAAAAACTTCATTTTTGAAAAATATCCAACTTTGAACATTCACAGGGTTATATTATTTGTCTATGTGAAACATTCTCGGATGTTCTCGAAGGTTTCAAACCTTTTCTCGAACATTTAGAGAACCATTTTCGCATACACGAAACATCTCGAAAATTTACAAAAAAGAGAAGCTTTATTAGTGCCTGGCCATAACACAGCTGGAAACAATCAGGAACATTCTCGAATACTCACAGCGTCATATTCGCGGACCATTCTCGAAAATTCTCGAACGGCTGTAGATATTTTTCAAAAATTCTCAACTCTAAACAGCTGAATACACTCCTGAACATTCTTGAACATTACGGCCTTGGCCATCTTAAATTTTCGAAAAAATCTTATCTTTGAACAGCTGAAATCGTTCCTGCACATTCTCCAACATTTTCTCGAAACAGCTTCATTTTTGAAAAATTCCCAACTTTGAACAGTTGAATATGTTCCTGAACATTCTCGAACATCACACGGCCTTATTCGTTTATGCGCAACATTCTCGAAAACTTAAAATCATCTCAACAAGCTTCATTTTTTAAAAATTCCCAACTTTGAACAGTTCAATATGTTCCTGAACATTCTCGAACATCACACGGCCTTATTCGTTTATGCGCAACATTCTCGAAAACTTAAAATCATGTCAACAAGCTTCATTTTTGAAAAATGTCCAACTTCAACTGGCTGAAAATGTTTCTGAACATTTACAGGGTTATATTCGTCTATAAGAAACATTCTCGAAAATGTTTCTGCCACGGTTCGCAAAAAATCAAGTTTCCCAAAATACGGGAAACAAGATTTTTTGTATTGGCAGAAATGAGAACTTCCGTGATTATACATGGAACATTCTCGAAATGTTCAATAATCCAAAAATCGACAACTCTCTCGAAATATAAAGAATTGCAAAGAATATTTTTCGAAGACTGGTTTGGAAATATTCAAATAACTGAGAACATTCTCGATGATACAAAGTCATATTCATCGACTATCAAATATAGTTGATAAGGAAAAGCAAGGATTTCAAAATGACTTGGCAACGTTGATGTTTATTCAAAAATTGTGTATAACATTTTTTGAAGCAGATGAGATTCACTGTTCATTCATACATCAAGACACTTGAGACAGTTTTTGAAGAATTACATAGTTCTGAAGATTTTGAAGAATTGGTCCATCTCAAAGATTTTCACGTTTTTAACGATTCAGAATACTCAAAAATGTTAAAGATTTGGAAATCACAAGGTTTTGAAGAGCCCAAGAATTTTCTAGTTCCTATAATTTAGGTACAGGAAGTTTTTTCATTCTTTTCTGTATACCTTCATTTCTTCAAACATTTTTATAATAAAGAGTATTTCGAGTATAATTTGCCAATAAAAAAAAGTTCAATTCCAGTGTCACTTCGACAAAATAAATATAATAAAATTGAAAAGTTGACAATTCTTCTTCGAACCGGGGGGCAGGGTAAGAGGACCACCTTAACGGCCGCAAAAGGCGGATTAATTGTTCGAATTGTCGAAGACGAAAAGCAGAAAAAGTCAATGCGGTAGACGACGCATTGTCTCGCTGGATTCAGACGATAATTTATAAATGGCAAAATGGCAGTTCGAAACAATCGAGCGGAAACGGGCGTTGCAGCGCGACGTGAAACCGAATGCAAATTTCCTTTCGACGGGAAGTAACGTATGGAAACTGTTACAATTCAGCGTTTGCTGTTTTGGCTTTCGTAAACATAACGTACTTTAAGAAATCCACTTCGCTTGTGCGAGAAATCACATCACTGTTACATCATATCGTGCGATTCCAGCAATTCCCCCAACGACTTAAAAATCCCGCAACTCCTTATAGCATAAAAATACAGATTTCTGTCCGTGTCTATGTATGTGCTGCGCTGAAGCGCCAATTAAATGATTTGCCAATTTAATCTGATCTGTTGGACGCCAGTTAAAATTGTCTTGTCGGATTTTATCTGATATCTGTCGGCGTAAAATGTTGCGTAAGCCGGCGGATTACGCATTCCGACCTTCCAGAATGGCGTGAAGAATTAGATTCGATGTCAGGTGAAGAACGAAAGGGTTGCCGGATTCCCCAATCCATATTCGGAAAAGTTACAACGCCCCAAGGGCCAGATAGAGCCGAATGCACTTCATCATTTTCGCCGTTATCACTGGAGTTCTTGATTAATTTTAATTATTTGAGGGGGATGGAGGCGAAAGTCATTTATGCGATAAGCGACTCTACTCCGAGAAGTTTCGATGATAAGAATTTAATTGTTTGTGTGCTGGGGGCTTATCTGTCGGCCAATTCCATGTGAGGACTTTCCATCATCATTTTTGTATGTAAGGGGGTTTGATAAGTTTTGACCTTGGAGCTTGACAGTAACGCGAAAACTACAAACTTGCACCAATAGATTTTTAAGACGTTTTTCTATGGAAATCAATAAAATATACAGGGAACACTTCATATAAATCGCCATGTTACAAAAATCCATAAAAAAATCTTATCTCCGTAACTACTACGAATAAAAGATTCATGAAAAATATACAGGGTGATTTGGAAAAAAGTTCATGAAAAAGTCCTAAATATATGTTGAAGATTTGCATAAACACCTCCCCATAAAAAAAATCATCCATCAACAAGTGTTAGAAATTTGGGTCCTTGTACTGACGTTTGTTTAAGGCTGTTTCAATTTCCTTAAAGGCTTTGATTAATTAAAAACATCATCAAAAGCCCAAGTTGATGATTTTGAAGGTACTTTCTAGGTGGTTGGTTGCTTCTAAGGCTTATTTTTTCCTCCTTCATTATCTTAAGGCAGCTTTAACTTGATTAAAGGCTTCCTTAAATGTTAAAAACTTTTTAACAGACTATGTGGGTGAGTCAATTGTACTTTTGAGGTTGTTAATTGCTTATTTTTTCTTCTATATTAACTCAAGGCGTTATTAAATTGTAAAAAACCTTCTTAAAGGCCCTGTCAGTGATTTTAATGGTACTTGTGAGATTGTTGGTTGCTTCTAAGGTCTATTTATATCTCCTTCATCAACTTAACGCTAGTTTAGTTGCCTTAAAGACTTTTTAAAGCCTTGAAAACCTTTCTAAAAAGATGATTTATCGCTCTCATTTAATTTTCTCAACATCCTAAGGATGTTTTAATTCACTTAAAGGCTTCTTGAAATGTCAAAAACTGTTGATTGAAGGGTGAATTTCGAGGTGGATGAATGCTTCTAGTTTATATTTCTCTTTTTTCAATTCTTTAAGGCTATTTATTTATATTTTTGGAGTTACTTAAAATGTTGAAAACCTTCTTAAAAATGATTTGATGATTCTTAATCTACTTTTGAGGTTGTAGATTGCTTCTTAGATTTTATTTTTTTTCTTTCAGCACCTTCTTTTCAAAACCTTCTTTAAATACTATATTGATGATTTTAAAGTTACTTCCAAGGTAGTTAATCGGTTCTATTTTTTTCTATCAACATATTAAGGCTGTTTTAAAGGCTTTTTAACATTTCAAAAAATTTCTCAAAAGACTATAACCTTCACTTTAAAAGTACTTTAAGGTTTCAAAATTAGTATAAGATTTCATGATTTTCATCTAAAGGCTGTTTTAATTTACTTCAAGGCTTGTGGAGATTTCAAAAATATTCTTTGAAGGCTCTGTTGATGAATTTGAAGGTACTTTCAAGGTTGTTGATTGCATTTCTTTCACTATTTCAATTCAGTTAAAGGTCTCTTAAAACTTGACAGTATGCTGCTTTTAAATTTAAAATCACTTTCAATGTTATATTGATTGCTTTTAAAGTTTTTTTATTTTTCTCATATAAAGTCTTCTTAAAGCAATTATTATTGAAGATTTTTGAGGGCTGTTCTGATCAAATTTTATTCTTCTTGGGAGCTTAAAAAGTCTAGATAATATTTTGTGAATTGTTTGAGGTTGTACTATTTTCAAGAAATCTGACGTCACCACTCAAGCAAATGCATACTCATGAATTTTTAATAATAATAATAATAATGATCTTTATTATCAAAAACAATACAATTAACAAATCAATAAAGATATTTCTACAAAATATATAAATGAAACAAGCGAGATGGCTGAATGAGGGCGTACTAAAACATGGAATAAATAAAATAAAAATAATTTTTTTATAAATATATGAACGTGTGAACACACCCAAGATTAAAATTACATAAAGGGTAAATTGGATAAAATGCGAATAGAATGGTAAATTAAACAGTGAATTTTTGGGGTTTAAAATATTTTTTTTATATTTTTCTTGATGGTAAAAAAATGATTTTCTTTAGTTTTTGAGCTCCTAGGAATATCATTAAAAGTCACAATGGAATGCGTTGAAGCCACTAATTTATTTTTTTTTGTATCAATTCTATTCAATTTCAGGAACGTCTTTATATTATTTTTTGAGAAATTGAATATGTCTTATTATGGAACATTTATTTTTATATTTTTTTATTCATCTATTTTTTTTTAAACCACACGCTACTTTGTTTCCACTCATTTGAGGTTTCAGGTCATTCTGAAAAATTTTATTCATTTTGTATCATTTCTTTATTTAAAAATTTTTCATTTTTGTTTATTTATTATCTTTTTTAGCACTTTTCTTCATAAGAACCTATTTATTTATTTTAAAAAACAAGTGTTTATTTATTTTTGTATAACTTTTTCGGTTTACTTTCACCAGTGGACTTTTTAGAAATTTTTCAAAAAAACACTGGATGATTTGAAAAAAAGTTCATGAAAATAGCCTAAATATGTGTTGAAGATTTGAATAGACACCTCCCCATATAAAAAAAATATGCATCAACAAGTGTTCTGAGATTTTAATTTGAATTCGAAATTCAGGTCCTTATACTGAGGCTCGTTAAAGGCTGTTTTAATTTCCTTAAAGGCTTTTTAATATTTTAAAATCCTCAAAAGCCCAAGTTGAGGATTTTGAAGGTGGTTGGTTGCTTCTAAGAGTTCTAAGGTTTATTTATATCTAACTGGAGATATAAATAACGCTGGTTTAATTGCTTTGAAAACTTTTTGAAGCCTTAAAAATCTTTTTAAAAAACAATTTTCATGATTTCTAAAGTCATATTCAAGGTAATTAATCGTTCCCATTTTTTTTTCTTCAACTCAACATCGTAAGGCTATTTCAATAAAAGCTTCTTAAAATGTAAAAAACCGCCTTAAAAAATTATTGATCATTCCAAAGTAACTTTCAAGGTACCAAGATGAGTGCTCTTTATCATTTTTCCATAGTAGAAAGAAAAATATACAGTGTGACTTGAGAAAATGTTCAGAAAAGTAGCCTCGAGTATATGTTGAAGATAGTAGGCTTGTGTTTGCAACAATGTTATCAAAATACTCTTTCCAGCAAACGTGCCCTCAATTGAGGTCCCCTGATAATCCTCTATTCACTCACTTTCCATCTTACAAGATTAGAAATTTTCAATCCAAGTCAAACATATTAGTCCCCTCATTTCCGATCAAATAACTCATTCTCTAATAGGATCAATACAACCCCTTTTGTTGTCCCCGCATTAACCATGAAATGGGGTGAAAAGTATCGCATTTCGAGAAAAACGCCACCTGGACCGCAAATTCCACAATGCGGAAGTGGCCTTTCGATTAGCATAGTCGAAAAAAAAAACGCCGCTCATTAAGTCGAAGAGGTAATCTTCTGAATTTGATTAATATTAAACAGTGTACGTCAACCTGTTGCACTTCCACAATATTTAAATTGAATTAAAATGATAAAGGAAGAGTTGTAGAATAATTTGAATGATTATTAGGAACGGCCACGAGCCTCGCGTGTATTAACATAATGGTTTTGAAGTGATATGTTGATGATTGATGACAAATTGAGGATGTTGATAGGTTGTGGAGCCCGAATATTACGGCAATTATATTTCTCTTGACCATGCCGCTAAATTAAACAATACGGTAAAAACTTGTCAGACAATATGGCGACCCATACAATCACATAAGAACCAATTCGGAAACTGTTAAAGACAGTCGTAAAATCGCACCCTATTGAAAAAAAATCGCATAAACATCGTCGTAAAAACCAAAACCTTCATGGTACGTTCACCTCGGGAAACCTTTTCTAATCGAAAATCTAATGGTAACCCAATCGCACGAAAAAAGGAACCCGAAAGTGGAAAGTGTAATTTAATGAGTTGGAATTCGAGATTAGGTCCGAATGGCGGCTTGTCGCCATAGGAGTATCGGACATTTGATCGCATTTAGGTTTTGGTTAATTTGACACCGATGGTTTATTTATGATCGGGCTGCAGGAGTTCAGGCATTTTCAAAACACGATTGTTTTTTGGTTTTTTATAGATTGGTGTTGCTGGACTACGAAAATACTTAACACATCTTCAAGGATGTTTTTTTGAACTTTTTCCGAAATCACCTTGTATATTTTTTTAGGAAAATGTCTGAAGAATCTACTTGTGGAATTTTCAAGCTTCTATATCTTTAGTTGTTTTCGACTTACTCTTTTCCTAATCACCCTTCAATTTCAATTATCTCAATGATTTGTTTGAAAAAAATGAAAGATCCACTGGTGAAAGTTTCTATTTTTTTTCGTTTTGATTTTTTTATGGATTGGCTATGAAAATCTTCGTAGACACACGAAAAACACGTCATTTCGGCCTTTTTGTGTACTTTTTTCCGAATCGCCCTGTACTGATTTCTATGGAAGAATGCCCGAAAAATCCATAATGATATTGCGGAATCGAATACTGCTTCGATTTCTTATACGAGTGTTTCATTAATATTTCGAAAAAAAAACGGGGTGAGTTTCAAAATAAGAACCAAACTTTCTATGCTTATTTTCAGAGGTACGGGGTGTTGAAATTTTATTTTGATTTTTGTTTTTTTTAATGATATTTGTTTCAATGTCGATCTTTTGATGAAAATGGGTGGTTGGGGGTTTATTATGCGAAATTCGAATTTGACCTTAGTATGGCTCTATAGCTTGTAGAGGGCGCCACCTACACGTATTTTACCTGTTATGAACAGCCATAACTTTTTTGAACGAACCTGTATTATACTTTTAAGTAAAAAAACAAATTCATATTCACGCAGAAAATGTATACCTGTTAGAAGTCGCTAATTTTTTATTAGAAAAATGTATCCCCTTTTGAAATTAATAAAATTGAATATTCCAATACAATTGATTTTTTTGGAAAAAACTTTAAAATATCCTGGCGTTCCAGCTAACGCCATCTAGCGGCGACGGCGAAGGTCACAAATTCAAAAGCAAATAAGCATTTTGTAGTGCAGGTTATGCTCTTTCATATGAGCACCGTTAAAATTGGCCAAGGAAAACGGAAGAAATCTCCGTCTGCTCAAAAAAAAATAATTGAGCTTCCCCCACCGCTTTATTTTGATAGATACAAAAAACCTTTTGGACAAAAAGTGTAGGTAAATAGACAATTGATATAAAAACCAAAAATATATTAATATATATATAATATATATCATCGATATATTTTCATCGGGCAAAATTCAAAAAAAATCCTATTTTTCTTCTTGGTGCTGGTTGTTACGCCCCCTAGCGACCATTTCAGAAACTTAAAAATATTTTCTAAGTTTTTCTCTTGGCCATTCTAGTACTAAAAATTTTTCTCGCAAGCCTCTATACGATGAATAGTTTCCGTGATATGGCCGGTGGCCACCCTAACTGGAACATCCTGTATATTAAGGTTATCCAAAATGTATGGAACTAAGCTTATACATCTTAAGACATGTATTTGTTTAGAAAAACAACGTGCGCAAAGTAACCGTAATTCCCCGCACTGGTGCGCAAAGTACACTTTCCCGCACTCAAATGTCAAATAACTACCTGTTCAGGTTCTAGTCAAAATAAAAAACATGATTCTGTTGTACGTTAAAAAACACTATTCGCGGATTCGACGTTTTGAATTTGACCAAGCACCACTTTGCGCACTTGTTAGGAAAATCACTATTTTCTATGACCGTGAGCAAAGTAACCAGTTTGCACACTTATTCGCGTGCGCAAAGTAAATTTTTCTCGCTTTCTGTTTGTTGTTTCAAGCTCTGTTTTCATATCAACCAAATCGTTAACAGTGCACAAGATCAGTATACAATAGGTTGCCTCACTAATGGCGGAGGGGGGAGAAATATGACGTAATCGGTGTCTAGCGTCTGCAGTAGACTGAATCCTGTCATTCGATTGCATCGGTCTGCAGCGTATCGTGTCATGTGATTCGCAAGGTTGCCAGAAGTACTGTTATAACAGGAGATCTATACATGATTTCGCCCATGGGTTTATATTCTACTGATTTTGATAGGGTTCATCTGGCAACACTGGAAACAGATGACGTCATGACCGTGAAAGTGAGGTAACCTGTTATATACTGATCTTGAACAGTGCACACATGTCCTTGTTCTTGTTCAGTAGGCATCAGTATAGTTTTCTGTTTTGCGTTAAAAAACACTATTCGCGGATTCGTGATTTTGACTACCGATGGAAGGAAATGACTTAATGCAGACTGACTCCGGACAATTATGACAGATTAATTGCTTTGTGCATTGTTGCCAAGTTTAAACATTACTTATCTGTCTCGTGAAGAAAGTATTGTTTTTAAAAAAATGTGCGCAAGCATATCCTCACTGCATTGGCGTTCGGAAAAGCATTACTTTGCGCACTTGTTAGGAAGGTAACTATTGAACTGAAAGCTCATTATTCTGTGTACAACGATATGGATTTTTTTTCAAGCAACCCCACAGAATGAGCTGGTTCCAAAAAAATTAAAAAAAAAACATTTAAAAACTAAACTATGACAGCTGAAGAAAATCTGGGACAGTCAAAATATGCGCTAGACACGAACATGTATATAGAGCTTTAATTAGAAAAGTTTTTTGTTTCTCAAATATTTAGAAGTTTATTTTCATAGATGATGGGGTATAAATAATAAAATAAAAATATAACTTAGTAATCTGTGATTTGTTTCACTTTTCATGTAAGTAGAGGTTCTAAATATGTCAATTTCTTAGCGTATTCCTGTTACTTGATACACGATCAAGTATAGGACTCATATGATACAAAAAGTGCAAAATAGAGCTATAAGACTGATCGTGAAATGTAACCGTTATACACCTATTGAACTATTATAAGATAGAAAATGTTGCATAATGTTTATATATTTATATTTAAAATTAAAATCAAGACTGTTATCTTAATCTGTTGTAGAATTAAGAGGTCGAAAATAAATTTGGAAAAAGACATCCTTAAAAAGATCAATAAATATCTCACGTATTTCCATTTAAACCCAGCCTTAAACAATCTGTAGAACATAAACTTAACTCACACAGGTCCCATAAAAAGAATCAACTCTTCTTAGCTGTCCTCAATAGAATTACAACAATGTAGTTCCCGATTTTTCGACTTTCCGGCACGGATTGAGCTGATATGCGCTTGACCCATGCTTCATTCCGTCTTTTGAAACTTGTGCATATGAAGCGATTAGACTTATTTTGTAGTGAAAATGTTCAAAAGGAAGAGATAGCATAGAAAGTAAAAGAAAACAGCCGTTATAGGAAATAGAGGCATTCTCATGCATTCATCCGAGTATGAACCTACTGAATAATTGTGTTAACCACAAATCATTGAAACAAGATGAACGTTTCCTGGTTTTAAACAAAAAAAAACAAACATCTAGGTATAAATGATCAATTTTCATATCTCGAATCTCGAAACACAAAAAATAATAATTATTATTAGTAATAGTTGTAACCAACCTCACAAAACAAAACAAAAAATCATCGATCAACGATTATGATCGATGACGCCAATAATGAATCAAATTTTAGCCGCTTATATCGGTTAAATGCTCCAATCCGTTCGATAATGCTCGGTGGCTGTGTATTTTTCGGGTACTTTCGTCAAGCTTTATCGCCATGAGGACAACTCCGGCTAGCATTGAATAAAATCTGAATTATTGCTGCGTCTGAGAGTTTGATTACAACTATTATGGCGATTATTCATATGTTTGGGATGTTATTGATCAAATCTAAATAGGAAAAAAAATCGTTTTCTAATAATTTTGTATACACATATACTAATTAGCTAAGACACAATGGGAATTTTTGAAATTCACTGAATTTTCCAGACCTTTTTCTGCTACTTACTAACTGCTCTTCCTCAGTAACTATCAACAACAGCCGGAAAAGCTCTGCAACTTTTATTATAAGGAAATGGATCCTTTTTATATTTTTTTTAATACATCATTCTCTAGTTCATAAATAATTTGAGAAAAATGAATAAAATACAAATAAATAAAAAAGGAAACAGAAGCACACTTGTTAAAAAAAACGTCTAAAAGGGAAAATATAACCACAAAAAAAAGTAGAGTTGTCTAGAATGAAAATTTCCACTAAAAAGTGGACAATAAAAATCGTTATAAAACCGTTACCACTTCAACGCCAAATTTTTCAATACCAAAAATCGCACCAACCGTCCTCCTTTCAAGCCTGATTGATTATGCAAAATCATCGAAGACAACGTGAGAATCGATAGAACCCTATCTGGATCATCCCAACCCTATCCCTCCATGCAGATTCCTCTGAAATATTAAAATCTATCCCACGAACATCATCCCGAAATTTATGCATTTACAGCGGCCCAGCTCACCGGCAACCCTTCAAGCCCTAAAAATGCGCCCTTAACCCACCTGACCCACCACATCTAATCTACATTTTCTCTTATGCATTTTTGACCCTTTAAAGAAATCAAATATGCTTAATAGCCTATCTATAGATGCGGAATACCTTGCAGGTAAAGAGTTGCCCTTGCGACCCTTAATAGGGTGTGCTTTACACTTAATATTCAAAAACAGGTAGCATAAATTCGCATACATTTGGGACAGGTAGGGAAAAAATCCGGGTTGCAACATTATTAGATTAGATTGATCGTATGAGGAAGTAGGAAATGCTTCCTGTATGGTATTTTTGCATACCTGGCACTGGAAAAAATGCAAATAAGGGTTCGAATTATGCATGTTATTTGAATAAGGAGTTTTTTTCTCACAGTGGAAGGGTTGGGTTTTTGCTTGAATTTGGGTATAACGATTTTTTTCTATTAAGTTCTCTGGTTGCAAGAACGGTCGTTAATAAACGGTTTTTTTTTTCAGTAACAGTTTTGAAATTTGAATGATGATACAAATAGATTCAGTGTAGACATGCCCTTAATGAGATATGATAATACATAATGGAAGTGGACATTTTTAAAGGTAGGATCTCACTTTATGCCAAATTACCACTTCTTTGACACAATTTGGAGGAATTTTTCAGATTTTTTTTCCAAATCACCTTGTATATTTGTTGACGTTTTATGGAAAATTGTTTGAAAGAAGTTACGTTTTTTTTTAATGAGATGGTGTGGCCTGAAAAAAATCTGCAACACATATTCAAGGCAATTTTTTGATTTTTCCCTAATCATCCTGTATATTTTTTGTCGTTTTCTATGAAAAATTATCTGAAAATCCACTGGTGACAATTTCAAGTCTCGGTTTCTTGTAGTTTTGTGACTTGGGGGTTTTTTTTATGGATCAGTGTTGCCTGCCTGAAAAAAAATTCAACACATTTTGAAGGCTGTATTTCTGAACTTTTTCCTAAATCACTCATTACGTATTTTCATTGATTTCTATAGAAAAAGGTCCGAAAAATCCACTGGTAACCATTTCATGCCTTTGTTTTTGAAATTTTTTGAATTACGATTTTTTTTAATGGATCAGTGTCGCCTGGATAAAGAAGGCTGTATATCTCAACTTTTTCCCAAATTACCTTGTATATATTTTTATCAATTTCTATAGAGGAATAAAAAATCCACTGATGACAATTTCAAGTCTTTGTTTTTTATAGTTTCTGAGTTACGAGTTTTTTTATGGATTAGTGTCGCCTGTCTAAAAAAAATTAACACGTTTTGAAGGTTGTATTCCTGATTTTTTTCAAATCACCCTGTATATATTTTCAGCGATATCCATAAAGAAAAGTCAAAAAAATCAAATGATGACAATTTCAAGTTTCTGTTTTTTGTAATTTTTGAGTTAAGAAATTTTTTATACAGTGTGACCCATTTGTTTTGGGAACACCCTGATAAAAAGTTTATTTCTTAACCGATTTGGTTCGTTTTTTTTTTTGGATTGTAGAGCTCGAAAAATTGTATATTCTTGGCAAAAAGTGACCTTCGCCATTTTGACTTCAAGGCCTACTATGTTAGTTTTTAAGAGCAAAATTTCAGGAAACCATATTAGCGATTTTTTTAGAAAAAATCTGTGTGCGCCACTGGATTCAGCATCCTTTAAAACGGGTCTATACAAATTTTCAACCGAAAATATCAAGTTGAAAAAAATTAAAAATTCGCACTTTAACAATCAAAAAAATCCACTGGTGACAATTTCAAGTCCCTGTTTTCTGTAATTTTTATCTCTGGTCTTTTTCCCACACCACCCTGTATATATTTCCATTGATTTCTTTAGAAACAGGTCCATAAAATCCACTGGTGACAATTTCAAGTTTCTGTTTTTGGTAATTTTTGAGTTACGATTTTTTTCATGGATGCCTATTTTTTTTACATAACATATTTTGAAGGCTGTATTTCTAGACATTTTCACTTTTTCCCATATCACCCTATATATATTTTCATCAATCTCCAGAGAGAAGGGTCCAAAAAATCTACTGGTGACAATTTCCGGTCCTTTTTTTAGTTACGTTTTTTTTATTGAACAGTGTTGTCTGCCTGAAAATGTTTTCAACATATATTGAAGGCTGTATTTCTGGAGTTTTTTCTCATCACCCTGTATATATTTCCATTGATTTCTATAGTAATTAGTCCAAAAAATACACTGGGGACAATCTCAGGTCCCTGTTTTCTGTAATTTTTGAGTAATTTTTATATGGATCAGTGTTGCCTGTCTGATTTTTTTTTCAATTTATTTTGAAGGCTGTATCTCTGGTTTTCCACACCACCCTGTATATATTTTCATTGATTTTTATAGAAATAGGTCCAGAAAATCCACAATCTTGAGTTTCTGTTTTCTGTAAATTTTGAGGTACGAATTTTTTTATGGATCAGTGTTGCCAGCCTAAAAATATTTTGACAATATTTTGAAGGCTGTATTTCTGGACTTTTTACCAAATCACTGCATATATTTTCATTGATTTCTATAGAAAAAGGTCCAAATTATCCACTGGTGACCATTTCAGGTCCCTGTTTTCTGTATTTTTTGGGTTACGATTTTTTTATGGATCAGTGTTGCCTGCCTAAAAACTTTTAACATATTTTGAAGGCTGTATTTCTGGACTTTTTCTCCCATTACCCTGTACTATATACTTTCCTTTATTTCTAAAGATCTAAAGAAAAAGGTCAAAAAAATACACTGGGAACAATTTCAGATCCCTGTTTTTTCGAGTCAAGAATTTTTTTTATGGATCAGTGTTGCCTTGCTAAAAAAAATTTTATATTTTGAAGGCTGCATTTCTGTACTTTTTCTCACATCATCCTTCATATATTTTCATTGATTTATTAGAAATACGTCAAAAAAATACACTGGGAACAATTTCAGGTCTCTGTTTCTTGTGATTTTTGAGTTACGAATTTTTTTATGGATCAGTGTTGCCTGCCTAAACAAATTTGTAACACGGTTTTTCCCAAATCATTGCGTATATATTTTCATCCACTCGAGGGACCAAAGATAACAAGCTCACGTGACTCGTGTTTCATTTCATTAAATAATAAAACTCTTGATTTCCTCACGCCGGTCATAAAGATGCCACGCTTTAAAAACTGTAGCCATACCTTTTGCACTGGAATAATAAACAAATAAACTCTGTATTGAACCATCAATCAACACGTATCCCCTCAATCAAAAAAATCCGATTTTTCTTCATTTCGCCGTCAAAACTATTCATTAAAACAAACAGCAAATGAATTAGCATTGCAAAGACGTGCCACGTGGATGTAAAACTATGTTAATGACTCGTACCCTTTACGAAGATAAATGAATGGTCAGAGATGCGCCTTCTTCAATAAAAGTATGATAATGTGCACGAGCCGGACCGTTTTACCGTATATAATTATTTTCGGGTATGTCATTTTGGTGCTGGTGCCGCGTGGATAGTAATTATTCTATTGGCGGGGCTTGTTATTATAGCCGGAAATCATTGAGGCACAGTTGAAAAATATATCGTTGCATTACTAGTGATTTTTGAAAAAAAGTGTTTTGTGTAGAATTTAGTTCAACAGAAAAAATGTGAGTTATTTGAGGAGGTGTCAAGATTGTCTTCTCAAAATGTCAACCCTCCAAACCTCCCAGTTTACTTTAATTAGCTCCTTAAAGTGTACAAGTTTGGTTTCAATCAGATCAAAAGGCAGAAAATTAATTCACCGCAACTCACTCAAACCCCAAGACCACCTTGCAAATCGCATCGGCTCATTAAAAATTACAATAACTGAATCGCCCATCAACCATACGACAAAAAAACCCATCCCATACCCAGATTATGGTAAATTAGAAGCAACAAAAACAACATGTTAATGCCGGGCGACAGGTAAAAAAACCGAAATTTGCATTTTGTGGTTTTCGGTGACCATCAGGGTTGGGTTTCGAGCCACGTGCCCAACGAATCTATTATCATATTTTCACCATGTACCCATATCAGTACCCATGGGTTGTAAAGTTGGAACGAAACGTGTAAATTAAAATAGATATTATCCAAGCAGAATGAAATTCACTCGAAAAATACTATAAATAATGTTGTAGGTGCGTTGGTGGACAGAAAATGTATTTATTGTGCGGATTTTTCTTCCAAGGTGATCTGTTGAATCACCAGTGGTTGGGTTCCGATTTATGGTGATGGTGCATGAAGGATATTTCTTTGGTGTTGATGATTTATTCAAATTTTCTTTATCACTATTGATCCATAATCACTGGTCTAACTTGGACGCACTTAATGATGTGTTGAAGTGCGGACATTCTTACCATGTTTAGGATCTTCAGTACGTATTTTTAGTATCATCATCACTTCGAGTGTCATCAATATTGTAGTCATCAGTGATAATATTATAGCAATTTCATCAACATCCTCATATCAGGTAAAAGAGGAGGAAATTCTCCAGTATCGTCATCACTTTGAACGTCATCAACATTATCATTATCATTGTTATCATCAGCGATGCCAAAATCACTTTCATCAACATCCTTGATATGTTCAGCATCATCAGTAACATCATCAGAATCTTAAGTATTTTTAGTATCAGCATTAGTTTCATCAACATCCTTGTTACCAATGTTCAGCATCTTGAGGAAATTCAATACCTTCAATTGAGTATTTTCAGTATAATCTGTACTTTGAGCATCATCAACATCATCAGTACCTATCTTTGTTATCATCAGTGATGCCAGAATTAGTTACATCAACATCCTTGTGCTGGACATTTTCATCAGTATCTTGACTATTTCCAGTATCATCATTAATTTGATCATCATCAACATTATCAGTATCATTACCATAAGTGATACCAGTAGAAGTTTCATCAACAACCACATCTTGATATCATTAATAAATGATATCTCTTCTGGATATAGCAGGACAACCACTTTGGATTGGAGTCTCAGTAGAACCAGGAGGAGTTGAAAGTTTTTCAGTATCATCATTACCTTGAGCGTCATAAACATCCTTGTTATGTATCAGTACAAGGATCTTCAATATCTTTGTTATCTCCATGGAGTGGATATCAGTATTCAGCTTGATCAATATCCTTGTTATCATCTATCAATGATCTCTTGTTGGAAGCAGAACCACTTGGAATTGAATTGATGTGTCGCAGTGATACCAAGTAGGAGAGAAGGACAATCTTCAGTAATCAGTATCATCATAACCTTGAATGTCATCAAGATTGTCAGCATCACCAGTATGCAGATTGATATCTTCAGAATTTTCATTTTCATCATCACTATGAGCATCACCAACATTATCAGTATCTAACATAACATCCTTATCATATTCAGCATTATCAGTAACAATATCAGACTAATCATTATCTGAAGTATTTTCAGTATCATCATCACTTTGAGCGTTATCAGCACTATCAGCATCTTTGTTATCATCAGTGATATCATTATCAGTTTGAAAAACATGTTATCATCAATCAGTGATCTGATCTCATCTTGTTGGTAGGAACCCTCTCACATTTTCTGAGATAGTGGAAGAACCACTTGCTATTGACGCTTTACGATGGTACCCCTTAAAAGAAGAGCAAATTTTTGAGTATTTATGATCATCACCTTGAGCGTCATCATCAGCATTATCAGTATCTTTGTCATCATCAGTGATATCAGTTTCATGAACATTCTTGATAAGTTAACCATTATCAGTAATAATATCAGTATCTTCAATATTTTCAGTATCTTGAGAATGTTCAATATCATCATCACTTTGATTATCAGGATCTTTGTTATCATCAGTGATATCATTGACAGACAAAAATAATCAATGATCTCATCTTTTTGGTAGGTGGTAGATGATCTCTTGATATACCATAGGAGATCCACTTGGAATTGTAGTGGTGCAGTAGATTCCCGTGAAAAAGGAGGACATCATCATCACCTTGGGCGTCATCAACATCATCAGTATATCTTCCTTTGTTATGTTCAGCATTATCAGTAACATCATCAGAATTTCCAGTATCATTATTTCTTTGAGCATCATCAATATCATCAGTTTCATTAAAATTCTTGTTATGAGCAAGCAAATTTGGGATCTTCAGTATCTATTAGTCATCATTAAACTAAATTTGGTGACGTTGAGAACTCACTACATCATAATCTGTCCAGTTGGCAGGTGATTTGGTTGCAAATTGTCCCATCAAAACGACCCATCCACGCTCAAAACCAACCAGTTTCTCAAAATTTCACATAAATTGCGCCATTTTTATCTACGAATTTCCCAACCTAACAGTACCTGGCGATATAAATTCGGCGCTTTCTAAATTTTGACAGAATCTAATTTCTTCGACTGCGCAGCACCATAAATTTTTGGCTTAGTGACAGTTTATGGGTATTGGCAATCAATAAAAACCATAAGATGAACGGTTCCTATGCTGATCACCGGATGAGATGGTTATTATTTGGGCAGTACTACAGTACCTTGCAAGAGAAGAAACTATAAATATTTTATGAGCCAGATAAGTAACAAGTTCTAAAGACGTTGTTGGTTGGATAATACTATTTGGGTATGGTATGGTACTACTAACGGCATGTCACTTCACACGCTGACCACCATAAAACCGTTATTTTGGGCCGGTTGTGAAACCGGCGTTTAGATAAAAATTAGGAAGACCTCGCTTCGATTATTTATAGTCAGGTTCTTAATGGGTGAAGATTCCACCGACTCGAACCATTCGGAATGTCAAGTTTCGAATTAAAACTATTGGGCAAGGATAAGATATATGGCGTAGGAACGGGCTGACCTCAAGACAGACCCACTTTGGGACGAATTTTTTGGTGAGAAAAATTTTGGAATCATAGTTTTGATTCTACAGATGGTACTGTCCACTATACCATCAATGAAACCCTGCTAAATCACAACCCATTGCATTCAAGAGTACCACCATAATTTATCACATCGTAAAAAATTGTAACAAAGTGGGCGTCTCATCGGCAAAAGCTATCTTATTAAATTATTAATTTTTATTACATCGCCAGATATTAACAATACCCGTTCGACCAGCTACTGACAACATGTAGTTATTATTTCGCTGGTATTTTTATAAGGCGCAATTATGTATTGTTTCATCGCAGGCTTGATTCCGATTTTCTGTTTGTATCTTCAGTGAAAGTCTCATCAGTGTTATCAACATTGTTGGTTTCATTATTATCATAAGTGATGATCAGCATCTTTAGTGTCGTATCACTATCTTCGATATTTTCAATTTCTTTGGTATTATCTTGAGTGTATCCTCATCATCATCAATATGAACATTGTGGGTATCATCATTATCATCAGTGATACCTTGACCAGTTTCATCAAAATCTTTGTTATGATCACCATTTTAGCGTCGGTTTCATTATCTTTGATATCTTCAATTTCTTTAGTATTTCCAGTATCATCATTATTTGGAGTGTTATCAACATTATCAGTATTCCTATTATCATCAGTGATACTATTATCAATATTAGGATATTATATCTTCAGTATCATCAGTGTTAGGTATATCAACCCTGTGGTACCTTGATCAGTTGCAGCTAAGAATCTAGATTCTAAAATTTACAGTATCATCATTATCTTTAGTGTTATCAACATTATCAGTATCCCTATCAGTGATGCTAGTATCAGTATCAGGATCTTCGATTTTGATATCTTCAGTGTCATCAACGTTGGATCAACATTGTGGGTATCATCATTATCATAAGTAATACCTGTATCAGTATTTAGCACCAACATTTTTGATATGATGACCATCTTCAGTGCCTTTATCAGTATCTTTGATAACTTTAATTTTTTTTTAGTATATCTACAGTATCATCATTATCTTGGGTCTTATTAACAATCAATATCATTGATGATACCTTTATCAGTTCCATCCAAATCTTTGTGATCGTCAACATCTTTGGTGTCTGTATCAGTATCTTAGTATTTCCAGTATCAATGCTGATATCAACATTGTGGGTATCATCATCATCATTAGTAATACATTTATCAGTTTTGTCAAAATTTTTGTGATGATCAGCATCTTTATCGTCTGTATCAGTGTCTGTGATATCTTCATTTTTTTTAATATATCCAGTATCATCATTACGTCGAGTGTTATCAACATTATCAGTATCTTTTTTATCATCGGTGATGTCAGTATCAATATCAGCAACTCGATATTTTTAGTATCAACCTTTATTAGTTGCATCAAAATCTCCGTTGGATCAGCATCTTCTGTGTCGGTATCATATATTATATTTTTATCTCTTCAATTTCTTTGGTATTTTCGGTATCATCATTATCTCGAGGATTATCAACATTATCAGTGTCCTTATTATCATCAGTGGTGTTATTATCAGTATCAGGATCTTCATTATCCACATCGTGCATGGTTATCATCATTATCAGTTTCATCAAAACATTTGTTATGATCAGCATCTTCAGTGTCTGTAACAATATCTTCAATTTCTTCAGTATTTCCAGTATCATCACTATCTTGAGTGTTATCAACATTATCAGTATCCTTATTATCATCGGTGATGTCAGTATCAGTATCAGCAGCTTCGATATCTTTAGTATCATCAATGTTAGGTATCAACATTATCAGTTGCATCAAAATCTCTGTTATGTTCAGCATTTTCATCAGAGTCTGTGTCAGTTCCTTCGAGATCTTCGATTTTTTCAGTGTTTCCAGTATTCTCATTGCCTTGAGTGTTATAACCTAGGTTATAACATACCAGTATCAGTATTTATTCGCACTATCATCAGTGATGCCAGTATCAAAATATGAAAATCTTCAATTGTCATCAGTAATGATGAATACTCAACAAAACTGTCCAATACTTTTTTGAAGTTTGTTCCTTCTTTATTTTGATATTTTCTTTAACACTCTATCTTCATTTGTGAAGAATTTCTCATGGATTTAGTGAAACATTATTTTTTGTTTATCTTTCTTATCATGGGAGACCCTTTGATCAATACTCAACAAAACTGTCTTATACTTTTTTGAAGCTGTTTGACTCTTCCTCATTTTGATATTTTCTTCAACTCTCTATCTTCATTTTTAAGGAATTTATCAAAGGTTTAGTGAAACATTATTTTTTATTGATCTTTCTCTAAAACGTATTTTGGAAGACTCTCTAATGAATACCCAACAAAACTGTGTTAAACTTTTTTGAAGCTGTTTATTTCTACTTCATTTTGATATTTTTTCAATTCTTCATCTTCATTTTCAAGGAAATTGTCAGGTATTTAGTGAAACATTATTTTTTGTTGATCTTTCTATAAAAAGTATTTTGAAAGAACCTCTGATGAATACTTCACAAAACTGTCTGATAGTTTTCTGTTTCATCTTCATTTTCATATTTTCTTCAAATTTATATCAAAACAACAAAACTGTACAATACTTTTTTGGAGCTGTTTGTTCCTTCTTCATTCTGACATTTTATTAAAATTTTGTATCTTCATTTTCAAGTAGATTAACATGGATTCAGTGAAACTTTGTTTTCTGTTGAACTTTCTATATGTATCAATATTCAAAAAAACAAAAACTGCCCGTCAAACTGTTTGTTTCTTCATTATTTTGGTATTGTCTTCAACTCTCCATCTTCATTAAAGTATTTTGAGGATTTAGTGAAATATTATAATATTCAACAAACGTGTCTTATCTAATATTCTTTTGAAGCTCTCAGTTTCTCCTTCATTTTCAACTGTCTATCTTCTTTTTTAATAACTCCATCAATATTGAAGATAGACAGTTGAAAATAAAGAAGAAACAGACAGTTTCAGAAGAATATATTAGAGATTTTAGTGGATCATGTTTTTTTTGTCAAAGTTTCTATCAACTTCCTTTTATAAAATTTCCAAAAAACTTCCAGTGCTTTTTTTGAAGCAAGATCTTTGATATCTTCATGAGTGTCACCAGGTCCTTAATCGTTTCAATAACAAAAAACCAGACATTTTACACAATACCAAAGGTAGGTTAAAGGTATTCTCTCTCCCACACCCGCACACCTTCACAAGGCCCCCACAAGCCTCACCCTGGGTGTACCAACGAAGAATCACAATTAATTACACTTTCATTGGGCAAGAGGTGAAATGTCAACAATTTTTATTTCATCTATTGTTTCGAATGATAATTACGCCTCTGAAGACGTGGTGTGTTTTATGGCACACCATCAAAATGTATTTGCATATTGGGGGTGGATCACGTCCCCGTGGAATACCTTTATGGGAATAAAAGGACGTGCCATAGATGATGGTCGATAGATAAGAGGCGGCCCGAAAATAATCTTTTTCATTTTAAACCGGAAATGCGCGACGTGAGAACCGTTTTGTGGCAGGAAATTTCGTTTTGATTGAATTAATGGTGGTCCTTTGATGGGAGAGCCCTCTTTGAGCCGCCAGGTTAAGTCGAGGAATACCATTCCTTAGGGATGAAGGGACATGGGGTTGTACGGTTTGAAGGTAGATTTCGTAGCTAGACTGGTTGAAGAAAATTATACTTGATTCCTGTGAAGGTTTTAAATTTTACGAAACCACAATAAGACACTCATTTGCTGTATAAATCGTCTCTAATCTCAATATGTATTAGTTCTTGTCTCTCAATGTAAAAAATTAAATTTTAAAAATCTTTTGCTTGCTTAAAAAAATCAAAATGTCCCATTCCTCAAAACAAATAAATAGAACTAGAACAAAAAACTAATTAACTTGATTATTAAAATATATTCATATATAATAATAATAATAATAATATAATAAGTCCCAATTTCCATGCAAAATATTTAAATCAAATTGCATAAAAATAAATAATAATCAAATAAATAAACAACTCCTTATGAAATATATACAAACAAAAAAGAAAAAGTAAATTAAATAAAATGACTGATTAAATTGAAGTTGAAGTAAAGAACAGTCCAGTTTATTTGTTCATCAATAAAATAAAGAGGAAAAAGACGAGGAAACTAATCAACATGATGGAACAAAATAATTAAAATATCATAAACATCATTTTTAATCCAGTTTTAAACAATTGAATATAATTCAACACAAAACAAATACCTGAAAAAATATAATAAGATGAATTTGATTATTGAAATAGAAAAAGAATCAGGAGTCAAATGAAAATTATGAATAGAGCTCAATAATTAAATGATATAAAATGAAACAAATCAAGATAAACAATAAAGAATGTTAGACAGTCGATGAAAATATTGAAATGAAGGAATATCAGCTTCAAAAAAGAATTAGTCAGTTTTTTTGAACTTTCAGCAAGTGAAGGTTTGAAGTACGTTAAATAGAAACTCTAACAAAAAACTAATACTCCACTCAATCTCTAATAACCTCTTTGAAAATGAAGATTGACAGTTGAAAAAAGTTTTAAATGAAGAAAAAGCAATCAGCTTAACTTGTTGTTTTGATATTCATCTGAAGTTTAAAAGCAGAACTTTAAATAAAAGCTTGTCAAAAAAGAATTGTCCACTTAACCCTCAATAACTTCTTCAAAAATAAAGATGGACAGTTGAAAAAAGTATCAAAATAAAGAAGAAACAATCAGCTTCAAAAAAATATTGGGCAGTTTTTTTGAATTTTCCTCAGAAGGACGTTAAATAAAAACTTGACAAAAAAAAAACAATGCTCAACTCAAGCGTCAATAACTTCTTAAAAAATGAAGAAAGACAGTTAAACAAAATTTCAAAATAAAAAAGAAACAATCAAAGCAAGCAGATTTTAAGTGTCATTTAATCAAATATACCCAACAGCAGCTACAAAAAGATGTTGAAACCGCAGAAAAACCCTAAAATCTGTCATTATCCCTATGGACTGTGCAATCTAACTCGAGCCATCAGCCACACCTTCGATATTAAGACACTCGACGAAGAGAAGAGAAAAAAAATTGAAAAGAATTGAATGTCACCGCGAAGTGATTCTCGAAAACAATTACGCCAAGTCTTCAAACTATCATAAAGACAGAGTGGTGGGCGTTTTTAGGAATGGCTCGGCAATTTACCATTCAACAATGGGCCGATATTAATACAATGGGACCACGGTAGTGTTGGATGGCTCGTGCCTCCACATACAAGCAGCGGAAAAATCTCGATATTCCTGCTGCAACGGTCGACGATTTTGGATTAATTTCAACACTAATCAATCATCGACAGTGTCAACAGGAGTAGCACAGTCTATATTGTGTGCGTAACTAATGCCAATCAGGGTATCAAACTGAGTTACACTGTTTACAGGGGCGGATTAACCTTGATTTGTAGTTTAGGGGGTTGTTCGGTTTCTATTCGATAATAAAATACGTATATTATTCATCTCTTCATCATGAGACTTTTATAAGGATAATTTTGAACTATTGTATTTTTTTTTACTTTCATTTTACTTTCAAAAAAATATTGGAAAGTTAATTTTAATTTTCATCGAGAGGGATTCTACAGTAAATGCTTCACTAAAACCCCAATAACTTCCTTAAAACTGAAGACGGACAGTTGAATTTTCTTCAAGAACAGTCAAATCATAAAGAAGAAACAATCAGCTTCAAAAAAGTTTGGGACAGTTTCTTAAAATTGTCATCAGTAAGAGTTTAAAATTATGTTAAATAAGAACAGCAAAAAATGCCTCACTAAATCCCCGTGAAAGTAGGCAGTTGAAGAGAATGTCAAAATAAAAAAGAAACAATCACAGAGTGAAATGAAGAAGAAACAATCAGCTTCAAATAACTACCAGACAGTTTTTTTACAAAAAAAGCTGTTAAAATAGAAATATTAACAAAAAACAATGCTTTACTCAACTAATAATAACTCCCTTAAAAATGAAGATAGACAATTGAAAAAAATATCATAATCAAAGAGAAACAATCAGCTTCAACAAAAGTAGCTACTGATCAGTTTTTTCTATTGCAATTATGAGGAGTTTCAAAAAACATTAAATAGTAATTTCAAGAAAAAACAATGCTTCACTAAATCCTCAATTACTTGTTGATAAATGAAGATGGACAGTTGTAAAAAATGTCCATATAAAGAAGAAACAATCAGCTGCGATAGAATGTTGTACAGTTTTCGAAAAAACAGTCTTGAAGTACGTTTTATAGACAATTTACCAAAAAATAATGCTAAAGAGTGAAGATGGACAGTTGAAAAAACATTCTAAATGAAGAAGAAACAATCAGCTTCAAATTACCATCAGACAGTTTTTTCCTATTTGTACCCAGAAGAGTTTTAAGTTCTCAATTCATAATAAGTGCTTGAAAAATGAAGATAGTCAGTTAAAAAAATATCATAATTAAACAATCAGCTTCAACAAAAGTTCTCAACATTCCGTTTTCAAATTTGAATTAGCAAAAAATAAACAGCAGTTGAAAATAAATAAAAAAGAAATTTTAACAAAAAACAATGCCACTTCACTGAATCCCTAATAACTTCTGTAAGAGTGAGGGTGAACAGTTGAAAAAAATGTCAAAATGAAGAAAAAATAATCAGCTTTGAATAATCATTAAACAATTATTTTGTATTTGTTCCAAGAAGAGCTTCAAAGTTAATTAAATGGACACATTAAAAAAAAACAATGCTTCACTCAATTCATAATAATTAACTCCATCAAAAATGAAGATAGACAGTTAAAAAAAATGCCACAATGAAGAAAAACCAATCAGTTTCAACAACAGTACTGAACAGTTTTTTCAAATTTGAATTAATAAATAATGAAGAGCAGGTTAAAAAAAAATTAAAAAGTAATTTTAACAAAAAACAATGCTTTACTAAATCCTCAATAACTTCTTTAGGAGTGAAGATTGGCAGTTGAAAAAAAAAAACCAAATTAAAAAGAAACACTCAGCTTTAAATAACAATTAAACAGCTCTTTTGTATTTGTGACAAGAAGAGCTTAAAAGTCAATTGAATGGAAACATCAACAAAAAACAATGCTTCACTCAATTCATAATAATCAACTCCTTTAAAACTGAAGATAGACAGTTAAAAAATGCCACAATGAAGAAAAAACAATCAGCTTCAACAAGTACCAAAAAATTTTTTTGAAGTTCAATTAATAAAAAATAATATAGGAGAGTAAAAAAATTGAAAAGTACTTTCAACCAAAAATAATGCTTCACTAGATCCTTGATAGTTACTTCAAGAATAAAGATGGACAGTTGGAATAAATGTTAAAATAAAGAAGAAACAATTAGCTTCAATGAAATGCTGGATAATTTTTTGAAGTTTCATCAAAAAGAGTTTTGAAGTACGTTTAATAAAAACTTGAACAAAAACCAATACGTCGATCATCAAATACCTGATAGCCTCCTTACAAATGAAGATAGACAATCAAATGAACAAAAAATATTCAGCTTCAAAAAAGCCGTTTTCTTGAAATTTTGGCGAGTGGAGTGTCTACAGAAACTAAAACAATAAACATTGCCTGAGTAGTTCCTGATAACTTCCTTAACAATGAAAATAGGGGCTTTTTAGAGTGCATTTAATAGAAACTTCAACAAAAAACCTTATTTTTCCAATCTAATGCCTTTTTATATTGTTTTTTTTTATTTTATTCAATCATTTGAAAATATAAATATTCATTTTATAACAATGGAGGAGAGAATACAAATTCAATGCTCTTTTGTCATGTTCTATGCTTTCTCTTTCTTCATTTAATTCGTTTCATTTTATTCATCTTGTTCAAACTTCTATTGTTTACAAATATTGGGATCTCCTGATTATTTGTTTCCATATCAATTTTAATAGATTCCATAAATAAAAATGAAATAAAAAAAAGTCTAAATTGAACGAAGTAAATTATAACTGAATAAATCAAATCCGATTTGAAAAAATTCATCAATCAAACTAATAAAAAGCCAAAAATCAACCATCATTGAATGAGTTAAAATTAATAAGTACATATAAAAAGAATTAATCATCAAATTCCAGTATGTACTTAATTTAATTAATGAGCAAATAAATGCAATGAGATGAAACCAAGAGAAATTAAAGAAAAAAAATCTTATTACATAGTTTAAACTGATTTAAAAATAATATATTATCAGGATTGTCCAGATTTTGTTTGATTGATGATAAAATCGGATGAAATTAAACAAAATTGATCAGAGTGGAATGGAATTAACTTGCAAACATTACATTGAATAGATTAATAAATTGACATTGTTCTACGCCTATCTGTTGGTACTGAGCTGTAATAAATTAAAACATTAATCCAATGTTTATAGTCAATTATAAAATATATGAAACAAGGCAAAATAAATTAAGTCCATCCCTGCATCCAGAGGCCACAAAGGGACAGCCGCTTATTGTAACAAACTCGGCCGAATGGCAAATCTTAAAAACAAACACCCCAGCAGCCGCAATACCCCTCGATGTATTTAAAAACTACCCTCGCATGAACATTGGGGTTGATTTGTCGCGCCTGAAACGACAACTGTTCAAAAAAGAACAAAAATCTGAATCTGTCTTTTTGTAATTTGAAAATAACACAACGTTTCGATCATCATCAGGTGTGAGCTGCCGCAACTGTGTATACTCAATTGATAAATGCAAGATGCCCTCCAACAAAATACCTCTTTCAAAGCTATCGTTCGACAAATCACGTACGACCATAATCTTAATCAGAAAATAAATACCTCAGCCACAACCGACAAGAAAAAAGCCCGGAATGGCAGACAGAGGCATTTTTTTTTCTCTTCAAATCCGCTCTCAGCGTTGACTCATCGAGACAAACGAATCGATCTTATCGCAGGATTGAAACGGTAGCACAGCGTTTTATCTGTCATTCAATTTTTTATTTGCTTGGTATGATTTACGATAGGTTGGTCGATTATCAAAAATTTCTGATACCGGCAGCTACATCTTGTGACCATGTCGTGAAAAAAAAAGCGAGAAGGCGTCCCAAACCAGTTGAACGGGTGTGCGTAGGTTCGATCGCAGCCTGAGCTGAAGGGTTGATGAACCTTGTGGTCTAGGATGGGTTTCTGGTTGACTATTTGGGTTTTGGGTGTTTGGCTTGGGTCGAAGCTGATCGTTTCTTCTTTATTTTGACGGTTTTTTCGACTTTTTATCTTCCTTTGCAAGAGAGTTATTGCAAATTTTGTCCTTTGCAATTATTTCATTGAAGCTGACTGTTTCTTCTTCATTTTTACGTTTTTTTACTTTGTATTTTCGTTTAGAAGAAAGTTATTGGGAATCTTGTCCCCTTGTTGAAGTGTTTATGTGCTATGTCACTTCACAAAATGTGTAATTCTTTTATTGAAGCTGACTGTTTCTTCTTTATTTTGACGGTTTCTTAGACTTTTTTTCTTTATTTCGATAAAAGTTATGAGAAATGTTGTTGTGTTGTTGTGTGTTGTTGTAAAATGTTCTTTGAAACTTTCTGATCCTTCTAGTGAAGCTGACGCTACTTTTTTTTTTTGCACGACCGGTACGACCTATGCGATGGGTAAAATCTGGAAAAGAGTTGAGATTATCATTCTGCAGCATTCAATTAGCACTTTAAAAATTGTTTAAAGACCTGTTCCAAATAATTAGTGAGCATTTCAATGAGCAAGAGCATTTTTGATCATTTAATGAGCATAAGTATGTGCATACATTGGGTGGTATGAATAAAAAACACCTAAATGCTTCTACTTAAATTTATTGAAATAGTCTTATACACTTTATGAACAGCTGACAAAGATAGTACTAGAGTATAAAAGCATTTATTTATTTTATTCATATAACCCATTATTTAATGAGCATTTCCATTAAACATCATTCAATGAGCATAATGAAACGTTGAACAAGCATGAGGATTTTCAAACATAATTTTTCTTCAATGAGTGAGCATTTTCCGAACATCATTTGATTATATGAACATTTTAAACATCATTATCCGATGAACATTATCAAACATCCAAGAAAAATGGGTGACATCATTTTAATAAGCATTTGCAAACATTTAACGAGGATGAGCATTTCTCAAGTATACTTGATGAGCATTTTTCAACATAGACTTTTAAAACATCATTTAATGAGCATTTTCAAAAATTTAACTGAAAATGATGAGCGTTTCTCGAGAGTATTTTCAAACATCATTAAATTTAATGAGGGTTTTAGAACATTACATGTGTTACTTTTACCATGAGCATGTTTTGAACATTATTTGATGGGCGTCATCATTCTTCTTTATTTAATGAGCATGTTCAAAGAGCTTTCAAAAAATCATCTAATGAGCATTTTCGAAAATAAAGAACAAGGGTATTTTCGAAATGAAAGTATGTGTAAATTTGATCATGATTTAGTGTGCATGAGCATGTTTTGAACATTATTTGACGAGCGCGATCATTCCTTCACAACATTTAATGAGCGTTCAAAGAGCACTTTGTGATATTCTTCAACATATACGGTATTTGTTGAGCAATTTAGGAAAGTTCAAATAAGCATCTCCAAAGAGCATTTTTATTCCTAATGATTGTTTAAAGGTCAATTTGGATAATATTTAATGTGTATTTTCAATTTTTGATCAACATCACCTAATGGGCTTTTTACAACATTCATTGAACTTAAGTATTTTCAAACATCATTTATTATAAATTAGCCTGATCATTTTTTAAACAGTGTTTAATGAGCATGAACTTTTTTCAAACATCCTCAATGAGCGTCTTCAAGAGTATTCACTTGATGAAGGCTTCAGAATATTTAATGAGTATTATCAAATTTAGTGAGCATGTTTTCACAGTGTTTGGTGGGCGTGATCATTCTTGAACAACATTTTGTGATGATGGTCGAAGATCATTTCGTGATAATTTTTTAAAAATATTTGAAGAGCATTCAATGAAGATGAACACGTGAGTTACAATTATTTAATGATCATTTTTGACCAACATCTTTTGAGCATTTCTTAGCTGATTTCAATGAGCATTTGAAAGAACTTTTATTGATAATTTTTGAACCAGATGTAGTGATCACTGTAAATGTTGAAAGAGCATTCAGTGAGTATTTAGAATAATGTAATTTGATGAACAATTTAAAAGAGCATCTAATGAAAATAAGTAAGTTTAAATAGTATGTGTTGATCAGTTTTGAACAATGAATTGAATGATTATAATACGAACTTATTGTCAACCTTCATATCAGTTTACGCTAAATAAACCATTCATTCATTCAGATTTTTTTAAACATCATTCAAATGAGCATTAGCATCTTCAATAAAATTTAATGAGCTTTCTTATAACATCATTAAATGAGCATGAGCACGTTTTAAACAGTGTTTAATGTGCGTGATCGTTCTCAAACAACATTTTAAGAGCATTTTAGAATGTTTCACATGAGCACTCCTCATTGAGCATTTATATATTGAATAATGATAATGTGGAATAAGCATGCTTGAGAAACATTATTTGATCATTTTTCGATCAACATTTGAATAGAATTTCTTGGCAGATTTTAGTGAGCATTTGATTCAAATTAGCATTTCTGGGCATTTCGTTAACATTTGAAATAAAATAATTCAATTCACGATTTCAATGAGCATTTTTGAACAACATTTCTCATCTTTTCATGATCTTTGATCATGCATTTCAAAAAATAAGCATTAAAAAAAAATTGCAATTTGAAACAGCGTTTATTGAGCATTTTCAGCAATTCTTTTATTTGAAGCTGACTGTTTCTTCTTTATTTTGACGTTATTTTCCTGTTTTTATCTTTAATTGGAAAAAAGTTATTGAGAAGTTTATTTTTTATTGCAATTTCTTAAGAATGTACTGAACAAATCTTTTATTGAAGCTGACCGTTTCTTCTCTGTTTTGACGTTTTTTTTTTACTTTCAATCTATAAGTGGGAAAAAGTTATAAGCAATTTCGTCCCTTTGTTGAAGTTTCTATATAATCTACTGAGAAACATCACAAACTTTACATTTCTTGTGATGAAGCTGACTGTTTCTTCTTTATTCTGACGGTTTTATAGACTTTATTGCTTTATTTTGATATACTTAAGTTGTAAGAAATCTTGTCCCTTTGATAAAGTTTCTGTATTCTTTGAAATCTCACAAACCAAATAATCCTTTAATTGAAGCTGACCGTTTATTTTGACGTTTTTCTCGACTTTTTGTCTTCATTTGGTTGAAGTTTCTGGATAATGTACTGTACAATTATTGTTTTATATATGTTGGAGGTGGAGAAGATGGCATATCAACACGTGTTTTAAAGGATATATTTGGTGTAGTCGGAAATCGTCTATTGGACATCATAAATGCATCCCTCTCAACAGGAACATTCCCGGAGAATTGGAAAACCTCAACTGTGATTCCTGTGCCAAAGATTACAAATACGAAACGACATGAGGAGTTTAGGCCGATAAATACTGTACCTACATATGAAAAACTCTTGGAACTTGTGGTTAAAGAACAAATACAGCAGCACTGTGATAGGAACAGCATCCTGGTGTCAAATCAGTCTGGTTTCCGAGAGCGCCATTCATGTGAAACTGTGATTGTTGGTTTATGTAGTGATTTCCTCAAACATGTGGATTGTGATAAATATGTACTGGCTGTATTCTTAGACTTTAGGAGAGCCTTTGAGACTATTGATAGGAGTATACTGTTACAGAAATTAGAGGGGTTTGGTATAGTAGGCTCTGTTCTCGATTGGTTCAGGTCATATTTGTCAAACAGAACCCAAGCTGTTAAATTTGGAGGCAGTATTTCTAACCTGAAGTTTACTCGTCACGGCGTACCACAGGGAACTGTCCTGGGTCCATTGTTGTTCTTATTATACATTAATGACATTGTCACTATCACGGAGAACAGTAAAATCGAACTATTCGCAGACGATACTATGTTGTATGTGGTGGGGGATGATTTGAACCAGATACAGCTTGAAATGAACAATGACTTGAAGAAACTGTATAATTGGCTTTGTACCAATAGATTAAGCATAAATACGGCCAAATCAAAATATTGTATTTTTGCCAAAAAGCATAAACTAAGATCTATTGACGTTTCAAATTTGAGAGTTGAAATTAACAATGAATGTTTAGTGTATGAACAACAAATTAAGTATTTAGGAGTTATACTAGACTCCGAATTGTGTTTCCGTCCTCATGCTGATTATACAATGAGGAAATTTTCCCAAAAGATCGGATTTATCTCCAGAGTAGCTAAAAACCTGTCAACGTATTCAAAATTATTGTTGTATAATAGTATAGCAGCTCCCCATCTCGAATTCTGTTCCTCTTTATTGTACAGCCTACCAAGTTATAAGATTAGAGAATTTCAAGTGATTCAAAACAGAGCGATGAGAACAGTTTTAAAATGTAATAGGTACACTCCAATTAATCTTATGTTAGACGTTAGTGGTATGTTGTCTATCAGACAAAAAATAATGTTTAATGTTAACACCTTTATTTATAAAATTAGAAATAAATTGTTACCGAACTACATCTGTGATAGAGTAAAATGTTTTAAGAACATCCATAATTACCAAACTAGAAACTGTGATGATTTTATGTTAGTCAATAGAGGAAATTCTAGTCAGATGATGAGTAATTCAATCTTAAACAGAGGTCTCTCCGGTTACAATAAAATGCCGAGCCATATTAAGAACTGTGATAACTTAACAACTTTTAAAAAACTGTTGAGGGAATATGTGTTGCATGAATTTTAATTGTTTAAAATATGTTTGTACTTATTTATTGATTGTTATTATACACTTTTTATCTTTTTATAATCATTATGCCATTATTATTATTTATATTGTTTTTGTATGTAGCTATATAAGCTAAATAAAGACATTATTATTTTAGTGAAGCTGACTGTTTCTTTCGACTTGTCATTTTCATTTGGATAAGAGTTCTTGAGAATCTTATCATTCTTATCCCTTACTTGAAGTTTTTGCAAAGTACTTTGACACTTCACATACTTTTCAATGTTTTGTTGAAGCTGACAGTTTCTTCTCAATTTTTTTTTATCTGAATTTGGATGAGAGTTATTGAGAATTCTGTCCTTTTGTTTAAGTTTCTTTATAGTGCCTACTTCGAAACTGCATGAACTCTCCGATTCCTCTATTGAAGCTGATTGTTTCTTCCTTATTTTGACGTTTTTTTCGACTTTCTTTCTTCATTTTCATAGAAGTTGTTGGGAATTTTGTCCGTTTGTTAGATTTCCTATATTGTGAAACTTCGCGAACTTCCCGATTTTTTTATTAAAGAGGAAACAGGCATTCCTCTTTATTTTTATGTTTCTTTCGAGTTTATATCTTCATTTGAATTAAAGTTATTGGGAATTTTGTCCCTTTGTTGAAGTTCTGTATAATGTATTGTGAAATGACACGAACTTTTAAATTCTTTCATTGAAGCTGACTGTTTATCTTTATTTTGATGTTTTCACGAATATTGAACTTCATTTAGAGTAAAGTTATAAGGAAATCCGTTTTTTTTTATGTTTCTATATAATGAACTGTGAAACTTCACAAACTCTCTTACTCTTTCATTGAAGCTTACTGTTTCTTCTTTATTTGCACGTTTTTTTTTTTGGATAAAAGTTATTGGGAATTCTGTACCTTTGTTGAAGATTGTGTATAATGTACTCTGAAACTTCACAAACTTTTTGATTATCTTATTGAAGCTGATTGTTTCTGCTCTATTTTCACATATTCTCCAATTGTCCATCTTCATTTTTAAGAAAGATATCTACTTCAAGAGTCCTCATTTTAAAAATTTAAAAAAACTGACTTTATCCTTGAAGCTGATTGTTCCTTCTTCATTCAGATGTTTTCTTCAACTTCCTATCTTCAGTTTCAGAAAACTGATGGGAAGTTTGTCGAGCATTCTCTTTTCGTTTAAGTTTTGCATATGATGAGCTTGAGCTTGATGAATCTGCCTTCTTTTTCGAAAAAGTCATTGTACTTGTACATTTTATTATCTTGCTCCTGCTAACTCTACTCCAACACACATGGTTGGCAGGAGATCCACCCAAAACCGAACCAAACTCAACAAACAAGAACCTTGTCAACAAACTAATTAATCAAGGTGATTAAGACAAATGCCAACAACAGTATAAAAGTCTTGTAGAAGAAACTAATTGGCATTAAATCAAGTGACGACCTCCCACAGCAAGCTGGTTGCCACTCATTCTTCACTCTAATGGTGTCCAAGGGTTCATCGGGATTTTTTCAAACGCGCTAATAAATTTGTCACGAGATATTCCGCGAATATAATTTTGATTAATTCACTTATACTCTTATCAGATGCGACAAGCCCATATATCAAATAGGAAAAAGACATCATTTACCTAAGAAGACAGCGCGAGGATTACCATTACCCGAAGAAAAATCCCCATGCTTCAGCTATTTATAGACTATTGCCGGTGGAATTTCGACTTTCGCATTGTGGCTCTAGCTGGTTATTGCTCCGTTTGATAAGGCTATAAGCATAAATAAGGCTGAGATGCGTGGTTGGACAGTCGGGAGAGACAGATTAGGCTGGTCGACATTAGCATAAGGCGAGTAAGACTAGAAGCGAAGAATGAAGATGTTCGCAGAGGCGTAGATGAACCGATTCCGGGTGTAATTGCGGACTTGTCCTGCAGTTATTTATGGTGATTGAAGCAGAATAACATTGGCTATTACTGGACAAACTGCAAGGCTGTTGTTGTGCCACGTTCAGAGGCAATGGCGAGACAGATTTTGAAGATATAAATATGGTCTTAATTGAAGAAGTATTTTCTGATTTACTCAATATAGTCCATCATCATGCGTAACGGAGATTTTCCGCAATACTTCATTGCAATTCCGCAACATCTGTTAAATATGATGGCAAATTACAAGGCAATGTTATGGGCTATTAATAAGCCTCTTTATCAAGACTTCCCAAGTCAGCCGCTACATTAGGACAGACAGAAGCAGCCCTCATAACACCATATTTAAATAGGACAAATTGCCTCACAACTTCCCATGTTTTCTTTGATCGAATATTAATAGACCGATACCGGTATTAGAAGTGATCAAGATTTTTCTAATAAAAATCGATAAATTACCGGCCAGCTGAAAATAGTCATAAACTGAGCTATTAGTGGTATAAGGGCGCATAATTGCATCACAATCACCCAGATTATTAAGAAAAAATATTAAAATAGTTCATATGGAGGTGTTGAATATTGAGTAGTTGTGCTCTATGGGGTACTAATATAATGCTAATTCGTGTTAAGGGGTGGTTTTGTGTCTATTAGGTTTTCGCATGCGGGCAAACAGTAGCCTCAACGCCGAAAAAACGAGATACGCTTTTTTTCCTGCCATTTTTGCACTAATTAATATTATTTACCCGATGGCAGATGCGGCTAATAAGCGGCAACGTGCACCTGTACGTAAAAAACGTTCACGCCACTTATCTATACTCTAATTAGCGGCTGCTAAAACTCTCATTGGAAAACCCAACAAACCCATTGGCCTCTTTGGCTTGTCATTCACAATATTCTCACATTCGCTGTTTTTGTGTCTTGAATTTTTATTAGCGCCATCGGTATTGTGCGCACTTTTTGGTTGTGGGAACCGTCTGGTTTGAAGTTAACTGTCTAAGAAATTATGCGAAACTGACCCAAACATTTCATTCAAAATAATGCTCAGATATAAACCTACTTTTTTAAAAAACAATTAATTTTCGAAAAAATCGCATCATCTTTCACATTGATGGAAAGAATATTTCTTTTATTTTCTTTCCGTTTGTACACCTTCTTACTGTAACAGATAATCTTATTTGCACTCAGAATGGTTACAAGTAAAAAAAAAACAATTTTACAAGAGTAAAGGTGTTTCCAAATTGCGTACATTAAATACAAGGGCGTATTCCTGAGTTAATTTCATTAGAACAAGTCCGTATAAACATATGTCTTCGAGATACAGGGTGCTCAACTTAAAAAAAACAGTTTTTTACAAATGTCACAAATGTCTTTGAACCGTTTTTTAAAAATCTGGCAGACTTATTTTTAGCAATAGAAGGCGCGTTTAAGCCATGCCCGAATATTTTTGTTAAAGAAATGTACGCCACTGACTTTGTTGTGATTTTTGATTTTTTCCAGGATGAAACAGCCAAAAATACAACTTTTGTGCCTGTTGGATATTTTTCGTATCCAGCCTAGTTTTCAGAAAAAAACGTTCATACATATAGGGGTAAAGAATTCAAAAACATGACAAACGAAAAAATTTAGGAGGCAAAAAATTTATCATTTGAGAAAAAATTTAAAGATTACTATGCAATCAGTGACGTTAGTACATTTAAATTTTGTTTCAAATGTTAAACACCCTGTATCTTAAGAACGATATACAGGGTGTTTCATTAATATTGCGAAAAAATTCAGGGTGAGTTTCCCCACTTGAAAATAATAAGAAAACTTCATATAAAAGTGTGTCCGGAAATGCTTCGTTACAGAGCTACAGGGTGTTGAAGTTCTATTTTTATTTTTGTTTTTTCTAAATAATATTTTAACCAATGTCTATATTTCCATAAAAATCGGTATTTGAGGGTTTCTTTTTATGCGGAATTCGAATTTTATCTCAGTTTGGCTCTAACTTGTAGAGGGCGCCACCTACACTCATTTGTCCTGACATGTACAGCCATAACTTTTTTGGACGTAACCGTATGACATATTTGAGTGAAAAAACATATTTTTCCTTTATTTTTATGCAAAAAAGGCATACCTATTAGAAGTCGCTAAGTGGAACCATTTTCGATATATTTGGATTTGAAATAATTAATACATGGGATTTTGAAATTATGGCGAAGGTAACCTGCTAGAAGTTATAACATATTACGCATTAATGCTTCATATTTTCAGTGAAAAAGATAAAAGTCGACTTGTGTGTGATGTTATCAACAACTTTCATGCAATTTTTATTTAAACAAAAACAAATAAAAAAACTGAAAAAAAAAAATAAATAATAACTTTAACACCCTGTAGCTCTGTAACGAAGCATTTCCGGACACATCTTTAGAAGAAATTTTCTTTTTATTTTTAAGTGAGGAAACTTATCCTGTATTTTTGGCACTATCAATGAAACACAATGCTCGGCCATAATTTCATTATCATATGTATTAATTATTTCAAATCCAAATATCTCGAAAAAGGTTCCACGTAGCGACTTCTAACAAGTATGCCTTTTTTGCATAAAAATAAAGGAGAAATATGTTTTTTCACTCAAATATGTCATACGGTTACGTCCAAAAAAGTTTTGGCTGTACATGTCAGGACAAATGAGTGTAGGTGGCGCCCTCTACAAGTTAGAGCCAAACTGAGATAAAATTCGAATTCCGCATAAAAAGAAACCCTCAAATACCGATTTTTATGAAAATATAGACATTGGTTCAAATATTATTTAGAAAAAACAAAAATAAAAATAAAACTTCAACACCCTGTAGCTCTGTAACGAAGCATTTCCCGACACACCTTTATATGAAGTTTTCGGGGAAACACCCTGAATTTTTTCGCAATATTAATGAAACACCCTGTACATGGACTTTTTTTTCATGAAATTAGCTTAGGAATACGCGCCCTTGAATTCAATGTACGCAATTAGGAAACACCCTGTATAAATATTAAAAAAAAAAACAGCAAAATGAATGAAGTTAGAATAAAGTTAGATACCAGAAAAATGAAAGTTGTTTTTCTGGCGACACGACATCAAAACTGAGCTTATTTTCTCTTCTCTGTGAAGGCAGTAACTTCACAGAGAAGAGAAAGTGAGCTTTTCTAAGGCTAAACATGCAAAACACTCAAAAATGGCTAGGCAGTACAATCATTTTCACAAGAATACCTATTTGAAATTTCCTGTATATTATCTAGTGTTCTCACCCCTGTGAAATTCTTGTTTATCAACCAATTTTGAACTTTTTTTTGTTTGATAGGTCTCGACAAACACTTTTTTGAGCATATGCCAAATTCGTTTCAGGGGCGTACTTATGATAATTTTGGGGGTTCAAAGGGGGTCAAATTTTAGAAAATTATGTCATTTTTTTTTAAACACCCTAATATCATTTTTTGAAACACTCACAATTACCCATAAGTACAACCCTGCAACCAATTTCGCATACATGCTCAAAAAGTGTTTGTCGATTAAACAAAAAAAAAATTGAAAATCGGATATTAAACAAACATTTTAGAGAAATGGGAACCACTTTCACTCCAAGGTCACCCTGTATAGACGACTATTTTTCATTTAGTGAGGTTGTATTTGAGTATTTGCAAAATTTCGTCATTTCTCAATGAAGTTGGTTCAATTTTAGTATTTATAATGGTGATCTAGTTTAGTTCGGTTTTGATTTAGTGAGGTTATGTTTGCATGATGTCGTTATCTTTCAGTGGATTTTGTTCATATTGGAAATGTAGAAAAATGGATCTAGTGAGGTTATGTTTGGTAAAAATTTTGGTAAAATTTGCAGAATCTATGGGGGATAGAGTTCATGTCTTTTCAATTTTGTAGGTTATGTTAGCAAAATTCTGTTATTTTTCGATAAATATATAAATCTATGAACTCCATGTTTGTTCCAACGATATTGAAGACAACTTCAAATGTCACATATTTTTTTTTAACATTAATACCCAATCATGATATTGAAAAACTCATTTTTTTTGCGTTTCAAATACTATCAAACTTATGTGAAAAATTAATTTTAAAAATATGTTGAGTATGCGTTACTATTTTATTGTTAGAATATTATGTAGGTATAGTAAACGCCAAACAACTTTGGATATACGTCATCGTTGCCACCAAGCTCGTTGTTATGAAGTTTGCTGGTGGCCAAATTTGGTCACCAGCATCACATAATAACTCGCTTGGTGGCAATTATGACGTGAATCGAAAGTTTTTTGGCATTTGCTGTATTTTTGTAAACACCTCTGAATTGTTTTTTTTTCAATGTTGGATCATTATGTTTATTTTATTCTTATTATTGTTATATTAATTAATACCAAGATATTTCTGGGGCTATGATTAAAAATAAATGACTTACTCACTTTAATTAATAATTGTAGTCTTAAAGGTTCTTTCTTTTATTTGAACAAATCTAAATTCAACTTTGACACCCTGTATCTACAAGGCAAAATTAAACACCCCATTGGCAAACGCTATAACTTTTGCAGATGGCGCCAAATGTCAATTTGGTTTTCACATTTGTGTGGTAGACCAGTGGCGTAGCGAGACAATTTATAAGGAGGGGGGGGGAATTTGGGTTTCGGACAGGTAGGCCACAAGCCCAGATTGAGACTCCATGAGCGCCGCAGGCGAAAAATTTCTTTTTTAATGAATTTTCCAAAGTAATACTGCTATTATTTCATCATTTAAACTTAGATGTGTTTTTCAATGATTCTTTCTGATCAAGGAGGGGGTTCTGACCCCCAAAACCCCCCCGGTGGCTACGCCCCTGTGGTAAACAAACGCAGAATACAAATTAACAAGCAATTAATCGGTTTATTCTTCAAGATGTCATGATAATAAGCATTTCTGAGCCGCTTTATCTCTAGCTTTGGTGATTTGCATTGGCTGGTCAGATCACCCGATTTAACCGTTCCAGACTTTTTTATAGGGTTTTTCAAAGTCCCGGGTGCGTACGTCAACAACGAAGCCCTTAAGGAGAATATTCGCCAGTCTTTCCCATTCTTTTTGGGGCACCCTGTACAAATGATAGGAAATATTAATATTATGTTTATACTTTTATACACGGTGTAGAGAGTCATTCTGGAATAAATGCAGTACCTAAATCAAAGATTTAATTTTTAATATTATCGGACTCTTCGATTAGTACCTATTTTAAACGGCGCCCTTTTTGATGAACGAACATTTTATACAATGTTTAAAAGATTTGAGATATGACGTCATCGAACAAAAGAAAAAAGAAATACAAATTTGAAACTTGCCACGCATATTATGTAGTCTGATTAACCCTTTAAGAGTAATTGTGAAAAAATTAGTCATCAAAAAAATACTCGATGATGTCATATCCCAAATTTGAGACACCCTGTATAAGATTTTAGTACATCATAAAAAGAGCAATTGAAAATATCAATCGACGTGTACGAGCATATTTCCGAAAAAAAAAACTGTCTTTAATCTACTGAATTTATTTCAAATTAGAGACCCACCCTTTATGAGATTGATTTTCTAGTTTTTGGTGTTGAATACAGGGTGTAAATAAATAAGTGTCAAAAATTCAGGGAGCAATTCTTGGGTCAGTTTGAAAAAAAAAACTCCATAATGTCCTAAAAGTCTTTTTGAGATACAGGGTAGTAAAGATTTAAAAAAAACATATGTTTTTATATAATATCTATAGAACCCCTGATGTAGATATTTTAGTGAAATTTAGTACTTATGCATCAAAAGGCCCTTTCTGACGTTTACCAATTTTTTTCATTTGTACCAGTGGCGTGCATGCGAGGCTTACACTAAATATTTTTGAGAAAAATATGGTACGCCACTGTTTTCTCTGGTTTTTGTTGTAATTTTCATTTATTAGCAAATTTCTCATGATTATTTTTTCAAATCTTACCCACCCTGTATCTCAAAAGTCAAGAAATACGTTCATATGAAGTTTTTTTTTAATTAAATTTTTTGACACTTATTTATTTACACCCATGTCGTCATAGAGAAGAGGAAAAAAACAATAAAAAAAGTTTGATTAACCTTTTAAAAGTTGTTATAAAAAAATTATGGTTGTCCTTTATAAAAATAGTCGATGACGTAATATCTCAAATTTCGAACTCCCTGTATAAAATTTTAGTACCTACATCAAAAAAAGCGCAATCAAGATCCCGATGAATCTGAAGGAACCATGCAACTCTGGAAATATCAACGATTCTGGCCATTCTGTAGTTTCCGAAGAGTTGAGAATGCCGATATCTTCAAAGTTTTTGAAGTTTCTGAATATGTCTCGCAAATGTCGAGGAACACTGAACAAATTTTGGAGATTCCAAAGGTTTGAGAGTCTAAGAAACATCTGATGAGCGTCTGATAAAAATATCATTGAAAGTAGAGCGAAAGCAAACAGTACCATTAAACGAAATCCCATCAGACAAGTTTGAATCAGCATCAGAAATAAACGAAACAAACTGGTGGTTGTGCCGTTAACGGATCCGAGGCTGTTTTCTTAATTACGAAAGACAGTGGCTGAATATCGCCCACTCGGTCCGCCTAAATGGACTGGTCTAATTGGTCTACGTGAATAAGCCATTAGGGACCAAGTCCTGTAAGCGATTCCTGCTAAGTGTCCTGCTACCGGAGAGCCCAGATCGTGTCGCTAAGCGACGCTTTTAATGGCGACTGCGTGTTCTGTTCATTCGTCACCCGATATCGGTGCAGATAGTACGGGAATACGTTAATTAGCTTGGCAGGAAAAAAGTGCCAATGGTAGAGCCAGCTCATCTGATATTGTCAATATTTTATCGTGATTGAGTGGTGGTGTTCCTGCAACTGCGACCACCCTTTGAGGCATCTTTGACAAGTTAATTGAGTCTTTAAATTAAATAATGCTGACGGACAGGACGACAGGGGGTAACGCGCTAATCAATTTAAAATGAAGCTGTCGATTGATTGACTTGATTAAATAGTGGCGAGTCATTGTGCCAGAAATAGTGCAGGGTTAGACCAGAAAATAATGGTTCATTGTAATCAATAATGATATAAAATTGGTTTGGATTTTTTTTCCAAAACTTCATAGACTTCGTTGCCTTTAGTGTTCTCAGAGCTTCTATAGAGACTTCAGACTTAGCAGAATCATCAAATTCCTCAGAATTTCTAGAAACTTCCAAATTATCGGAACCTTCAGAATATTCGGAGTCTCTAGAATCTCCAGCAGTAAAAGCGTTATCCAAATCCCCAAAAGATTTTTTCTCTTTAAAACTTTTCAAAACCTCAGAATAGCTGAAGTCATTGCAGCAAAAACTTCAAAAACTTCCGAGATATTGAAACCTTTGAAATCTCCTCAACCTTTCCAATCTTCAGGGCCTGTACAATTGACATAATCCTTGAAATCCTGAACTGCCATAATATTCAGAAATTTCAAAGTTTTCCAGGATTTCTGGCTATTCCTGCTTTTAAATATTTATCGAAATTCTACGGAATCTTTAAAATCACAATCTATGGAATCTCTTGAATCATCAAATTCTTCAGACACTCCAGAAACTTTGGAAGCTTTTTGGAATTTTCGTTCTGCTTTGCCCCTAAAATTCGTCTCAAAATCTTACAAAAATTCGGGATCATCAGAGCTCTTGTAGTCTTCAGAATTTTCAAAATCTTCACAACCTCTTCAATCCCTACAAATTGAAAACAAAATTCTCTAAAGCTTCATGGGTCTTCATCAACTTCTGGTTCTTTAAAATCTTCAGAATCACTATTGAATCCAAAATTACCACAACTTTTCGAATCTTCAGAATCTTCAAAATCACCAAAATCTTTGGAAATCTCAGCATCTTCACCCCCCTTCGAATAGAACGTGTATTAAAATTCTACATGTTTTCAAAAATTATCAGTGGCGCACTAGGAAAAACTAAAAAAGTAAGGTTTGAAGAATATCTCTTGTGAATTTTAACCATCTAGACCGTCAGCGTCACTCTCCAAAAAACCATGAACTTCATCATCAGTGTTTTGAAAATTGTCAATTCGCAATAAAATAAATCCTGGGATTTAAATCAGGAGATCCTGAAGTGGCGCATGAAGAAGAACTAGAAGAAGCAGGCTTGAAGAGTATTTATTGTGGATTTCAACCATCTAGACCATCAGAGTCAATGTCCACAATAACATGAACAACATTATTAGTTTTTTTTTAAATTGACAATTCGCAATAACAAAAATCTTGATAGTTAAATCAGGAAATCTTGAAGTGGCGCCCGAGAAAGAACTAAAAGGAGAAGGTTTCAAGAATATTTCTTGTGAATTTCAACCATCTAGACCATCAGAGTCACTCCCCACAAAATTATGATCTTCATTATTAGTTTTCAGAAAATTGTCAATTCGCAATGAAAAAATTCCTTAGAGTTGAATCTGGAAGTCTTGAAGTGGCGCACGAGGAACAACTGAAAAAAGAAGGTTTGAAAAGCACCTATTTTGAATTTCAACCTTCTGGGACATCAGAGTAGCTCTCCACAGTACCATGAACTTCATCATGAATTTTTTGGAAATTGACATTTTTCGATAAAAAAAACCTTGGGAATTGAATCATGAGATTTTCAAGTGGCGCTCGAGAAAAAATAAGGAGAGGAAAGTTTGGAGAGTAACTCTTTTGAATTTCAACCATCTGGTACACCAGAGTACCTTTCCAATGTACCATGAACTTCATCAGAGATTTTTGAAAATTGTCAATTTGCAATCAAATCAAATCAAATCAAATAATGCTTTATTGCCACAGAAAATTTAAATACATTTTATGGACAAAGCGAATACAAAATGGTAATGTAAAAACAATACAAAACATCAAAATAGTATAACAGCAGCCATAGATTATTCATTGTACGTAATATTGTGGTCACAAGCAAAGTACATAGCAACACGCTTGGTGGCCATTGTGGTTACCAGCAAATAACATAGCAATATGCTTGGTGGTATTGATGATCTACAATGCATCATGTTTGGCGCTGAGAATACACATCACCTAAAACAATACTAGTACAAATATATTTTTCCAATATTTTGTCAAATTCAAATGGAAATTGCTCATGGACAAAAACGATAAACACACCTCTGGTTATATTATGATGACAAGTAGCATAATCAACAAATATGAGAAGAACAATAATCCTGCAGTGTTAAATATTTAACAAGGGACCAGCGGTTGCTCACGTTATTGCAGGCAAAACGCGTTGATATCCACTTCCCATTCAGAAAATAAACTTAAGCTGGTGAGCGAGATCGGTGAACTCGAATTTCAATTGATGAACTTGAGATCATCTTGTTAAGAACAAGAAGAAGAACCTGCGGAAGCTTTAAAATCAACGAAATCTGTAGATTCTTCAGAATCCTTAGAAATTTCGCCATCGCCATCGTCTGGTCTTCCAACAGTCGAAATCTTCAGAGTTGGATTCATTTTGGGAAGACTGTGGGTCTTCTTATTCTTTAACATTCCCTTATCCTTTGAGAGGTCAGTTAAGGGATAGTCAAACATTTTCCCACTCTAAACCTGTTAATTGGAAACTAATCTAGACTATTAGAGGCGGCTCAATACCAAACTGAAGTGGCCGAAAGAAATAACCGATAATGGAGCAACATGTCCTTTTGTCGGATTAGACGGATATTTCTTATAATTAATCTCTATCTGTCATTCCTATCTTGACTTGAGACTACCGTGAACTTCCGTTAAAAAGTTCCTAATCACGGTTCTTAAGTGGCCGCATTTGTTGTTTCACATATAATCTACCTTTCGGAGAGATGAGGAGTCAATTAAGCCCACAGTGGCGTACCATGGGTACCATAATGGTGTGAACGCGCGATTAAGACGTTGCTGAGATTTTTACGATCGGTGCAGTTTGAAGGTTTATCGCGGTTTGGTCGTACTTATTTGGTGGTATGGCTCGTTTTGCGTAACGGAATAGTGCAGCCTGTGGATGTGATTAATTATACGAGCAAATAATGTCATCATAAATAGTCGCTCGTTTGCGTTGGGAATTATTTTCGGCACGTTCGAATTTGCATGCTCATTTGTTTAAATTATATTGCTGCAGGAAACATGGATTTGTATGGTTTTTGGAAAATTATTGCATTTCAATTTTTACCGCAGACTAGCTTCATATTTGTCTAATCTTCAGAATTCTTGTAATATCCTAAATCTTCACAATTTGGTTCATGTTCAGATGGTTCAGAATACTCAGCATCTTCAAAAGTTTCAGTTTCAGCATACATTTTAACTAACGAGAAATTTTGTGGAATCAAGAAAATTTTCAGAATCTCCAAAATATCTCGAACCTTTACCGTCTTAAAAAAAAATGGGAGGATTCTAAATTTCTCTGGTCAAGAAAATAATGATGAAAGAGTAAAAGTTTTTTTTGCAATTTGTAATAAACGAATTTATAGGAGCCCAATCAGGGTTTTTGGAGGTGGCCCAGTTAAAACGGCTTGAAGAGGGAGGTTGCTTTGCAGATTTTTTTTTGTCACTTTCTAGAAGGGGGTTTTGGGGGTGGCGCAGTTTTAAAATCTTCCAAATATCTCGAGTCCCTGGAATAGTCAGTAGCTCAAGAATATTCAGAATCATCCAAATCTCTGAGATCCAAGGAATCTTTAGAACTCCTGTAGCTTAGAATCAGGCGGTATCACCAAAATGTTCAGTTTATTCAAGGCATTCTTCTGAATCTTCGGAATTTTGAACATCTTCAACAGTTCCAGAAACTCAAGATTAGAAAGTCTTCTGAATCTCCGAAATCTCCAAAATATTTGGAAACCTCTTTACCCTTAGAGGTCCCCAAAATCTTGAAAATTTTGAACTTCTTCAACATTCTCAGGTGGTTTAGATTCTTCAACATCCTCATCAGAATCTTGGAAATCTCAGGGTTCTTCTAAGTCTTTGAAATCTCCAGAATATTTGGGATGTTGAGAGTCACCAGGAATCTCCCTAATCCCTAGATTCTGCGGAATCTGTAAGACCTTCAGAATGTTCAGCATTATCAAAATTTTTAAGATTCAACGAATTTTTAGAACTTCCATAGCTTAGGATCATGAGGTATCACTAAACAGTTCGGTTTCTCCGAGAGATTCTTTCAAATCTTTGGAATTTTGAACATCTTCATTTTCTGTTTGGTTATAGAATCGTCGATATTTTCAGAATCTTCTAGACCTGCTTCCGAATATTTTGAAAGTTCAGAATCAACAGATTGCCTGAAATCTTCAGTATCTTCAAAAAACTTGAAATTCAAAAGTTTCTTAAATCGTAGGAATCGTCAAAGTATTCAGATTGGTGAAATTTGAAAAAACACATTTTTTAATATCTTCAGATTTCTTTGAGAATATTTAGGAATTAGGATACTTGAAATCATCAAAAACCTTGGAATCTTCACAACTTCCATAGACTCAGGAGAAATCACCAAAATCTACGGTTTCTCCAAGTCTTCAAAATCTTCGGACAATTTGGAGGGATTTTATAGTCCAGTAATGTCCGTTGTCTTTTTGGAAATTTTGCTTCTTTTAACGATTCTAGTTTTCTTATTTTTTTTTTTTAATTTGGCTTTTTGAGTTTATTTTTTGAAGACTTTCGTCGAATACCAAAAATTTTTGTTTTTTTTTTTCACTTCCTAAAATGATTATTTTTGATTCCCTTGGAAAGGTGGAGTTTTTTTGTGCAAATTTTGATAATTTTTGAGAGGGTAATAGTGTCAGCCAGTTCATCTCAATTATAGCATGTTCCCTCCTCTTTCCAATGATGCTTAGCTCGTTTCGATATCTTGTGTGGTTTTTGAGTTATGGAGGAGAAAGTGGAGTGGTTACCCCAGACGAAGATTGCTCTGTGAACCCATCATCAAATTTAAATAATTTTTGAGGGATGAGAGATGGGTTTTTTTTTTGTTTTCAAGAGAATTTACAATCTTCGACATCTTCAAAATCCCTGCGAAAACCATCAGAGACTGTCATAACTTTCCTCTTTTCCACGATCCTCTGTATGAGTTTAAGGCAAACTAGCAGAAGCAGAATCTCAATCAAAACCCTTTCACTCCTAGAACACCTTTATTTACCCTGCCCATACATCAACATCAATATTTCTATTTCATATGACATCCTGATGCTTTCTTTAAGCCACAATAGTTTGCCAAACAACCCGGACATGAACATGTCCTCCTGACACAAACAGTGCCCCCTTTAGTAGTACAACAACCACAAACCCCAGCACATCGAACCTTTGATGGTGCACTATCTGGTTTCCTACCTGAACCTAACCCATCATGACGCGTATAGGCGTACAGATTACACTTTGACCCAGTCTGGCAAGATACTGGACATGGATCCCCACATCGTCGTTTGACGGAACTCATGGAAGGATGGGATGTAACTGTAACAACTTTGCTATAATATCATCAAGGAAGAAGTTGATGTATTACCTGAATGGCTGGAGACCATGGTGCCCGCTGCACTGGTACTGAGGCTAGGTGGCGGGGTCATCTGAGAACCAGCACATTTGCTGTGCGGCGGTTGGTTTCTAAGACATTTGGGCTGTGGCTTGTCACAACAAGCAGCTACGCCACATGGCACGGAAGAACCTGGAGCTAAAAAATCATATAACAAATGTGGTCATGGTGTCCTACTTACTTAAACCATAAGTGCTTGGAAATATTGGAGCTAGGGCACGTTGGTTTTGCTTCGACTGAGATGCTGAATATGGTTGACTGTTATAATGACTACTAGCTTGTTGTTGATGGTAGCACGGCGCAGTGGGGTTGCACCAACCCCAACCTTGCGACATGTCAGGCATCATTCCACAGCAGCCGCCGCTGCACCCTTGGCATTGGTTGCACATGCATCGTTTTGATTCCGGAACCACCAAAACCATCACCTTTAGGTTTTCCACGTTGGGATCATCAGAAGGGATGTCGGATATCAAAAGCCACTCAGAGCCTTGCCCAGTGGGGTGATAGTTTGGTTGACATTGGCATTGGGGTTGATATTGGTGGGCCCAGCTACAGTTGCAGCAGGGATTATGGGCGTAGGCTCCATTGTACAGGTGTTTGATGGATGGATTGGCACATGGGCTGGTCAAATTTGTTAAACAAGACATTTTGTTTTGATCATTGAATCCATTGTCATGTGAATGACTTGACTATGACAGTTCGTTTGAGGTTGGAGTTCCAAGCGACTTGGATTACCTTCATTTTTGAGGAATGTTTAGAAATCCAACGCAGGAACGATTTGGTTCCAGTGATGATGAATGGTAGTTCAAGGTAAAGATTCCAACCCAAATCAACCAAATCATCGAGGACTTTGTTAGAGCAACAAAATTCCCTATCAACCATGCAAATTAATTGCTACATCTACCAACCAACTACAAAACTCTCGATCAATTATTTCTAGGTAGCCACCAGGCTCTGGTCACATACCAACCAAATTGGCAACCAACCCCCAAATCAAACATAATTTGGGCGGGTTACCCAATAAATAAAGCGAATTGTTTTTGCCGCAATTATGCGGTCCCATCATTTCAGTGCTCCGCCACGTTTTAATTTACTAGCAGTGGCGCACTAACCAGTGGTAGCACCCCCTTAACCCCAACCAAAGTTTTTCTCCCCAATGTTTTTTCCTGCTTATCACCTGCCAATTGGTTACGCTCTGGTTATACCATGACGGCAATGGGTTGTCGACCATTTTGGATTTATAGCCGTGTGCGGCAACTCGACCATGACGCATAATCCGCACTTTTTTGGTATCAATTTGTTCGGGTATGTTGGTATTTGGAGAATTCAACACAGTGGTACGTGTAACTGTAGATTGAAAAATGTTTGTGTGGGATGTGGAACCATGGGTCGACCCAGAAACTATCATCGTTGTTGATGAATATGGAATGTAACTGATCCAGCGTCTTCTGCAGCAGCAAATCCTTCTTATGCTTTTTCGGTTGCAGCTACTTTTGATGCCGCAAGTTGGTCAGGTTTTTTTGGATTAGTTTGTGTCGATTTAGGTTAATTTAGGCTAGCTTGGATAAGGTTGGATAATTTTGGTTCAGGTTAGGTAAGTTTATATTAGTTTTGGGTTAGTCCAAGTTAGTTTCAGAGTACGTTTATACCGGGTTATGGTTTCCATGTAGAATTTTTGGTTGATTTGGGTAAGTTTAAATTAGTTTTACTCAGTTTAGGTTATTTTGGGTTAGTTTGGGTCAGTTTGGGTTAGTTTGGGTCCAGTTTCTTTTTTTCTTTTTCCATATTCTCTTCTCCCCCTTCTCTGGCCCTCAATTCTCCTTCCATCAGCACTCCTAATAGCAAGCCAGGCTTCCTGGTTTCCATCCTTGGTCGCTGGCATCCTTTTCACTTCCATGTGATCTTGTTCTATACCTGCATAACCACTGATTTCCTCCAGCAGTTCATCCTTCGTCAGCGCTTACTCAAAGCACGTCATCTTCTTTTTTATGTAGAATAACGTCTCAGCTTGCATAGCCCACCTCACTGCCTTTGCTTTTACATTCACTCTCTGACCTTTGGGCACACCTCGCCATTTTGAGTTTTTTCAAGGTCGGATACCTTAACTTCATTTTTTTGAATGTATTTATCTTTCTTGATGCACCTAAGCATATCCGAGTAGGTCCTTTTTTCCGACTTGATGACTAGGGAGCCTCCCATGAACAGGTACTCCAGTATTTGCCTATTGGAGCCTGGATTTTCTCGCCTCGCGAACACAACGGCTATTTTTGTTTTTTAAGTGGTCCCCATTAGCTTTTTGACTCGCTCCAGACTTCCTCATCATCCGTTTCGTTCTGTACGATCGCGCACCTCTCATTTGATTCTGCTTAACCCTTATTTCCTTCCACTCTGGTGAAAATATTTTTTATATCCTCAACTCCGTCAGAGCCATGATGCCAACGTCCATATCGTCATCCCAATCCCTTTTTTGGTAGGACGGACCTCCTTCCTCTATTTCCGTTTCATAAACTTACTCTGGCCACTGCCAGCCATTGAAACAGTTTCCATGGATAGAATTTTCATCATCTCTTTTTTTTCCTTCCTCCTGATATCCTCCGCCAGTTCTTCAAAATCAGTCTTAGTGTGAATTTCCTTTCCTACTGGAGCATATCTGAAGTTCCTTTGGAGTGCTCCTCAAACCACTTTTCCACTGTAGTCATTTTTAAAACATCTATTTGAACTCTTAACTTCTTGGTAATCTCCTTGATGTCGTTTTCGAGACCAAATTGTTGCAATGGCTTTCCTAAGGATGAAGGCTTGGCTATTTTCCTTTTTCTTGTAGGGACTTGGTTCATCGTATTCGTCCTCCGCCCTTCTCTTCTTTGAATCATCGTTTCCCTGGCTTTCACGAGGCACGTGATGTGAGGAACATTTGTAACCAAACATCATAAAGAAGTTTAAGGAAACGGAGATTTCAAACTACCTCTAAAAGCTACCACAGAGGACGAAAACTTGTAAGAAACAAGAAGCAGACCCAGGGTCACTGCTGTGGAATATCAGCTACGACTCCATACTTGGACTCCAGCTTCACCGATGGGGGTGACATCTGTGGGGTTCTCTCGTTAAATAGATGTCTTGCTAGCCCATGCAGAAAGAATGGGACATTGAAAGATATTCTGTCGGATGGTGGTGGAGAGTTGGATAGTGAGGCGTTCAAAGAAGTTTTGAAGTCAAGAGGTAACAGCACCTTATACGCCAGAACGAAATGAGATGGCTCGAAGGTTCAAGTATTCCAATCCAGAAGCAGAATTTCCTGTGACAATTTGGGCAGAACAGCCAATTATATCTTGAATAGATCCGGAAAATCTTGTGTTAAAGGCGTAAGTCCATATGAGCTTTGGACTGGATAAATCATCGAAGAATAATTGGCTCAACTTGTCTAGCTCATATCCCTAAAGGAAGGAAAAAAGAAGAAAAATGGGGAAAAAAGCTATGGAAGGATTTCTGGTCGGATACGATGGTAATGAGCGGTTTCGGGTTTGGATAAAAGAAGAGATGTGAAGTTCCAAGAGAAGTTACAAGTTTGTGACCTACAAGTGGAACTGAAACTGCCTCTTCAAGCGAAAATAGGAGAGAAAGAAGAAGAGCAGCAAGATATTAAACAAGAAGTTCTACCCAGAATGAAAGGAGATAGTCTAAGTGAGGATGAAGAAAGTAGAGAAGAAATCCCGTGTTCAAGAAAATATGCACGGAGAGATCGTAGAAGTATCAAAAAGCCAAAAGAGTATGAAGACTTTGTTGCTGTTTCTGACAACATTGTTTGTGAAGTGACAATTTCTGATACATATGAAGAAGCATCGAGCAGCAGAGAGAATTTTTAAAGGGCACCCATGAGGCACCCATGAGGAAATATTGTAGTAAATTAAGAATCACCAAAGATTGCCCTTGGGAGTGGTCTTTGGTTAGTTTCCCCATTGACTTAGTGGGGAAACGGGCAAAAGTTTCCCATGGAAATACTAAGAAGGTAGCTAGGCATGATACAGTGTGGAGATGGGACAAAAAACGGAGGCCTAATGGACGAAAAGAGAAATGAGTTGAGTTTGGCCACAGATGGACCAACTTTCATATCACACAGATGCTCACTGGCCATGGCAGCTTAATGAGCTACACGGCCAGGATTGGAAAGACAACGTGGACTCACCAAGGCACTGCTTGGTGGAGGGTCCTAGATGAGAGAAGGTTAGATCGAAAGATGGATACCAAGATACTGGTAGAGATGATTACCCCTGAACAATGGGTGTCAGGGGAAATGCTGCTGACAGGCAGGTTTGGCAGCTGGATGATGAAGTACCTCATTGAGGTGGTACCAAACAGCTGTCGCTGCAGCAGAGAGAAAGAGGCTTTTAGATAGTCGGTTGAAGGACAGAAGAACCAACCCGACACAACCTGATGTGAACGCTATGAAACTCAATTTCCGCTAATCTTAATAGATTCCTGTATCTAAATACATCTAGAAAATGTGGATCTTGAAGTACAGAACAGGACCCTGGTGATTGGTTCCTTTTTTTGGTACATCAAAAAGGGTTTTTCTATTCTTAATTTATATATATCTTACTTGATGGTATAATATGTTGTCGGTTAGACTCACCAACTTGACGATATAAATATGTTGGTGGAAGAGGGGGAAGGAATTGGTTGCTTACAGTTGAGCCAATGAGTTTGGTTCATCATCCAATAAGTTTCGTTGAAACCAATGTTGTCTGTGATAGAATCATCGATTAGATATTCAAGATATTCCAAAAAGAATAAATAGTGCCTGGCAAGCAGTTATTAGCAACATCCCAACAAGACATGCTTCAGATAATATCGGTGATTTCATTTTACCACAGCCTGGTGGTTCTCACACGATTCTCAGTCACGATGCCTGTGACATTATCTCTGCTCCGTCTCAATTTCGTGCAAAAATCCTTTACCGAACATAATTCCGACACACCGGAATTCGATCCCCTTCATCCCGACACGCCAACAACATCAAGCTATTCACATCTTACATGTTCCGGAATGTCCAATTTGAATATGGGAAGCATTCCCGATATGTCCTTATTGCTTTTCCGGTGTCAAATAGCGTTCGATTTGTCTCGTGGACTGTCCGGCTGTCCTTTACCGAGAAGCAGAATTTGATGGCAAAACAACGGGGACGGGACAGAGAGATTTATAATTCCGAAAGGGCCATTGTATTCGAATCGTCTACGAAACGCGGTTGTATGGGTCTCAGATCACGCGTACACCATTAGTGTTTCCGGTGGATGACGGTTTTGATGGCTACTGTTTTTTTTTTGGGTTTCTGATGGAATTAATAAGTGTGAGGGTCGGGACGGGAGAACGTCCAAAAACGAGTTTGATCAGAGATAAAAGATCAACCAACAGAGAAAGTACCTCAAGTCAATTGGACATTTGTTTGTTTCTCCATTATTAATTAAAATAAGGAAAAATAACACCTTCAATTTCCATTATTATGGGAAGTTGGAGAAAATGACTCAAACAAAATTTATAGGCAATAAAATCTTAAAAAAAAGTCTAATCCAATTTTTAATCAATTTTTGCAAATACCTTGACAGTTTTCATTATAAGCTCGATATATCCATTATTAATGGAAATTGAGGAACATTTCTGGCGATAGCCATTTAGGCACGATTTGATCAATTTTCGGAAAAACTGTGACAGTTTCCATCAAAATTGACAGGCTAACCTAAACTAACCCAATCAAAACCAACTCAACTTGATCAAAACTAACCCAATTTGACTGGAACTAACTCAACTTAACTTGACCAAGGCTAACCCAAACCATCCCAACTCGGTCAAAGCCAACTCAACTCAACCAAAACGAATCCAAACTAATATGCAAGTAAACCCAAAATATCCCAACTTGACCAAAACTAACCCATCTTAACCAAAACTAGCCCAACCCAACTTAACCAAAGCTAATCCAACTTGACTAAAACTAACCTTACTTAATCAAAGCTAACTCAAACTAGTCAAACTGGACCAAAACTCACCTATCGCCAACTTTAGCAAAAATATACAACTTAACCAAAACCAACCTCAACTAAACAAGAACTATTCCAAGCTAATGCAACTTGACCAGAAGTAATCCAAACTATCTCAACTTGACCAAAACCGCCAACTTTAGCAAAGCTAATCCAGCAGCTAACCCAAACTAACCCAACTTGACCGAAACTAACACAACCCAACCAAAACTAATTCAAACTAACCCAACTCAACCAAAGCTAACCCAACTGTTCAAGCACAATTCAAATAAATAAACAAATATTTAAATTGTTCGAGATGTAACGGATGTTTGAACTAGTTTGCGGAAATAAATTTCCTCTCAAGCAACTCAATCAACAGTTTTTTCAAATTTCAAAGCAAACTGCTTATGCAGATTATAATGAGCGAACGAGCGACTGCAATCAAGCCCAATACATCATCATCCCAAATCAATCAAATCCTGGCATTGTTCACAAAAACGCAATCACTTAATTGCCAGATTAAAATACGCCTAATAACATAGTAGCCTCTTCTAAATTACCAAAGGTGATAGGAGGTGGGAAAAGCGATTAACCAGAAGCCGTTTCGGTTTTTATTAAATTTCGATTTTCGAAAATATTCACCACACAGAAGCGTCTTCCTGTTTATCAGCGCGTCTAGACGAAACTGGTTTGAAGAAAAATCCTGCTGCAGCAGCCAGCAGAGAGCTTCCTTAATCTAATTTTGTACTTATATAGTTAATGGTGTACCAATTATTGGTTTGGTAGGTGGATGGGATTGGTTCTAATTTGCAACTTGTTTGCTGGTTGTTTGAAAAATGCTGAATAGTGTTTCCTGTCATCGCAGGTTGTTTTATTTTAATGCTAGATCAAACGGGTCTGTACAAAAAACTTTATACCAAGATATTTTTTGTAGAACATTAACTTTTCAATTTCATTCACTATTGAATGAAAACTCTAGAATATTTTTAAAATTCATAAACTGGCAATTGGTTTAGTCAACTTCCTCAAGCTGTAATTTCCAAACCGTTTGAGTTAAAGTGTTGAAATTTTAACTGGAAATACTCCAAAGTATCCCTAATTTGAAGAATTATTTTCACAATCGGATCAAAATTCTAGAATATTTTAAAAATCCATAGACTGTGTATTGGTTTAGTCAACTTCCCCAAGCTGTAATTTTCAAACCGCTTGACTTGAAAGGTTGGAATTTTAACTAGAAATACTCAAAATTATCTTTAATTTGAGGTATCATTCCCACCATTTGATCAAGATTCTGAAATATTTTTAAAATTCATAAACTGGCTATTATTGGTTTAGTCAACTTCCTCAAGCTGTAATTCTCGAACCGTTTGAGATGAAGTGTTGAAATTTCAACTAGAAATACTCCAAGGTATCCCTAATTTGAGGAATTATTTTCACTATTGAATCAAAATTCAACAATATTTTAAACAACCATAAACTGGGTATTGGTTTAGTCAACTTTCTCAAGCTGTAATTTTCAAACCGATTGGCATAAAAGGTTGAAATTTTAACTAGAAATACTCAAAATTATCTTTAATTTGAGGAATTATTTCCACTATTGAATCAAAATTCTTAAATATTTTTAAAATTCATAAACTGGCTATTGGTTTAGTCAACTTTCTCAAGCTGTAATTCTCGAACCGTTTGAGATGAAGTGTTGAAATTCCAACTAGAAATACTCCAAAGTATCCCTAATTTGAGGATTTATTTTCACTTTTGAATCAAAATTCAAGAATATTTTAAAAATTCATAAACTGGGTATTGGTACTTTACTTTTCAAACCCATTGACTTAAAAGGTTTAAATTTTACGAGAAAAAAAGAAAATTGGCGCTTGTTTCGTGACGGTTCACATATGATACCCCATGTCACCGGTACCGCGCAATTGATATACAAGGCGATGCGACTGCACCTTGACTTAAGTACCGAATACTACCAATTTAGATGTGCCGGAGATAGGAAGTACGACCGGAAGACCGTCCGTGAAGATCCGTAGTTCAGATAGCGTCCGATATAACTAATGGCATTCGAGCACCTGACCGTAAGCAGACCAACGAACATTTTCCCAAACTCTCATTTTCCTTCCAGAATAAATTACGAAAACATGAAGCGAGCCTCCGGCAGTGCACTCGGGGGGACCATGTCAAATCCCCAAAAAGGTTGAGGCACCTAAATTCCTTTCGCCTATATCCAAATCGAGTCGTTCCAGAAAACGTGTTAGTGTGCCTTGGAATATTTATAGCAGCACTAATCACATCCCTCCATAATTGAGGTGGGAGGTGCAGATATTGTTTTACAGCACGTGTGTTAAATTGGCTTTAATGCGTCGCGTGTGATGGCCTCAAGACTTTGATGCAAAATTCACGCTCTACAAGTGCGAAAGCCCTTTGATCTTCGATGTCTATCCCTCGGGACCCTATCTTGTCCCCAGTCACAGGCTATCGCGTCTAATGTGCTTGCGAATACACTGTTTACTGTCCTCTCGATCGTTTTCGCTGACTCTTGCTGTTTATTTCCCTCTTAAATCTTTTCGTTTCGGGGAAAAAGGGATGAGGTAATGGGTAATGGTGCAGGGCCATAAGATGATGGGAAATTTGCCAAAACTTCGACAACATCTTCTCCTTCTCATTAATGACTATCATACACAATAGAACTTGAAAATTATAATATTGTACCAAGAACAAGAACGAATATTAATTATGACGTCACCCCGCGTGCCAAGTTGACTTCATTCATTGTAGGAGAATAAATCAACTACAAGAAACCTATGAGCAATCATTTAATAATTTTATCATGGAAGGCCAAAATAAAAAACAACAACAAACCACAAATATATTTTTTTTAATTAGAGGCTGGACAAGATTCCTTATAGCTTCCTTAAAAATGATGATAGGGAATTGATTCAAGCGTTAAAATGTAGGAAAATGAATCGTCCATAAAAAACCTTTGAGCAATCATTTGACATTTCTATCATGGAAGGCCCTAAAGGACAGAATAAAAAACAACAACAAACCACAAATAAATTTTTTGAAAGTGGAGGCTTGACAAGATTCCTTATAACTTGCTTGAAAATGATGATGGAGACTTGATTCAAGCGCCAAATTGTAGCAAAATGAATAGCCTACGATAAACCTATCAACAATTTTGCGATAGTTTTATCAAAGAAAAACAAAAAGAATAAAATTTAAAACAACAACAAACTACGAATACATTTTTTCAAAGAGGAAGTCGGACAAAAATCCCTATCACTTCCTCAAAAATGATGATAAAGAATTGATTCAATCGTCAAATTCTTGGAAAGTGGATCGTCTCCAAAAAACCCATATAGACTTTTTGATAATGTCATCATGAAACAACCTAAATGGGGTAATATGGGACGTCGTTAATTGGACAAAGACTGATGATCATCGTACAAAAGCGTACCATATCATCAATAACAGTACCATGTCATCGCCATAACTCGATTAAGAAACACCTGTACCCCTTGTCAATGCATTTATCCAATAGAGTCCCGCATAAAGATCACTATAATAAATCATAATAACATGATGGTATACTCTATTGGTACGATTTGTCTCCATCGTACCAAAACCAGGAAAAAAACGCACCTTGCGGCGTTTATAATTTACAACGTTAAAACTCTAAAAAACCGTCACAAAACAGTCGGATCCACGGTGGGTACTGGAACTATCAGTACCGTGGATCGCATATTTTATACGGTACCACTTTGCACCTGCCCATCGATGGACGGTTTTGTGTCATCGCTGCCGAAAAAGTTATCGATAAAGGTGAACGACATGATGGAGGGATGATATTTATGAAAAGTTTTCTGTAGAATCAGATTTATACTAGTTTTTGAGTTATTATTTTTTTCCTAATCTGGGCATTATCTGCTAGATTTTCTCAGAACGCTTTACAATTTTTTGGATGATTGTAATAGAAAATTTACTGGAGTATTTATTTGTGCAAAAATCAGAAAAATATCTTTAATAGTTTTAGAGTTATAAATGTTTTCCCCGTCCCAGTAGGTTCACCGGTAAATTATTTTTATATTATTTGACCCAGATTTTCTCAGGTACATTTTCCTGATGATTTTTGTAGAAATTTTCCTGAGGAATTCACTGGTGCAAAAATCAAAATGATATTTGCAAAAGTTTCTGAGTTATAAGCTGTTTTCTATTATTTAAGACACGCCGCTTATTATTCAAGACACTATCTGACTGAGATTTTCTCAGATTTTTTTTATAGCACCCTGTACATTTTCTTGATGATTTTGATAGAAAATTTCCTGAGGATTTCACTGGTTGAAAAATAGGAACGATATCTTCAATAGTTTCTGAGTTCTGAGTTATAAATTATTTTCTAGCTCGGCTTATAATTCATCAAAACACTATTTAACTGAGATTTTCTCAGGATTTTTCCATATCACCCTGTACATTTTCTTGATGATTTTAATAGAAAATTTCCTGAGGATTTCACTGGTGCAAAAATAAGATCGATATCTTCAATAGTTTCTGAGTTTTAAATTATTTTTTAGCTCGGCTTATAATTTATCAAAACATTATTTAACTGAGATTTTCTCAGGATTTTTTCCATAGAACCCTGTACATTTTCTTGATGATTTTAATAGAAAATTTCCTGAGGATTTCACTGGTGCAAAAATAAGAACGATATCTTCAATAGTTTCTGAGTTTTAAATTATTTTCTAGCTCGGCTTATAATTTATCAAAACACTATTTAACTGAGATTTTCTCAGGATTTTTCCATAGCACCCTGTACATTTTCTTGATGATTTCAATAGAAAATTTCCTGAGGATTTCACTGGTGCAAAAATAAGAACGATATCTTCAATAGTTTCTGAGTTTTGAATTATTTTTTAGCTCGGCTTATAATTTATCAAAACATTATTTAACTGAGATTTTCTCAGGATTTTTTCCATAGAACCCTGTACATTTTCTTGATGATTTTAATAGAAAATTTCCTGAGGATTTCACTGGTGCAAAAATAAGAACGATATCTTCAATAGTTTCTGAGTTTTAAATTATTTTCTAGCTCGGCTTATAATTTATCAAAACACTATTTAACTGAGATTTTCTCAGGATTTTTCCATAGCACCCTGTACATTTTCTTGATGATTTCAATAGAAAATTTCCTGAGGATTTCACTGGTGCAAAAATAAGAACGATATCTTCAATAGTTTCTGAGTTTTGAATTATTTTTTAGCTCGGCTTATAATTTATCAAAACATTATTTAACTGAGATTTTCTCAGGATTTTTTCCATAGAACCCTGTACATTTTCTTGATGATTTTAATAGAAAATTTCCTGAGGATTTCACTGGTGCAAAAATAAGAACGATATCTTCAATAGTTTCTGAGTTTTAAATTATTTTCTAGCTCGGCTTATAATTTATCAAAACACTATTTAACTGAGATTTTCTCAGGATTTTTCCATAGCACCCTGTACATTTTCTTGATGATTTCAATAGAAAATTTCCTGAGGATTTCACTGGTGCAAAAATAAGAACGATATCTTCAATAGTTTCTGAGTTTTGAATTATTTCCTAGCTCGGCTTATAATTTATCAAAACACTATTTAACTGAGATTTTCTCAGAATTTTTCCATAGAACCCTGTACATTTTCTTGATGATTTTAATAGAAAAATTCCTGAGGATTTCACTGGTGCAAAAATAAGAACGATATCTGCAATAGTTTCTGAGTTATAAATTATTTCCTAGCTCGGCTTATAATTTATCAAAACACTATTAAACTGAGATTTTCTCAGGATTTTTCCATAGCACCCTGTACATTTTCTTGGTGATTTCAATAGAAAATTTCCTGAGGATTTCACTGGTGCAAAAATAAGAACGATATCTTCAATAGTCTCTGAGTTATAAATTATTTTCTAGCTCGGCTTATAATTTATCAAAACACTATTTAACTGAGATTTTCTCAGTATTTTTCCATATCACGCTGTACATTTTCTTGATGATTTTTATAAAAAATTTCCTGAGGATTTTACTGGTGGAAAAATAAGAACGATATCTCCAATAGTTTCTGAGTTATAAATTATTTTCTAGCTCGGCTTATAATTTATCAAAACATTATTTAACTGAGATTTTCTCAGAATTTTTCCATAACACCCTGTACATTTTCTTGATGATTTTTATAGAAAATTTCCTGAGGATTTCACTGGTGCAAAAATAAGAACGATATCTTCAATAGTTTCTGAGTTATAAATTATTTTCTAGCTCGGCTTATAATTTATCAAAACACTATTTAACGGAGATTTTCTCAGGATTTTTCCATAACACCCTGTACATTTTCTCGATGATTTTTATAGACATTTTCCTGGGGATTTCACAGGTGCAAAAATAAGAACGATATCTTCAATAGTTTCTGAGTTATAAATTATTTTCCAGCTCGGCTTATAATTTATCAAAACACTATTTAACTGAGATTTTCTCAGGATTTTTCCATAGCACCCTGTACATTTTCTTGATGATTTCAATACAAAATTTCCTGAGGATTTCACTGGTGCAAAAATAAGAACGATATCTTCAATAGTTTCTGAGTTATAAATTATTTTCTAGCTCGGCTTATAATTTATCAAAACACTATTTAACGGAGATTTTCTCAGGATTTTTCCATAACACCCTGTACATTTTCTCGATGATTTTTATAGACATTTTCCTGGGGATTTCACAGGTGCAAAAATAAGAACGATATCTTCAATAGTTTCTGAGTTATAAATTATTTTCCAGCTCGGCTTATAATTTATCAAAACACTATTTAACTGAGATTTTCTCAGGATTTTTCCATAGCACCCTGTACATTTTCTTGATGATTTCAATAGAAAATTTCCTGAGGATTTCACTGGTGCAAAAATAAGAACGATATCTTCAATAGTTTCTGAGTTTTGAATTATTTCCTAGCTCGGCTTATAATTTATCAAAACACTATTTAACTGAGATTTTCTCAGAATTTTTCCATAGAACCCTGTACATTTTCTTGATGATTTTAATAGAAAAATTCCTGAGGATTTCACTGGTGCAAAAATAAGAACGATATCTGCAATAGTTTCTGAGTTATAAATTATTTCCTAGCTCGGCTTATAATTTATCAAAACACTATTAAACTGAGATTTTCTCAGGATTTTTCCATAGCACCCTGTACATTTTCTTGGTGATTTCAATAGAAAATTTCCTGAGGATTTCACTGGTGCAAAAATAAGAACGATATCTTCAATAGTCTCTGAGTTATAAATTATTTTCTAGCTCGGCTTATAATTTATCAAAACACTATTTAACTGAGATTTTCTCAGTATTTTTCCATATCACGCTGTACATTTTCTTGATGATTTTTATAAAAAATTTCCTGAGGATTTTACTGGTGGAAAAATAAGAACGATATCTCCAATAGTTTCTGAGTTATAAATTATTTTCTAGCTCGGCTTATAATTTATCAAAACATTATTTAACTGAGATTTTCTCAGAATTTTTCCATAACACCCTGTACATTTTCTTGATGATTTTTATAGAAAATTTCCTGAGGATTTCACTGGTGCAAAAATAAGAACGATATCTTCAATAGTTTCTGAGTTATAAATTATTTTCTAGCTCGGCTTATAATTTATCAAAACACTATTTAACGGAGATTTTCTCAGGATTTTTCCATAACACCCTGTACATTTTCTCGATGATTTTTATAGACATTTTCCTGGGGATTTCACAGGTGCAAAAATAAGAACGATATCTTCAATAGTTTCTGAGTTATAAATTATTTTCCAGCTCGGCTTATAATTTATCAAAACACTATTTAACTGAGATTTTCTCAGGATTTTTCCATAGCACCCTGTACATTTTCTTGATGATTTCAATACAAAATTTCCTGAGGATTTCACTGGTGCAAAAATAAGAACGATATCTTCAATAGTTTCTGAGTTATAAATTATTTTCTAGCTCGGCTTATAATTTATCAAAACACTATTTAACGGAGATTTTCTCAGGATTTTTCCATAACACCCTGTACATTTTCTCGATGATTTTTATAGACATTTTCCTGGGGATTTCACAGGTGCAAAAATAAGAACGATATCTTCAATAGTTTCTGAGTTATAAATTATTTTCCAGCTCGGCTTATAATTTATCAAAACACTATTTAACTGAGATTTTCTCAGGATTTTTCCATAGCACCCTGTACATTTTCTTGATGATTTCAATAGAAAATTTCCTGAGGATTTCACTGGTGCAAAAATAAGAACGATATCTTCAATAGTTTCTGAGTTTTGAATTATTTCCTAGCTCGGCTTATAATTTATCAAAACACTATTTAACTGAGATTTTCTCAGAATTTGTCCATAGAACCCTGTACATTTTCTTGATGATTTTAATAGAAAAATTCCTGAGGATTTCACTGGTGCAAAAATAAGAACGATATCTTCAATAGATCATGAGTTATACATCTTTTTGCTCTCTGAAGACTCATTGGTAATTTATTTAGACATTATTTGACCCAGATTATCTCAGGATTTTTCCATAGCACCCTAAAATTTTTTTTGATGATTTTTATAGAAAATATCCTGAGGAATTTAATGTAAAAATCGGAACTATATCTTTGATAGTTTTTGAGTTATAGATTTTCTCGGGCTCCCTGGAACGCATACGTCATACGGTACCACCTTGAATCATATCAATAAGGGTCAACGCCATAGTGGAGGGTTTCAAGGATAAAAATTGAGGTGGTCGACGGTCAAGGCTGCCCATTGAATGGGTACCGCGAATCGAAAAAACAAAAGTCGGGCGCATTAAGCGCGCTTAGCGGGACACAATGAAGTTGGCGGCAATAAAACCGAAAATAACGCTGAAACAATGGTACAATAGCGGGTCAGAGAGGTGACTTTTGACGTGAAATATATCGTTCTAAGTACAATAAGAAAAATAACACCCGAACCGACTGATATCCCACACGTGATAGGCGCGACCTTTCAGCCCATTGTGTCACATCCGGCCATACACAATGAGCATCACCTTTTCGTACCTGTGCTATTGATGAATGTCGAGTATTAAAAAACGAGTCGAGGGCTTGAGTGGTTCAAGTTGGAAATTAACCTTTAACTTTTGTAACCTTCTTCAAACCTTCGTCAATAAGGCTGAAATTGAGGTTCTATTGAAACTTTTTTCATAGTTGGTAGTTTTTTAGCTACGGGACGGTAAATTTGGATTATATTTTTTGTTATGTAAAATCAAGAAACAGTGAAGTTTTGCCTATCGAACATGTCCAGCTGGAAAAAATTCATCAATCCAATCACTGCAATCCTATTTATAACACCACACCGTATAATTAAGCATTTATTTTAATTAGCCCGAGTCCGAGTAATTGGCAGCAACAGTGATAATGGCAAAGAATTTATCATATAGTTTTTTCGTCGTAGTGATTTTTGTCACCAGAGAATTTCAATGCATGTTAAACAGGCAAAATGGCTGATAATAACCGACATAAATAACGTAAGTTATATAAAAGTGGTATGTGGACCACCCTATCGCACCCTAAGCATGAAATTGAAACTAAAAGATTATCGTCTACATCTAAATGCTTTTATGAAATTTGGCGTCTCGCGTTTAGATCCTTTTTTCAGATATTCAACTTAATTATACTTCCGAAACAATGCGTCATATTAGGGTAATTAAAAGGAACGTTTCGGTTTCGGTTCCTATTTTTTTACCGAGTCTAACTGTGCGGTTTATGTTGCGTGAATTTAATAAAATAAAGAGATCGGATTTCTGTGCTATTGTATTTTTGGGTGATGTTGATTTTACACATGGGTGCCCTAAGTGGAGAACTTAGTCTTTTAGAAAATTTCGAAATTTAATGGTTTTTCAGTTTGTGACAAATAACTCGAAACTATGCGATTTTACGGAAAACTCTTTAGTAGTGAAATTGAAAAGCACAATTTTTTCTATAAAAAGTTTCCTATCAAATTTTGTGTACAGTCGATAGTTTTCTCGCAACAAGACTTTATAAGCACCGTTACAATAACTAATTTATTAGACAAGGTAAACCTTCAAATTTTGCCAAAAATCATGGGAAAAACACTCTATTTATAACATTGAAGAAAATATTTTCTGGGAATAGGTTCCATATATTTTTTTCATACAGTCAATATTTTCATTGTAACAAGATTTTAAAGTCATTTGACATAATTTTTTGATGAAAAGGCAAAATTTAAGTTTTATTTTGAAATATCTCAAAAACTTCCTTGTGTGTTGAATCGATAAACAAAAATAACATAATATGACGGAAAGTTTTGAAACCAATTCCGCGTTATTTTGTAACCCCAGAACAGTTTTGAAGTGATTTTTTCCATGTATCTTATCTACATACGACATTCCGTATTTAATATCATAATTGGCATACCAGGGTGATTTTTCCGTTTCCATATATACGCCTCCATTAAATATGATTTATTCATTGTAATATACACATTGCGTAAGCGTCTTTAGCACCCAGACAGGTACCCGAGCCTAATTAGTCTATATCGGAGAGTGATTAGAGATTAATAAATTTCATTTAAATCGATTTTTTCCTTCTAAAACCTATTATATAAAGTCATTATCCTTGGTCGTACTGTTTTTATTTTTCCGATTATTTTATTATCAACCAATATGTCGGGACAGTTAATTGACCGTATTTGTACAAGCGTGAAAACTTATTAAATTGTCTGGAATGTAACGGTGGTCTTAACTCATTTGCGCAATTTAATTTCTTCTAAGCCACCCCAATCAACTACATAAAATCAAATAGACTATAAAAAAAATTACGAGGATAATGAGATGAAGAATAATTTAGGATCTCCTCGCAAGGACTCAAAATTTGTCAGAGCCAAACAAGGGTTCAAGTATTTCAACTGAGTGAAACCTCCTCAATACATACTCGAAGAGAACTTATGATTAAATCCTTCATGATAACTTGAGGAGGAAAATAGTTGGGATGTTCTCCTCAAGAGACCAAAATTTGTTAGAGCCAAAAAAAGTACAAGCCTTCACCAGCTTCCCAATTGAGTACGCTGAATTGAGTAAAACCTCGCCATATCACTTCTCAATACATACTGGAAAAGAACTCTTGAATAAACCCTCAATGATAAGTTGAGGAGGATAATAATTGGGGATGATACCTCTCAAGAGACCAAAATTTGTAAAAAGCCTACACAAAGTTTAACCACTTACAACTCTCAATTGAGTCAGTCGAATTGAGTGAAACCTCGTCATATCACTACTCAATACATGCTGGAAAAGTACTCATGAATAAACCCTGAATGATAAGTTAAGGAGGATAATAGTTGGGGATGATACCCCTCAAGGGAACAAAATTTTTAAGAGCCCATCATAAGGTTCAATCTCCCAATTGAGTCAATCGAATTGAGTGAAACCTCGCTATATCACTCCTCAATACATACTGGAGAAGAACTCATGAATAAACCTTCAATGATAATAAGGAGGGGATTATAATCAGGTATCTTAGAGCATGGATGAGTTTTTCCACTTCAATGATAAGTTGAGGAAAATAATAACCAGGGATGATACCTCTCAAGAGACCAAAATTTGAAAGAGCCCAATACAAAGCTCAGGCATCTACAACTCTCCATTGAGTCAGTTGAATTGAGTGAAACATCGTTATATCACTCCCCAATACAGACTTGAAAAGTACTAATGATTAAACCCCCCGTGATAGATTCGGACAAAAAATAATTGGGGATGATCCCATCAAGAGTTCAAAATTTTTTAAGACCCAACATGAGGCTTAAGACTTCACAACTCCAGATTGAGTCAATCGAATTGACTAACACCTCGCCATATCACTCCTCAGTCTGTCTGGAAAAGAAGTCATGAATAAATCCTCAATGATAAGTGGAGGAGTATTATAATTGGGGATGATACCTCTCAAGAGACCAAAATTCGTGAGAGCCCGATACAAGTTTCAAGCATCTACAGCTTTCAACTGAGTCAATCGAATTGAGTGAAACCTCATCATATCACTCCTCAATACATACTGAAAAGTACTCATGAATAAACCCTCAATGATAAGTTGAGAAGGATAATGATTGGAAATGATACCTCTCAAGAGACCAAAATCTGTAAAAAGCCAACACAAAGTTCAACCACTTACAACTCTCTAGTGAGTCAGTCGAATTGAGTGAAACCTCGTCATATCACTCCTCAATACATGCTGGAAAAGTACTCATGAATAAACCCTCAATGATAAGTTGAGGAGGATATTAATTGGGGATGATACCCCTGAAGAGAACAAAATTTGTAAGAGCCCATCATAAGGTTCAAGCCTCTACATCTCCCAATTGAGTCAATCGAATTGAGTAAAACCTCGCTATATCACTCCTCAATAGATACTGGAAACGAACTCATGAATGAACCTTCAATGATAAATTGAGAAAAATAATGACTGGGGATGATACCTCTCAAGAGACCAACGTTTGTAAGAGCCCAATACAAGGCTCAGGCATCTAACACTCTCAATTGAGTCAGTTGAATTGAGTGAAACATCGTTATATCACTCCTCAATACAGACTTGAAAAGTACTTATGATTAAACCCTCCGTGATAGATTCGGAAGGAAAATAATTGGGGATGATCCCATCAAGAGTTCAAAATTTTCTAAGACCCAACATGTGGTTTAAGACTTTACAACCCCAGATTGTGTCAATAGAATTGACTGAAATCTTGCCATATCACTCCTTAATACATACTGGAAATATACTCATGAATAGACCCTCAATGATAAGTTCAGGAGGATAATAATTGGGGATGATACCTCTCAGAAGACTTAAATTTGTAAGAGCCCAATACAGGGTTCTAGCATCTACAGCTCCCAATTGAGTCAATCTAATCAAGTGAAACCTCGCCATATCACTCCTCAATACATCCTGGAAAAGAACTCATGATTAAACCCCCAATGATAAGTTGAGAAGAATATTGATTGGGTATGATACCTCTCGAGAGACCAAAATTTGTAAGAGCCCAACATAAGGTTCAAGACTTTACATCTGCCAATTGAGTCAATCGAATCGAGTAAAACCATGCCATATCACTCCCAATACATACTGGAACAGAACTGATTATTAAACCTCCAATGATAAGTTTAGGAGGATAATGATTGAGGATGATACCTCTCAGGAGAACAGTATTTGTAAGCGCCCAATACATGGATCAAGCATCTACAACTCTCAATTGAGTCAGTCGAATTGAGTGAAACCTCGCCATATCACTCCTCAATACATACTGGAAAATAACTCATGAATAAATCCTCAATGATAAGATGAGGAGGATAATAATTAGGGATGATACCCTTCAAGAGAACAAAATTTGTAAGAGCTCAACATTAGGTTCAAGCTATAACAGCTCTCAATTGAGTCAATCGAATTGAGTGAAACCTCGCTATATCACTCCCTTATACATACTGGAAAAGTACTTATGAATAAACCCTCAATGATAAGTTGAGGGGGATAATCATTGGGGATGATACCTGTCAAGTGACCAAAATTTATAGGAGCCCATCACAAGGTTCAAGGACTTACAACTCTCAATTGAGTCAGTCGAATTGAGTGAAACCTCGTCATATCACTCCTCAATACAGACTCGAAGAGCACTCATGATTGAACCCTCAATGATAATAAGTTAACGGAAAAATAATTGGGGATGATCTCCTAAAGAGATCAAAATTTGTAAGAGCCAAAATAAAGTGCAAGCCTTCACAACTCCCAATTGAGTGTGTCAAATTGAGTAAAACCTCGTAGGGTTGAGGACTAAAATAATTGAGAATGATCCCATCAAGTGTCCAAAATTTGTAAGACCCAACATAAGTTTCAAGTCCTCAGAACTGCCAATAATTGAGTTAGTCTAATTGAGTGGAACCTCGCCATATCACTCGTCGATATACTTTGGAAAAGAACCCATATCAAACCCTCTATGATAAGTTGAGGAGGAGAATAATTGGGGATGATCCTCTCAAGAGACCATAATTTGGTCTTCATATTATTCCTCAATACAGAATCGAAAAGTGCAAATGATTAAAATCTCCATGCAAGATAATTTGAGGAGGAAGATAAACTTGTGACTCTCCCCAAAACATCCACACATCAACTACTCTAATTTCAGTCATAGATGATCGCCGTCCCCTTCAGCCGCGCATCAGGGAGTCTAAAGCGATTCATTGTTCCCCTTCAGAATTAAAAATCGCTTCGGGCCAGTTGATGTCGCCATAATATCTCGATTGAAATATTAAAAAGCCCCCGCTTAATAATGCTTCTGTTACCGCAAAGCTTTTAATTCAATTACGGCTCTCTATGCTGTGGTGATTTTGAGGTCTGTATTTTGGTCAGGAAAATAGCTTCCAAGACTATACATATATAGAACTCTATGTATGATAGAGAAGCAGCAGATCTCATCAAGGCTGGATCAATAGATGCGACGATACCGACTCCAAGTCAATTGACAAAAGAAAAATGACTCGGCGAAAGTTAAGCATCGCTCTCTGCCCTACACAAAGAGCCATAAACAGAGCGCAGAGATAAGGAACACATCGGGAACATTAGCTGGAATTCCGAATCCGAAATCCCCGGCAGCAGCGCAGCTATAAAATTTTGCCACTCGTAAATCCGGCAGCTTAGAAAAGTCGGGTTTGTCTTATATTGCTTGGAAGAAGCAGAATCAACTCTATTTTCCAGCTGGAACAATTAGAGCGGTTTAAAGGCGACCCCCCACATAAGGGATGTGGCTAAAAATTTAATAATTCAGAAATTAATCCGACGCAGTCATAACAAACCGGGCCACTTTGCGTTATCGCTACGCATCAGGGTTACTTTTCCAGAGTCTTTTTACGGGGGTTTTGTTCCGACACGTGGCTGGATGTGGTGTTTTCGTTGGGGTTTCCTCTGTTTGTATATGGAAAGTGGATTGGGACTGTTCTTTTAATTCTGGCTGATTTACTGGTCTAGAACTAAAACTGAGAAAATGTTATGTATCTTCTGAAGCTTCTGAGCTAGTAGTTTCAGAATTGCAACTGTCTGAGGTTGCTTGAAAATTTCAACCTCCCTATACTGTGATGAGTTCAAAAATATCATGGGCATAGGAGCAAGTTCTAGTTATCCTTCCTTCACCAACGACCACTTGGGTAATTTATTGTATCTTCTGATCTACAAGCATGGTTTCATAGCTATTAAAAGTAGCTTTTGAGAAAATTTTAACCGTGACACTCATGGTATTGATCTCATAACAGCACCAGACATTACACTATCAGAGACCCATCAGGTAGGTCTTCCAGTCTCTCCTCTCTCACTCCATGTCATCCCACACGGATCTTAATCTGTTCAGTGAGCACTCATGTTCAGTGGCACTCCGCAACAAAAATGGCGTACTAATGGGAATTTATGCAGCCCGGGTCGTGGTCGCTTCTTACATCTTAATGCTCTTAAAACACACTAATTGACAATTAAAACGTTCGCCTTGGTTGTTTGTTTGAGATCGGGCAGCTCGGCATTGCTGGCGACCACGACGTTGATTGACTGTTCACCTGCTCAGCAGATATCGATAGCAGCGCCACCAAAACGACATTCCCCGAAATTGCCTCGGTGGAAAATTGCCGTTTTAAAGAGGGGGCGGCAAACCTACCCCCAGAGGCTATATATTTTTATTTCCCCGTAGCCTACTTAAAGAGCTGATTAAAATAGGCCTTAGCCAAAGCCAATATTAAAAGTTTTTTCGTCTCTTGCCTGCGTGCCGGGGGATAAGGTGATTTATCCGGATGGAGGATTAGGCATATGCTGTAGGCAGTCAAGAGTGGCTTTATTGTCGATTTAATTGCCTTAACGCCCTTTTATTGTCTCATAGACTCGATATTTGAATAGGGAAATTGGTTGGAACGAAATAGTTTCAAAATTTCTATTAATTGTCCCCAATTTAATTATAATCATTAGCTCCAAATGGTCATGGGGAATTTTGTCACTCTTTTTCTTTTCTTAAATGTTCTTGTAGTTGTTTTATATTTTCTTCTTCAAGTCCTTCCATGATAAAATTACCAAAACATTGTTGATGGGCGATTTATTTTGCAACGATTTGACGTTCGAATCAATTTTTTAAAAATGTATAAGGAAGTCAAGCTTCCTCTTCCAAAAACTGTAGTTTGTTGTTGTTTTATATTTTGTCCATCAAGTCTTCCCTTGATGAAACTATCAAAAAATTGTTAATAGGTTTTTTATAGACTATTCATTTTCCTACAATTTGACGCTTGAATCAATTCGTTATCATCATTTTTGAGGAAGTTATAGGGATTTTTGTCCAACTTCCTCTTGCCAAAGATTTATTCGTTGTTTGTTGTTGGCTTATATTTTGTTCTTCGGGTCCTTTCTTGGTAATATTATCAAAAAATTGTTAGTAAGTTTATTGTGGACAATTCGTTCCACTTCAATTTGACGTTTGAATCAACTCTCTATCATCATTTTTAAGGAAGTAATAGGGAATTTAGTCCTGCCTCCACTCTTCAAAAATGTATTGTTTGTAGTGTAGACTTTATATCCTTCTCTTTAAGGAATAAAACAGTCAACAAAATCAAATTGTTTCAGTTTTTGAGCCAATTTTGTTCAAAATTACTGCACATTTTTGCAGAGTACCTACCCAGAGCTTGTAGACAGTGTCAAGTGAAATTCCTCAAATGCTGCTTGTAAATGAACGTATTTCCTGAGGCTTTTAGACAGTATTAATAACTTGTTTATGTAAGGGCTTGTGGACAGCTTGTAGAAAAATGTCTCACCGTATTAAGTGTGATTTGTTTAAAGCTTGTTGTCAGATAAGTGATTTTTCACGTGATCTTTTTTGAGGCTTTAATTTCTTTTTATTCAGTAAATATTCAAGTAAGGCTTGTAAGAGAATTGTCCAGAAGCTTGTGAACAGAAAAAAGTAGAATTCCTCAATAATTGCTTGTAGAAAAACGTATTTGATGCATGGGGCTTGTGGATAGTGTGAGGAATAATTTTTTGTGTAAGGCTTGTGAGAGATTTTTTTTGAAGCTTGTGGATACTGACAAGTAAAATTCCTCATAGGAACTACGAACTACTTATTGGAAAACGTCTTCCTTGATGCTTGTGGACATTATTCAAAAGAATTGCTTTTGTAATGCTTGTAGGAGAATTTTCGAGAGACTCCTGGACAGAAGAATTTTGAAGATTGTGAAAACGTCTTTTTGAGGCCTGTAGATAGTATCAATTGTGATTATTTATGTAGGATCGTTTTGATGCTTGTGGACAGGAAAAATTAAAACTTCCCAATAATTACTGCTTGTAGGAAAAAGGAAAACGTATTAGTTGGACATAGTAAGGTGTGATTTTTTAAGTTGTGTCAAATGAGATTTTTTCTTGAATCTTGTGGACAACGACAACTTAGGAACAGCTTGTAGAAAAAGTCTTCCTTGAGGCTTGTTAACAATATTCGAAAGAATTGCTTATATAAGGCTTGTAGGAGAATTGTCTAAAGGCATCTGAACAATTATTTTTTTCAAGTTTGTAGTAAGGAGTTAGATTCCACGTGATTCTTGTAGGAAAACGTCTTTTCGAGGCATGTGGATAGTATTGATTGTGATTATTTAAATAGGGCTGGTAGAAGAATAATTGTTCTGAAGCTTGTGGACAGTTAGATGTGAAATTCCTCAATTACTGCTTGTGAAAAAATGTATTTGTTGGGGCTTGTGGACAGTGTAAGGTGTGATTTGTTGTGTTGGGCTTGTAAAATATTTTTTGAAGCCTATGGATAGTAACTATTGAAATTTCTCAAGTACTGCTTGTAGGAAAACGAATTTCTTGAGGCTTGTAACGGTATTGAGTAGGTTTGTTTATGTAGAGCTTGTAGGAGTATTTTCTAGAGGCTTCTGGACAGAGAGATGCTTGTGGACAGTATTGAGTGTGATCATTCATGTGACACTTTTCTGAATATCGTTTGACTTTGTAGCGAAGAATAAATCAGGTTATCTTAGTAACTCTTGAGAGAAATCATCGCTGATTAAGCTTGTGACCAGTACTGAACTAAGGTTTCTTGAGTTATGCTTGTAGAAACATTTTTTTGAGGTTTGTGGACAAGTGGGATTCCTTAAGTATTGCTTGTAGAAAAATGTCTTTCTTGAGGCTTGTACACAATTTTCAAAAAAATTATTTATGAGAGACTTGTAGGAGAAGTTCCTAGAGGCTTCTTGATGGAAATAAGTCTAATTCCTCAAGTGCTGCTTGTAGAAAAACACCTTTCTTGAGGCTTGTGGACATTATAGAATTTGTCTAAAGCTTGTGGACAGTCATGACCAATATTCTTAAAGTACTTCTTGTAAAAAAACTACCTTGAAGCTTAGGGCTTTTGGACGGTATAATTGTTCATGTAGTGCTTGTGGGGAATTTTGTAAAGATAAGTCTAATTCTTTAAGAACTGATTATAGAAATACACCTTTCTTAAGGCTTGTTGGAGAATTTTCCTAAAGGTCAGTGATATCCAACATTTCTCAAGTACTGCTTGTGGAAAAACGACATTCTTGAAGCTTGTGGACAGTCTTGTGAGCTTCTTCAAGAACGCATTGTACGGAAACACTTATTTTATGAGCCTTGTGGGTATCGTCTGAACTAGTTGGAAAGAATAAATCAGGTCATCTAGTGCTTAAGTAAGATTTCTCAAGTTATGCTTGTATAACAACAGTTTTTTGTAGCTTGTGGACAGTACTTATTGACTTTTGTCCCTAAATGCTTGTAGGTTTTTATGAAACTTGTGGGTTAGCCCGGAAAAATTATCAAATCCAACAAAAAAAATGAATTTCACCAGAATTTCAACGATCCCAATGAATCTTCAATTGCTGTAGTTAACGGAGATTCTGAAGATATCAGAGATGGTGATTTTGAGGATTTTGGAGACCTTGGAGGTTTTGAATATTCTCAATCGTCTGAGGCGCTGGATAGAGATTCTAAATGTCAAGAAGACATTCAAAATTCGAAAGGTCCTACAGTTGTGAAGATTTGCAAATTGCTGAAGCTTGAGACCTTTGTGAAGAATATCAGAAGTTGAGCTGCTGGAGAAAAGCTGCAGAAGCTCAAAAAGTAAAAACTGTGTTATCCTCTACCTAAGAGTTTTCTGTTGAAAAAAAATCAATAGTATTATATTCGTTCAAAAATATCGTTGGCAAAATCTGATGTTGTTTGTTACACGTCCCATCGTCATCTCGTGACCGGACCCAATAAACCAGACATTTTATAGACACCACCAGTTGACAAGTTTCGCGTGTCTTCATCCCATTGCCAAATTGTTATTTACGTTTCTCAAAAAAATTAAATTTTACGACCAAAAAACAACCGTCTCGCAGACTCATCCCCTGATTAACAAAAACGACTTCATCTCCACCCTAAGCGAACATTAAGAAAGTCCAACCCGGGCAAAGGGTTACTTTATCGGCGATATTTCAAGTTCAGAGCAATTAGCGACTTAGTTGAGCGGAATAGGATTAGACAATGGGGTATTTAGAAAAATAAAAAAATCACATCCATCTGTTTCCGCGTTAATTATGAACCGTTATTTTTTCGAAAGGGTTGCAAGTCACCCTAATAAATTTCGCATTATGAAAATCCCGTTTTGCAGGCGTACGATTTATTGGCTACAATTCGATAAATCAAATTTACAAGGTCTTGTTGCATGCAACTTTTCTCAATATCAAAATGTAAATGTTTCTTACAAGTGGTCGGCAATAATTTTCGATCGGTCGATAAATTGCGGTATTAGTGTCGCTTCTCAATATTTTCCCAGGTTATCAGCAGTCTTGGCTACTGGTGTTAAATTGGACATGCTCTATCACTTGTACCTGGTGGACTTTGAAAGTTCTTCAAGTAGGTTACACACACACACTTGATGGGCTGATGGGCTCCAAGTTAATTGATGAACTCTAAAATCACTCCCTTCACATTATTTAGACTTTACTAATAGATAACTCTTGGACTCTACTCAAGTAAGTTGTCTTACTTCAACTCTATTGAGTTCCATGGTGAACTCTAAACCTATTCCAACTTGCTCTTACTTTCAATGAACTTCTCTTGTGGTCTCAAAAAGTTTTCTAGTTGACCTTGATTAGGTTCTTCAACTAGCTTCTTCATTCTATTAAGTCACTTGATAGGCTCCAAATGTATCTAATCAAGTCACTTGGTGAACTATAAAACCCAGCTCTAAATTCTATGTCACTTTGAGAGCTTCACAGAGTTCTCCTACTTTATCTAAGTCTTTATCAAGTTACTTGGTGACCTCTAAAACTACTCAATCACTCTGAGGAACTCCAAAACTTTTCTGATCAACTTTTACGTTGTACAAACTAGATGGTGGGCTCTTCAGGTTCCTCAAGCAACTCCCTCATTCGATTAAGCTCTATAAGTTCCCTGAATAGCTCTTGAAGTCTTCCAAGTCACTTGGTGAGCTGGAGAAGTTACCTTATTTTTCCTAACAATCTATTAAGTTACTTGGTGGACTCTAAAACTAACTTACTCTTCATTCTATTGGACTTCAAAGGTGCGTCCCCACTTGCAACAAAACAGCGAACCGAACGCCGTCGCGAGCCACGTCACGAACACAGTCGCGCAACAAAGTTGCGAACATCACGGCATTCCGTTGTTCTTGATTTTATTGAGTCAGTGATACAGGGTTGATCAGAAGGGCTGGGTCAAATTGAGTAGTTAGGACATTATCATAACACGTGAATGTCATTAACATGATATTTTCTAAACCAATAATAGTTATAGATTTGTTTTCAAGTGAGTACCTACACTACCTATTTCACTAGGTTTTGATTTTTCACGGGAGAAATGTACAATTCAATCTTAACCAATGCGCTTCATTTACTAACCTGCTCCAGTAACAAAATTTTTTTTTCTTCTTCGCCTTTTTTTTTCGCAATGACGATTATGAGACAGTCACCTTCTTCTTCCACTGGCCAGTTGAAACATTTATCTTTGACGAGATTTCTCCCCCATCTCATAAAAGTTCTTTTTTTCGAAAACTCTCAATCGTTCAATCGCTTGGGCCAGTTTAATAATAATCAAATCGGATACGAAACACTGAAAACAACCTATTCACTGCACTGTATCAAACCAATAAACCAACTAACTGAGGAAGATCTCCATGGAGTTAATCTAATGAGAGGAAGATTTTAAGGTAGTTATAACTGTGAAAGGTGAATCTAACCAGAGAAAATCTCCAGTGAGCCTTTATAACTTGAAGAACAAACCCGTGTGTCATTATGAGGAGAGAAAGATCTCTAATGCTTCACCTCATTTTGAAAGGAAGATCAAGTAGATCGTTGTAACAAGAGAAAATGAAAGAGATTTTTAAAGTACACTATAACGAGAAGAAGATTAATCAATATAACGACGGAAAGATCTCCAGTATCTTCAAAGCAATAAGATAGCCTCCAGCGAGACGTTATAATAAAAGGAAGATCTCCACTGAATAAATTCAATGAGAGGAAGGTTTGTAGTGAGTCATTAGGAAAGATTGTGTTTAAAAACGTGTGGCCAGTTGGCCATTTTTTCGAAATAAAGATCTCCAGTAGATAATTAGAATGAGAGGAAGATATCCGGTGTAAGGTCAAGACAATAAGAGAATCTCCAGTGAGACGTTATAACAAAAGGAAGATTTACACCGAATTCATATGATAAAAGGAAGGTTTCTAGTGAATCATTTGGGAGGGGTGTGTCATAACGTGACGAACATCCCCAGTAGGTCATTATAAAGAGTTAAAGATCTCCAGTGTAAGGGTAATGCTGTTCCAAAAAGTCTGTCTTTTTTTATTTTGCCAAAGTCGAGCTATTCAAAGAGCACCACTGTGACATAAATTATTGATAAATGCACTATAGCTTTAAACGTTTGAATTTTCACTTTAAATTCTGACGCACGTTATGACAAAATAGTTTCCGGAAAGTTTGGCTCCACTGCGGCGAGTGGAAGTTTTTAATTCTGACTGTCAAAGTATATAGAACTATTATAACGGCTGTGCTGGCGCAGTGACATAAATCACCAATAAATTCACTCTAGGCTTCATTGTTGAGATTTTGACACGATTTAGAAAGCTAGGTGGGAAAATATTCTATAAAATTATAACGAAATGGAGATCTCCAATGAGTTATTATATTGAAATAAAGGTTTCCAGTAAGTTATTACAAAAGGTTGAGTCCTTATAACCTGAGGAAGTTCTCCACTAATGGTGATGGTAATGGTAGAGGTGGGGGGGCAAAGCCCGGCGAGTAGACCTAGTGGCACTTTTCGCCATCCCTGCTTGGCCAACCCAACTACTCAAACCGGCCCGTTCTTGTCGTAAATAGGGGCAGACTATCCCAGCTCAGGTACCCCACCTCTTCCCTGGGGATGGCGGCTGTTCCTAGGACCTTCCTTCTCAAGCGACCCCACCTGTCGCACTCCCAGCAGGTGGTAGGAGGTTTTCTCCGCCCTTCTGCAGTGGGGGCATAGGGGTGAATCGCTTATTCCTAACAAATTCAGGTGTGTATTGAACCTGCAATGACCTGTCTAAATGCCAACGATAGTGCTCAGTGCCTTCATGCTCTTGTTCAGCAATTGGGCCGTCCTTGGTCTGTGAGGTTCTGCCTGTATAATGGGTTACTGTTCCAGTTTTCAATTGTCTTCTCCCACGCCCATCCGTTGAGAGTGCGTGAGATTAGTTGTTTACTAAGGCCTGGAAAAATGGTTCCGGTCCGGAAAGTCGCGTGGCAAATCCTCGTTTGGCCAGCTTGTCCACTTGCTCATTGCCGGTGATCCCCGCGTGCTCCGGAACCCATACTAGTTTGACCCTCTTGTTCTCACCCAGCACCTGCAGCGCATCCCTACCTACTTGGACCAGCGGGCAGCTTATCCTTGGTTTGGTGATTGATTTAAGTGCCGCTTGACTGTCGGTGTGGATGGACAATGGAACAATCATCTCTGGAGGCAATCTCTAGGATAGCGAATATTTCCGTCTGGAAGACTGTTGCAAGGCTTCCAAGGGGAACAGCTTGGCCAGTGTCTCTGTCAGCCCTGAAAACTCCGGCCCCAGTCGAACCCGTTCAGCCTTGGAGCCATCTGTGAACCAGACTTGTGTGTTGACAGGCGCCTCCATCGGTTTGGTCAGCCACTCTTCCCAATTCGGTACGTGCACCTCAAAGCTCCTTCGGAGTCTGAGACGACCATCCGTGGGCCGATAGAAGCGATAACTCGCACCGCACCAGTGATGATATTCTGGTGTGGCCAACTTCTATTCCCATGTTCCTCCATGTCTTCTGGGTAACCATCCTACGATAGAGATCCATCGCTTCCCTCTTCACAAAGAGTCCTAGCCCTGGCAGTCTGAGGAGGATGTTCAGTGCTGCTCTAGGAGTTGTCCTCATTGCGCCTGTTGTACCCAAACAAGCCATCATCAGTCGGTCTAGCTAGAGTACATAATTGGTCTTGTCTGTTGCCGGCCACCAGGCCACGGATCCGTATGAGATCCTTGGCCTGAAGAAAGCCTGGTAGAGCCAATGCATGACATGTGGTTTTAGGCCCCACTGTCTTCCGACCACTCGACGCAGTAGCCACAGTGTTGCTGTTCTTTTTTTTTATTGTCCTTTCAACTATCCAACACCACCCCGAGGTACTTGACCTCCTGCCTGAGTGACAGTGTGGTCCCGTACATCGTGGGTGGCTTGAATTCCCGGGAATTCCTTCTGTTGGTGAAGATAATGAGCTCTGTTTTGGATGGATCCATCTCTCCACACCATGTTTCTACTATTTTACGGGCTAGCTTCATTCGCACACATACCATCTCTAGGTGTTTGCCCCTCACTATAGCACCAGTCCATCGTCCGCGTACCGTCGTACGCCTGAGTGTAAAATCCTTCTGCATCCAACCTTCGCTGTCCATAGTCTAAGGCAGCTGCCTTGGACTTCTGCCTCAACCTGGTAGCCTTCTAAGGACGCTTTTACTTGGCGGTCACGAAGGAAGGACCAGACCTCCCTCACGATGGAAGAGGGAACCCCCCTGCTGGTGTCCTCCACTAAGTTGTTGTGATAAAAAGAAGTTTTTTAGTAAGTGATTAGGTGGGCAGGAGTTTTTATAACGTGGAGAAGATCCTCACTGGGTCACTGTAAGAATATGCGGAAAATTTCCATCAATTTGCTCATTATAACGAGAAAATGATATCTGGTGTAACTTCAAGACAATGAGAGAATCTCCAGTGAGTCAGTTCGAGGAAAGGAAGGTTTCCAGTTTCCAGTTATTCATTGGAGATTATGTTTTTATAGCTTGAGGAAGATTCCCTGTGAGTCACTATAACGAGCGGAAGATCTCCATTTGGTAATTTTAACAAGAGGAAGATCTTCAGAGGAGCATCATAATGCAAAGAAGTTTTTTAGCAAGTGATAAAAGAGGGAGATCCCCAGTAGGTCACTGTAATATAAAGTCATTTGGTCATTATAACTAAGGGAAAATCTGCAGTGTCATTATAACGAGAGGAGGAGCTCCACTACTATAATAATGAAAGTATACATGTTTCTTATGTTAAACATCCTCGTTTTTTTCCTAGAATGAGGATTTATAACATGAGGAAGATCCCGAATTAGTTATTATCAGAGGAAGATCTCCACTCAGTCGTTATAATGGAAGGAAGGTTTCCAGTTGGTCATTTGGAAAGATTGAGTCGTTATATATATATATATATATAAGGAAGATTCTCAGTGAGTCACTATAACGAGAGGAAGATCTCCATTTCGTCATTCTGACAAGAGGAAGATTCTTGATGGATCATTGTAACGAAAAGAAGAACTACACTGCGAGGAATATCCCCAGGTGATCAATTTAACGATAGGAAGATCCCCATTCGGTCATTATAACGAGAAAAAGATCTCTAGTGGATCGTTATAACGAAGGGGAGATATTTACTGTGACGTTAAGACAATAAGAGAATCTCCAATCTCCAGTTAGACGTTAGAACAAGAGGAAGATCTCCACTGAGTTATAAGAAGCTCTCTAGTAAGTGATTGAGGAGGATTGAGCCCTTATAACGTGAGTAAGATTCTTCTGTTTTACTATATCGTGAGGAATATCCATAGAGGAAGATCGAAATTATGTCACTATAACGTGATGAACATCTTATTTGAACATTATTACCATCAGGGTGAGGAAGATCTTCGGTGATGAAATGGTGGAAAATGAAGAGATGACTATTCTACTATTATTGCTAAGATGTAGTGGGTCAAAATAACAGTAGAAAATGAAGAAGATGCTTGTCAAGGCCAGTATAGATGAAGATCTCCAGTGAATGTGTCCAACGTCGAAAACTAGAGCAAAACTTTATTCGGCAATCGATAAACTATTTCAAGTTTAAATATTCCATCAATTGGCAGCAAAACGAGCAAAAACATGCAGTAAAATTCACTGTTCATCATAAAATCTGTTAACCCGTGAATAAAATATGATAATGATATACGAAATGCGAAATCGATTGCATCGCAAAAGGAACATAAACTGATGGCCGAAGATCGGGAGTTTGGGTCATAAAAGTTTTCTTCCTGTTTGAATACCGAATCAGTCGAGGAGGGAGTTCGAGGAAAAATGAACCCGCTTTCCGGAAGCCAAGACCCGTTCGCCTTACGTAATTAGTTTGTCCGTAAAAGGCGCGACACTGGCCGTCCAATAAATCAGCTCGAAAAAAATCCGCTTTGATATCAAAAATCTGATCAGATATGACGTTTTATATTTTATATCTCCAGCTGCTACCGTAATGGCTCTAATAATTGGTTTTGTGAAAAATCGTTGTTGTGAACGATTTAATTAATTTGATGGATGCGACCTTTTGTTTAAACAAACTGGGCTGGGACAGTGATACACACCTTGTTTGATTAAAATGAAGACCATCACGGTAATATTCGAAAAGACGATTAAACGCAAAGTGCGCCATAATTAAGACTTCATCTACCCATTCAATTAGCATAGGCATTCGGTAAAGTGCCGCCACGCATATCGCCGCAATTTTCTTCACTTATTTACGGCAGCCACAGTATGCAAACATAAAACCCGTTTTTTTAGTATATATAGACAAAATCTCCGGGGACCAACAAAACAACGCGACTGTTATCAGCGATTAAAAATTGATCCGCTAGGGCTGACAAAGGGGGGCTGTTTCGTGCCCTAGCAATAAAATATGTTCATCTTGAGGTCAAAAACGTCGTAAATCAAGTGAACGCCAAGGGATATTTTGCGAAAATAACTGTTCCAAGAACCAATTTGCTGGGGCAAATTAAAAAAAAGCCTTGCAAGTCGCGGCCTCTCAAGCAAGACAGAATTATGTAGGAGTTACCCGCGTTTAATGGTTCGGCTACTGTAAATCGATTAATTGGGGATATTGAATAATTATCGGCACTATAAGTCATTTATCAGCGGACTTAATTAAAATATATTTTCGCGATTGAGGCAATTGCAACGAGATTATAGATTTACTGGCGTGGATCATGCGACAACCAAATGCTTGCTTTGAAAACTTAACAGTTTAGTATTGGTTAAACCTTTCGTCTTGGCTTTTGGGGTCTTCATTTTTCGCAATCTTCTAATTACCTTGGAATCTAAGAAGGTCCCACTTATAGACTTAAGATCACAAAACCAGTAACAAAACAAATATCACCAACCCAAACATCCTTCATGAAATTATTTACTCTTTTTCAGCGACGTTGCCATGTGCCCTCAACATACTAAAGCTCGCAAAAATTAATTAATTCAACTGCTAATCCCACCTATAATCCCATTATTCATCTTCATCAGTTTTGTCATCAAAAACCATTTTTAAAGAAATTTGTGTCAAGGTTTACGTTTCCCGATGAAACTTGGCAACATCTGGTCGCAAATCCTTCATTCAAGGCCTGTGACAGTATTGTTTACAAACAACAGCTTCAGTGAGGTTAGTGCGTATATTTCTAACTCAGCTCTGTGAATTATTTCATCTTCAAAACGGTGCTATTTAGTGTTCTGTTGATAAACAATGACTAAAAAGTGTGTGGTCAGAAAGCAAATATCATCTGACGACTGAATCTTCCAGTTTTGCATTGGTCTGGAGTGATTCGGAAGAACCAAATAAAGAAGATCATGCAACTTTCTGATGCAACAGAGTTAGTCCATTGGTCACCAGAAATCCAAAGCTATAGGTATCTCCACAACCGAGGAAAATAGATCTATCAAGCTCCCTCCATAATGGTCAACAAAAGATGAAGAAATTCTCCATTTGGATCATTTTCAATTTGCCTTCATGAAGTCTATCAAACAGCTGTCAGGAGGATGAATTTTGACAAATGTGGCTGTGATTGTGGAAGTAGATACTGCAACTTCTGAAGCTGAAAAGTACTGGATAATTCCAAGTCCAATGAAAGGAAGGTTGAGTCCTTATAACGTGAAGAGGTCACTATAACGAGAGGAAGATCTCCATTTGGTCATCATAACAAGAGAAAGATCTCCACTGAGCAATTATGATGAAAGAAAGGTCTCTAGGGTTGAGTCCTTATATAACGTGAGAAAGATGTCACCATAACAAGAGGAAGATCTCCATTCGGTCATCCCAATGAAAGGAGAATCTCCACTATTAGAATGAAACGAAGGACTCTAGGGTTGAGTCCTTATAACGTGGGAAAGATGTTTATGTCACTATAACGAGAGGAAGATCGCCATTTGGTCATTATAACGACAGGAAGAGCTCCAGTGAGTCTCATGAAGTAAAGAAGGTCTCTAGGGTTGAGACCTCATAACTTGAGGAAGATGTGTGTATCACTTTGATGAGAGGAAGATATCCATTTGGTCATCATGACAAGAGAAAGATCTCCACTGAGCTATTATGATGAAAGAAAGGTCTCTAGTGTTAAGTCCCTATATAACGTGAGGAAGATGTTACCATAACGAGAGGAAGATCTTCATTCCGTCATCCTAATGAAAGGAAGATCTCCACTATTATAATGAGACGAAGGACTCTGGGGTTGAGTCCTTATAACGTGGGAAAGATGTTTATGTCACTATAACGAGAGGAAGATCGCCATTTGGTCATTATAACGACAGAAAGAGCTCCACTGAGTCTCATGATGTAAAGAAGGTCTCTAGGGTTGAGACCTCATAACGTGAGGAAGATGTGTGTGTCACTTTGATGAGAGGAAGATCTCCATTTGGTCATCATAACAAGAGAAAGATCTCCACTGAGCTATTATGATGAAAGAAAGGTCTCTAGTGTTAAGTCCTTATATAACGTGAGGAAGATGTTACCAAAGCGAGAGGAAGATCTTCATTCCATCATCCTAATGAAAGGAAGATCTTCACTATTATAATGAGACGAAGGACTCTTGGGTTGAGTCCTTATAACGTGGGATAGATGTTTATGTCACTATAATGAGAGGAAGATCGCCATTTGGTCATTAAAATGACAGAAAGAGCTTATGTGTGTTTCACCATAACGAGAGGAAGATTTCCATTCGACCATCATAACGAGAGAAACTGCTATTTTAAAGACAGGAAGGTCTCTAGGGTTGAGTCCTTATAACGTGAGAAAGATGTGTGTTACTATAACGAGAGGAAGATCTTCAGTGAAGTAGAGACTACAACTGCTGAAAAGCACTGGAATGTACCAAGTCATGTTTTCGTTTTGAACTCAGTTTAAGGGGAAGCTAAGTACGTTGATGTCAATAATTATCATTGATGGTTGCTTGGAATAAAATTGAGTATTAGAGCTAATTGGAGAAAGCTTAGAGGTTTGTTCCTTCAAGCATTTTTAGGGTCCACTTGAGTAGAGTTTATAGCTCACCAAGTGATCAACCAAAACTTGACAAATTGTAAGAGTCAGAGATTTTTCAAAGCTTATCAAGTAGGTAAGCTTGTAAAGAGTTAGAGCTAGTTGGACTACCTCAATCGCTCCACTTTGTCTGGTCACATATAAATTGTTTACTCTTCGTGTCACTTGGTTTTGAGCCGGGTCTAGTTAGAGAACTTCAAGATCTCACCAGGTAAGACCTGATTACACAACAAGGTCAGTCTACAGAGAGCGCGCTAGTTAGAGTACCTCCTTCAAGAACTTACCAGGTAAGTTGGTAATGAGTAGTAAGAGAGCTTTTAAATCTGACCAAGTATCTTAATGGACTGGAAAAGTTAGAGAGCCAAGTAAGCTAACAGAGAGTAAGAGCTAGTTAGAGTACCTTGAGAACTCATCAGAAAAGTGTGAGATATGATAGAACCTTCAGATCTTATTAAGTAACTCGATAGATTCTTGCTTGGGGACATTTGAAGGCTGTCCCAGAGCAGGATTCTGTCTTTAATATTAGAATAATATCAACGATCACTCATATTGAAGGACACTGTGGTTGTTCTAGCAAATTGGGCCAATTTCCAGAATTATTTGTATGTTTTGATAAATGACAAGCCTATTGCACTTGAAGCTGATGAAGAGTAGTCCCGGTCCTCCATGGTCGCCCACATCTATTCTAGATAACAATCAACAACAATCCATGCATAGTAGAATTCTGCTTTTATCATCAGGATAGCAACGATCATTCATAGTATATTAAAAGACACTGAGGTTGTTGAAGCAGACTGAGACAATTTCCTGGAATATTTGTTTGTTTTGATTCATGTCAAACCTATTGCACTTGAAGCTGATGAAGAGGAGACTCCTGGTCATCTATGGTCTCCTTCGTCTCTGGAAAAACTGATCTAGATAACAATTAACAACAATTCAGAACAGAATTCTGCTTTTATCATAAACAATCATTCATGTATTGAAAGACATTGAGGTTGCAGACAGAGGCCATGGAATATTTGTATGTTTTGATTGATGTTAAGCCTGAAGGAAAGTCCCGGTCCTCCAGGGTCACCTCCTTACATATCTAGACAATAATAGAGCTACATCATCAGGATCAAAGCAACGATCATTATATATTGAGAGAAACTAAGGTTGTTGAAGCAGACTGGTCCAATTTCCAGAAATATTTGTATGTTTTGATTGATGTTTAGCCTATTGCACTTGAATCTGATGGAGATCTGGATCTAGTCTAGATAACAATTAGCAACATTCCAGAAAAAAATTCCAGATCTTTTTTTGTCAGGATTCGTATATCAATCACTCATAAATTGAGAGACACTGAGGTGGATGAAGCAGACTGAAGCCATGTCAGGGATATTTGTATGTTTTCTCATAAGCTGTAGATTGGTCATCATCGTTTTCCTTGCTTCGAAAAATTGGAAGGGAGTGTTGCTTGCATTTGTGGAGGTGTCGTGGTGAAATTGATCGACCGTAGGGGCGGAGTCTCTGATAGACGTGGGTTTGATCTCAACGGTGGACAGGATTTTTTTCTGCCCGAATATTTAGCGACATCCCACAAAACTTGAGTATGAACGACGGGCTGCAGTGTAAAGAGACCTAACCCGTGCTCCATGTGGTCTAACGACCCCCAGCCCGAATTCAGTATCCGTTTTCACAAAGTATTATTGATTGAATTTACTTATTAAACAAGATTTATCGATACATCAACAAGATTTTGATCAAAAGACGAATGTTTTTTTTTATTCACTGACCAAATAAGAACAAGACTGCCTATTTCACTGCACCTGACAGCAACACACAACTCCCCACAGACTGTTATTACTCGAGCTTATCTAGCTAGTGAAGCTGGAACTTTTACACTCCCAGCAATAGCTTTCCAATCGGCCAACTCCCCCAACCCCCAGCCACCCCCGGGGGCAACAGGGACGGGGGGCTACGTCGCAATTTTTCTCTCGCGGCACGTGACCGGAATAAGAGCCGAGTGGCATCGGTGTTTTGTTTCCGAGGGGTGCAAAAAGATCCGGCTCTATACGCTCCGTCTGAGGTTGCTGCTTTTTTGGCGTAGGTCGATAAATTATATACGGTTTCGTCTCAATCATCTCTGCACGTTGAAACTCATCCTTATCGTTAATATTTGATTCCGCATCCCCATGCTGGTCTCCGGGGTGAAATAGACGTCAATATAGGACGTCAATCACAACGTAAGTGCATTACGTCCGATGTATTTTATGGGTTTCGTGGACGTGTCCCGATAAATCCTATACGGGAAATAAACTATTTGGAAAAATAGTACCGCTATTGCTCATCCTACCCATCCGATCAAACTTGTTGGACAACATTTACCATATTAAATATGAAATTGGGATTTTTCTTGGAGAACTGGTTGTGGGCTGATGTCAAGGCGACGATGAATGGGGACAGTGTATCGAGAACGATTCAATGTGTAGCAGCAAATGTTGATTAAGATTTTCTTGATTGTGATTCTGCTTCTGCAGAACTATGAACATCAATGTCAATCTGCCCGTCCCAGTAGATCAATCGAGCAGTAGGTTGTCAAAACTATCAAGAAATATCTCGAACCACTTTGGAGGAGGTTTAATTCACCACAGTTGTTGTATACAAAGAGGATAATCCACAGTGTGGCAATTTCCATAAACCATCACCTTCCTTCCCAGAAACTGCACAAACTGTAACCTCTTTCACTGTTTCCTGGCCCTCCAATACTCAACACTCAGGAGAAAAAAGAAGCTACAAAAAGCTTCTCCTCCATGATCCATTGGGGATGCTTCCTCCACAGTCCTCCAAACATCGAGGTCAAAGACCAACCTCCAGAGAAACTTAAAGCAGTCAGATGGTTCAGGAACAGTATCCGTCATACAGACTCACAAACATGGAGCATATCAACAATGAGGATAGTTGTACAAACTTGCCAGGGACTTAACAAAGGAGTGAGTTGAATATATTCCCAGTCTGAAATCACCAATTGGCCAGAACATCTCAGAACTCAGAGAAAAAGTGGAGCTGATCACATCGAAAGTCAGTTTGCAGACCATCCCTCTTCCTGTTCAGTGATGGAGACCCTTGAGATGTCTTCCAGCCCATCCTTCAACCACTTCACCGTTCTTCCCAATAGGACAAGACTACCCAGGATCAAAATCCAAAATGACACCAGGAATCGACAAGATCTCCAATGTTGCCATTAACAAGTTTCCCCTAAATCTCGAGAAAGAACTCTTCAACATAATTCAGGCCATACTGGATTCATAGTATTTCCCAGGTATCCAGATCAACCCCAATCGTTCTGTTTTACAAAAACAGGAGGAGAATGGACATAAGGAGGCTGACCTGGAAAAGACACCTCAACCCTCATGTCCCTGAAATGTTCAAGGTCAACTAAAAAAGCTGTACCCGCTACTGAGATCGCCGACATTGTTACTGCCGAAAAAAATCAAGATATTCAAAACCTACATAGGGCTAATCCGGCTATACGGACAACCATGGCAACACAGCACAAGGGATTGATTCTTCTTCATTGAACGTTGGTTTTTCTGAAGGTGACTTTCGAGGTTCCTGAGACATGTAGGACCCTCCCACCACTTAAGTTCAAATCACTGTGTTGGAGAACCACCTCCAACGGTAGGTCTGCTGGATTTGAAAGCCCCCTTGGTTTTCCGCAGGAGTTTTGTTCTCCACTGGTCTTCCCTTTCAATCCACGAAATAACAGTAGCGGAATCACTCCAAAAGAAATAATTTGCTTCACTGATATTACTAAAAAGCTGCTAACGCTGCAAGGTGTCAGAAGCACTTTACATTAATTATGATCTATCTCCCTACTGTCAGAAACTTAAGATATTGCTTAGCAATTATTGACAGGTTCTCCAGATGTCCCACTGCCTGCTAGGAACATTGAATTTGCTAGTACGGTACTCCACTATACTTACCACGGACCAGGGTACTCAATCTTAGTCTGCCCTCTTCACTCCTCTGGCTCTGATTAACTGACTGATTAAGGCCAAGACGAAGTTGAAGTTTTGTTGATGTTTCAGGAAAAACTACCAAAACAATCCTCATCTCCTCCACGTTTCTTTCAACACGTAAGATTCAAGTTGTAGTAAATTTGGGTCCCATATAAGACTTTTCCACGATCTACTGTCTTTTGGTGCCATAAAGGCTTGCAAGAAATACAAAGAGACATCTGTGCTCCAAATTCTGGATCAATAAAAACCCCCATCGATGCAAATCCCCCAAACCAAATCAAATTTTATCGTTCCACTCTGCAATAAGAAACCGCAACATGCACATGCCGTTTCAGTAAAAAATACCCGAAATCTGTCTCCCCCAGAGATTCTCACCCCGTTCCAATAACAAAAATATGGATGCTTCCTTAAATCCAGCCACCCCAACTTGTTGCAATGACAATCCCCGAATCAATAAGTCTTGAAAAAGTAACATCATTAGGGGATTGTCCTGCCAAGGGTCAGAAGGTAATAATGCTCGGGAATTCCTTTTCGATCATCTTGGGATCCCCTTGTTTACACTCCTTTTGACACCACTTTTCGAAGTGGCCGCGTATGCGGTTTTTTTCCTTTGGTTCAATTTCGAATTAATATAATATATAGATATTATGTAGATAATGTCAACTGGAAATAGAAGCCGGGTTTTAATTAGCTTATTACAGCAATTGCGGCAATTATGGGCATACTTTATCCGAGCCTGTTGCAAAACTTGTCACGTTTTGCTAACGGAAGCTGGTAATCTTGGCGTTGTTTGCGTTTAATTCGTTGTTTCTCAGACTGGTCTCGAAACCTGTACCAGTTCAAAACCAGAACTATGAAAACCATCCCAAAATTTGGGAGTAGACTCATCATCACCATCAAAATCATGGAAACTCATCAACTTGATCATTGATTCTACCAAAGTACCACCAGAAGCTCCACTAGCATTAAAAATGACTGAAGATGTTCTACAGTTCTTCTTGAATCGGCAATACTGTGACGTATGAAATATATAATATAACCTTGGAAACTTAACGACTGTACCATCGAAGCCTCTGATGGGTCTGAGGTTTGTCACTCTGATTCCAATGGCAGGTTTCTACCCATAAGACACGTTTATGCATCTTGCTAAAGCATTTGGTCTCTTCAGTAGAGAAGCATAGGGCATTATGGAACGATTCCAGGTACCAAGCAGTATTTGCAGAACTGCAAAAGGTTGCACCAGAATAACCTTCACAATAAGTCTCCAACAAATGGAAACCCAAGTTTTAATATCTTGCTGGCTGTGATGGTGGTTGCCAAACTGCTCTCCAATGCTTTGGAACCCTAGTGGAGCTAAGTCCTAGAAGCAGAACCAAGCCAAGGTCAACAAGAGTTCTAAGGTCTGATCTAAATAGAATTAAATTTGATGAAGAAAGATGAAGCAAAGGTTCATAGCGTTGGTTGTGTGTTGACTGAACTACTAACAGTGGGTTTTTTCGAAACAAACAACTAATTGAAAGTCAAAGAGTGATGCAGTGGCTGAGAGGAGGAAATTTGCTCTTATTGAGGTTAATCGAATGCCCCACATTTCTCCTCAAGAATTCCAAATCGGCTGTTGAAGTTAACTCTGCCCAATATGGTTAAGTGTAGTCACTTTACATTGGCATTCATAACTCTTAAACCACAAAACGCATTAAAACGAGGTTTGTTTTATTGAAAAGAGGAGGAAAATTGCTGTAATCTGATGATGTGACTCACAAACCTCCACAATAATTCTGAATCAGCTGTTGAAGTAAGTTTAGCCAAATGTATCCAGTGTAACCACCCTAAATTTTCTTTTTAAACTCAAAAACGACTAGACATATCGAAACAAGGTTTCTCCCATTGAAAAGAGGAGGAAATTGTCTGTTATTGAGGTTAATCAAATGCCCCACATTGGTCCTCAATAATTCCCAATCGGCTGTTGAAGTTAACTCTGACCCAATCTGGTTCAGTGTAGTCACTTTACATTGGCCTTCATAACTCAAAAACCACAAAACGCATCAAAGCGAGGTTTACTTTATTGAAAAGACGAGGAAAATTGCTGTAATTGAGGTTGATGATGTGACTCACAAACCTCCACAATAATTCTGAATCAGCTGTTAAAGTTAGTTTAGTCAAATTTATCCAGTGTAACCACCCTAAATTTTGTTTTGAAACTCAAAAACCACTAAACATATCAAAACAAGGTTTCTTCTATTAAAAAGAGGAGGAGATTTGCTGTTATTGGGGTTGATCAAATACCCAACATTTCTCCTCAATAATTCCCAATCGGCTGTTGAAGTTGACTCTGACTCAATCTGATTCAGTGTAGACACTTTACTTTGACCTTCATAACTCAAAAACCACAAAACGCATCAAAACGAGTATTTTTTTATTGGAAAAAGGAGGAAAATCACTGTAATTGAGGTTGATGATGTGACTCACAAACCTCCACAATAATTCTGAATGAGCTGTTGAAGTTAGTTTAGCCAAATATATTCAGTGTAACCAGCCTAAATTTGGTTTTGAAACTCAAAAACCACTAAACATATCAAAACAAGGTTTCTTCTATTGGAACGAGGAGGAAATTTGCTGTTATTGAGGTTGATCAAATGCCCCACATTCCTCCTCAATAATTCCCAATCGGCTGTTGAAGTTAACTCTGACCCAATCTGGTTCAGTATAGTCACTTTACATTGGCCTTCATAACTCAAAAACCACAAAACGCATCAAAACGAGGTTTGTTTTATTGAAAAGAGAAGGAAGATTACTGTAATTGAGGCTCATCATGCGCCTCACAAACCTCATCAATAATTTCCTATCAACTGCCGAAGTTAAGTCAGTCAATCTGATCCACTGTATCCACCCTACATTTGCTTTTAAAACTCAAAAACCACAAATCATATCAATATGAGATTTTATAATATTGTTCACTACTCCACATAGAAGAAAGTTTCACTCCTTCATCTTCTCCAAAACTTCTCCTATATCGTTGTCAACCCCTCGTTGCGCATTGCACCCCAAAATCTCAAATTTTGATTAAAATTTTAATATTGTTCCACAGAGCAAATTGAGCAAACCGGAAAGTGTTTCGAGAGGCGAACCTCAAACTGTCGTGTTGAGACAGATGTTGCGGCTGACGGGGAGTTACACGACCCGTCAGCGGCAAATGTTGCCTGAACGAACATCACACAATCGGCTTGTTTGAGGTATTCCAGATTGTTTATCTCTATCCTGATTTCAGGGGTTTTGATGCATGGATTTATATCCAGCTAATGTAATTTTGGCTTAAATCTAAACCCATTCAACGTTGCAGTGAAACTACCCCAACCCCATCCTGCAACAATGACAGTTTAAAAGGACGTGCGTTCGAAAAAGCCAATTATACGGGTAAATTCGAAATTACAGGGCGACGAGAGTAACCACAATGTCCCAATCAAGGGGAAGACTGTTAAAAACGTGTAATTTCATTTGGGGAGTAATGTGGAGGTCCGCGTCGCCTGGAGCAAACAATTTTTGCCTTTGAGAGCGGCTAGAACGTTGAGCCAGAGATACGTCTATTTCCAGGGGTGTCTGTTTAATTTCTTTTCTGTCAACGGAGATTATTGTCAGCGCCCCCACATCTTCGGCTTAATTGTTTCGAAATATTTCCTGTGGAGTTGTTTTTTTCTGTCATGGGGGATGACGAAGCGACTTTGTGGCACACGCCCAACCATGACCAAAGACAAATTGATTACACCATTTATGAATGGGCAAGGATGACTTGCTGTATGGTAAAATACGAAAATGTTTGAAGACAAGTCAACGATATGGTACCACCATAGAGATCACCATCAGTGCACAAAGAGGTCACGGTTATACCATATATGTGTGGTACCACTTAGACTAGATACTCGGTGACCTTTGTCGGACAAATATGGCTTCTGTTTCGTCATAAAAGAAGGTTTTGTCATTTTTGGAAGATGTGCGTTTTTAAAAATTCACAACCAGTTCATGGTTTGGAATTTAACATCATGTATCTTTTATATTTTATATGTCTACATTTTCACTTGATTTCCATTACTTGTGCACGAATCTGGCTATTCCTTTTTATTTCTGGTCAATGCTTTGGCCTCATTCCATGATGTTTCCCTTTTCTCCAGTGCATCCCCTATACACTCTGGTTTCATGTTTTTTTTTGGTTCCTCTCATCCTTCTTCATCCCGCTCTTGCTTCCCAGATTTGTTTCTCCTGCCTATTATTGCATTCCATTCTTTGTAAATGTCCGCACCAGCTTTTTTTGGACAGGATTAAGAACAACTTTTTTCCCTTTTTTCTTTCCTCTGTATATTTTCTATATTTTTCGGTCGTCTTAACTTTGAGGTAGTTCTTCCAGGCTTCCGTCCAGATTTCCTTTTTCGAAGCCTGTCTCTAGTTCTTCCTGTTTCCCTTGAATTGTTTTTATGTTCCATGTTCCTATCTTCCAATTTTCAACTTCCTCCTTATTTTTGTTTTTATTTCGGTTTTCCTTATCAATGTCCATTTAAGTATCCTTTATCGGTTTATCATTTTGTCTCGTGCTTGTTTCATTGTTTTTTACGTTTCTGGTTGTACTTTCTCCATCCTTATAAAATGTTGTTGTTCGTTGTCCCATCTTCATTCTTCATTGTTCATGATAATTTTTCGAAAGCCAATTTTCACATTTTGTTTCGTTTTGTAATTTTGCCTTAAGATTGTATTATTCTCCCATCTTTCGTCATGTCATCATTTATACAGTGCGGCTCTAAAAGGTCCCCTCCTTTCTAACTTCTGAACCATTTGATATACAATTCAAAGTCCCTGCAATCGATTTATATTTTCTTGGTGGGCGTCGAATTTTTTTAACTGTGAAAAATAACTACTTGACCCCATACATTGACTACTTTTTACAGAAATCAGATATTCCTATTCGTTTCCGAGATATTGACGTGCGGAGTTTTAAGTGAAAAGCCCTGTATACGAACGAAATTTGGACACACCATATGTGAGGACGTCCTGCATTTCTTGACATAGTAGTGACAGCTGAAAATGTCGGAATGACAGCTGGGCGCCATTTTGAATGAAGAAATCAAACGAGTGATTATTCTGAAGGTCCTTTGACCCTGGTTTCAACTTTCAACTGCCGAGTTTCAAGTCTCTGCCATCATTCCTGTTGATATGACAGCGTTTGTTTTTGTTTTCTGTCACTTAATAAATACTTACCCGCAAGAGTTGATTTCTCCGAACCAAGAGGATATGATGAGGTACAGAAGATCTTCAAAGTGAGCTATTACTCAATCTTTTTTTTCAACCTATTTTTTTTTGTGAAATTCACCCTCGTCAAAATGATTGGATAGCTCATTTTGAAGATCTTCTGTACCTCATTATATCCTCTTGATTTAGAGAAGTCAACTCTTGCGGGTGAGTATTAATTATCAAAAAAAAAAAAAAAAAAAAATTGACACGTCATATCACAACAAAGGCTCGAAACTCGGAAGTTGTGTTCAGGGTTAAAGGGCCTTCAAAATAAGGTACCACTCGACCCCCCTCTCTAGTTCTTTTCCCTAGAGCCCCTTCATACGAAGATATGGCCCCCTAAAGGGGCCGGTGGCAATTTTCTTTCGCAAATACCTTTTAAAGTACTCAATATAATTTGATAAAAATTTATTATGATGAACAATACCAAAGACCTGTTAGAACAGTGTCCTTGAAACACATCCACATCTACCTATTCAGTTTACCAGGGCCGGACCAGGTTCCACATTTGATTGCTTAAACTTTCAACACATTGTATGATAAAGACTTGAGAAAAATAAATTTGGATAGTTTGAATCTCAAACTACAAAAAAGGTAGGTGAAAAAACCTCGAAAAAAGCCATGATGGATCCCTAACGAAATTATTTAAAAAAATGTTTACCTATGAATTTAACATTTTTCTTCAGGTTTACTTTCATGAACATTTCAAGGAAAACATAGGTTCAAATTTTCTCAAAAACTTTCGTCATCATGGCTATTTTCGATGATTTTTTAAATAAAGATATCTTTTTTCTCCAAAATGGTTCATTTTATCGATAATATTAGTTTAAGGTTAAAGCTTTCCAATTTTTTTTTTTTCAAATTTTTATCATACAGGGTGTGTAAAACATTTGAGCAATAAAATGTAGAACCTGGTCCGCCCCTGGTAAACTTGATGAGGTGAATGTGTTTCAAGGCCATTATGTTAACAGGTCCTTAGTAGTTCATCATATTAAATTTTCATGAAATTATTTCAAGTACTTTAAAAGTAATTCAGGTGGCCATATCTTCACAGGGAGGGACTCTAAGGAAAAGAATTATAGGAACTTATCATCTTTTCTCATATTCCACCTGTATCCAAGAGCTTTCTCACTTTTTCCGGCACGTATTTCCCTGTCACAATCAAGTTAATATTGACTTACTTCCACGACTATTATTGTTGATCATCCTGCATTCAGATCTTCATAGAATGAAGAAATTTTGTTTAAAAACCAAAAAATTTGTTAAAATGGTTGTCCCAACTTAGCACATACTTTAACTAACTGCATATCTCCTTTATCCTTGCATGGAAGATATTTTGTTGATGATTTAAAAAAACCCTCAAAAATGACTTGGTAATCTCACAACCAACACTACAAAGAATCATGGTCCTCTCCTGCTCAATTCCTCCGTCTTCTCTGATTAAAATTCCTGAAAATTAAACACGCATGCTTCAATCAACTGCGCCTCTTCTTTATCTTCCTTAAATGTTCTGGAAAAATATCATTCTTCACACCCATTGACCAAATACCATCTCAACTACCAATCCCTATCTTTAAATCTAGCATTGTTATAAATAAACCAACCGTCCACCATTCACGGTTAAAGCCAATGGCGCACCAACTCAAACCCAAAAATCAATTTGGCAGTATTATGTCATCTCATGCTGCAAGGTTTCAATAAGATAAGTAACCAGTGACTGGTACGTAAAATCAGTGGTACGCCATTGGTAGAGCCTGCGGCAGATCGTGAGGACCTTGGCTCGGCTCTCAGCCTTCCTGCAACATACATCTTCAGCAAGCTGTCAAATGCACGCTACTTTATTATCTGCTTTCTGATAATTTCTGTCTTAATGAGTTATTGATAGGATACGTGGCCTTGTCCCATTTCGTCTTATCACCAGAGAAAAAACCCATGGCGACAGACAAATTGCAATTGCAGCGATAACAATTACCTTGTAATTTTCTAAATCTGTTGTTATGGGAGAACGAGATTTATGGCGGATAAACAAGTTGCTGTAACTGCTTCGTTTTTACTGTTGTTCGTGGGTTGTTAATTCTAAGCTACTACATCATCTACTTATTGCTGTCCGGAAGGTCCATCTATATGGTACCAACCCCTTTGAAGCATAAACGACACATAAGAAGATACTGAGCTATACTAGATTCCATAGAACATTATCATATTTTAATGAAAAAAAAAAACAATCGCGCAAAGATTCTTATATTTTTTTTTATTTTCCAAACCCTATTATGTAATTTTCTATCCTAACTCTTTTTTTATGTTTTAAGGAGTTCTGATTGCTTTTATTTTTATGCTTTCAAGGATTTTTCCCTTGATTTAAAAACATAGTTTTCTTGATTTTCCAGTTTTGAACCATTTATCATGTTGTGTTTATTTTATGTTTCCAAGTCCATTTTTTTTTGATTTTTATGATTCAATACTGGTTTATTATACCATCTATTTTCATCATCTATGATTTATTATCATTTTTAATTTTTATTGTTTTTTAAGGAGTTTAAATCTGCGTTTCAGTTTTAACAATTTGCAAAGATTCTTAGAAGATGGCTACGTTTATTGTCAGTGCTATTCAAAAAAGTTTGAGTGGGAATTTTTATTTATATTTTCAATCTTATTTTCCCAATTTATTCCACCTAATTTTGTAATTTTCTATTTTTTAACCCTTTTTCATGTTTTAAGGAGTATTGATTTTTATGTTCCCAAAGATTTTTCATACTTCTATTTTCAATGTTAATCTCTTTTTTGTGCCTCAAGGAGTTTTAATCTGTTTTATTTTTATCTTTTTTTAGAATATTCCATAAAATCCTCAATTTTATAATCATAATTTTCCAATTTTCCATTTTTAAACTCTATTTTATATTTTTTAAGGAGTTCTAATTTCCTTAACTTAGATTATTTTGAACATTTTTCATATTCCTTCAAAGTATAAAAACTATAGTTTTGTTATTTTTCATTTTCCAGCTTTTCTTCTCATTCTAAGACTTTGTTCGTTCATCAGTTTATTTTTGTATATTTTTTATTTTTTCATTCTCTTATGAACACAAATTTTCTAATTCTTTGTCTTGATACATGCTAAATAGAGAGAAAATCATCGTATTTTTATAGAAACATACAGAATCACCCAAAGATTTTTTCGTAATTTTCTGTTAAACTTTTTTCATGTTTGATTCGCTTTATTTTAAGGTTTTAAGGATTTTTCATATTCCCTTGGTATATAAACATAGTTTTTTGATTTACCATTTTTAAATCCTTTTTCATGTGGTGTTTATTTCTGTTTTCAAGTAATTTTTTTTACTTTTTTTATGATTTAGTACTTTTTTATTTCCAAATATTTTTTATTATTTATGATTTATCACCATTTTCAATTTTTATTTCGTCTTCTATGTTTTAAGGAGTTTAAATCCGCTTTAAATTTCTAACAATTTTCAAAGATTTTTATAAGAAGGAGAATGATAATTATTGATATACAAAAATCATTTAGTGTGATTTTTTATTTATGTTTTTAATCTCATTTCCTCAACTTTTTGGACCTAATTTTGTTAATCTCTATTTTCAAACCCGTTTTGATGTTTTAAGGAGTATTTATTTTTGTTCTCAAGAAGTTTTCTTAATTTTATTTTCAATGTTAAACTCTTCTTTGTGCCTCAAGGAGTCTTAATCTGTTTTATTTTTATATTTTTAAAGGATATTTCATATACTCCCCAATTTTATAATCATAATTTTCCAACTTTCCATTTCTAAACTCTAGTTTATGTTTTTTAAGGAGTTCTAATTTCCCCCACTTTAATTATTTCGAACATTTTTCATATTCCTTCATCGTATAACTATAGTTTTGTAATTTTTCATTTTTATACTTTTCTTCTCATTCAAAGACTGTTCGTTTGTCAGTTTTTTTAATCTATTTTTATTTAAGCCAAGTGCTTAGTTAACATAATATATTATTATTACAATATTATTATTTTGCTTTTAAAATTATACAGGCCTGTATACAGAGTGCATCATTTTTGTATATTTCTTAACTCATCAACCTCTCGATGGAACTAAATGACTTTTTAACAAAAATCAGAAAATCGTCGCATTTCAATGCAAAAAATACAGAATTGTTGTCTTGTATTTAAATTTGTTTACAGAGTTTATCAAATTGGTTATTTTTTTTCAAAAATGTGAAATAATTTTCAACATCAATTTCTCGATGGAATTGGATGACATTATCACGAAAATATCAGAAAATTTTCGTATTCGTATTTTAATGGAAGAAATACAAAGTCACGGTTTTGCATTAAGAATTCTATACAGAGTGCATGAAAGTGCTTTTTTTTTTTTGAAAATTTGACAAATAATTTTCAATAATTTCTAACTCATCAACACATCTATGGAACTGAATGATTTTCAGTTCCATAGATGTGGATTTTTGTCAGAAAATGTTCTTACTTTTATAGAAAAAATATTGAGTCGTCGTTCTTCAAATTTTTTTACAGAGTATGTAAAAGGTAGGATATATTTTTTTTTACGAAGAATTTATCAAATAATTTTCATCAACACTAAATTTTTCACTCATCAATTCCTTTGATGGATCGGATGATTTTTTAACGAAAATGTCAGAACGTTATCGTAGTTTAATGGAAGAAATTAAAAATTTTGTTTTTTTAAAGTTATGAAATACTCCATACCATTTCCGGCCACATGTTTACAGGAAGGTTTACGCAGGAAAACTAATCCTACATTTTTTCGTAATATCAATGAAGCACCCTATATACCCTATACTACCGGTCAGTGACGGCTCGTGGTCAATTTCTTGGGAGGTCAAAAATCACGGTTGGGAAAGTGTTATTATGAGAATTCCCTTCCATAATTTCCCTTCATTTCCAGTAGTGGAAATTCCGTTCTATTCGCCGAAGATTCGTATCACAAACTAAGGAACTTCAGTTTTGTCTTTTAAATGTGTGATAAGTTCAGGCACTGGGCGACCACTTTTTTTGAATTCACTTATTTTTGTCGATTTTGACCATTGACGATATAAAAAAGAGGACTCGTAACTCCTTATAAACATCGAAATTGTGATCTAATATGCTTTTATTTGTGCACCAGAAAAATGGCGTCCGTGGTCTTGTATCATTGCGGATCTTATTGATTTTGTGAATTCAACATTAATAAACAAAAGTGAAACTTGAAATATTTGATGAAGAAATATTATGGATCTTGATTTAATTTGAAACTGACGCCATTTTTTTGGTGCCAGACATACCCATCTCTTATATCAGGTCAAAAAGCCACCAAGCTATTCTATTGATGGAATTGAATTTTTTTTTCACAAAAATATGAAGAAAGTTGGACATTTTAATTATTATTTTTTGACGCATTCACAATTATCAGAACTTAATAAAGTCTTTGGTTAAACATATTATGATCAATCTTATTGAAATAGAACTCGAATGATGATGATGATGATAGAACCCAGCTACATAACTATTGAAACTTTAACGTTCATGGAAAAGGAAAAAAATTGAAACAATGAGAAGATACTTGAACAAAAAATGTGTTTCTCAAACCGTGTGGGGTAGAATAGTTCTGTCACCAAATTCTTGTTGTAGCTCAACACAGCTGACGAGAACTACAAACCCACTCCGTACACCCCAATGACACTATCCGCATACAAACGTCCCATGCCATCCAGAATATGAATGAAACGCTTCATCGTGTATACAGTCTGTTTTCCTGAGAGGATTTTTAATAAGACTCCCTTGTTCTTGACCTAGAAAAATTCAAAACAGTCCGTGGGGCATTGCGAGGGTTGATCACTTATTTCGGGGGATGATCCTCCGGAGACCACTTCACTCAACGGATTAATCATCCGACAAAAGTTGTTTTTTTTTAGCAGTAAATTCGCGGTTAAGCCTGTGACCTAGGCCAAGTTCTACAGACTTTTACGGCTGAAGCACGCGGGGATCGATGATATTTAAATTGTATTCAAATGAAGCGTGTGACGTATAAGTTGGAATTTCACTCGAAGCGAGGCTGCTTCAATGAAATTTACAACTACTGTTTTAGTCATTGGGTTTTCTCTCTCTCTAGGCTACGTCATTTGGGCTCTGGTTTAATTATTATAGCTTGATTAGTTTCTTCAGATTATAAGTGAGTCTGGATTTCGAGATACAGTGTTGAAGGTTTAGAAAAAAATCGGATTCATCATCTTTTTCTATAAATGTTTTATCTTTTTCGAATAGAGCAGGCTAAAAACTCTTTTATCTCTTGATATTTTTTTGTATCCTTCTTCGTTAATTTTGAGGAAAAAAATCAAAAAATTGATAAAATAAAGTGTATTTTATTTTTTTCCTAGAAAACGAAGAATTATACGAAAAAATATGAGGAGGCAGAAAAGCTGTATTTTTAGATGGTTCATCTGTAAAAAATATGAAATTTTCGGAAAAAATCAGTTCGCACATTTTTTGTGAATATTATTAGTGAAACTGGCCTTCGGGACGCCACTGGAACACATAATCACCATCTTGTTAATACCAATATATATCATCTTGTTTCAATGATTCCAAAATTCAAAGAAATCGACAAAAGAATTAGTGATTAATTCGATTTCTTTCTAAACCTTCATCACCCTGTATTTTGACAACTGGACTATTTTGGACACATTTATTTTATTAGATGAAGCAGCTAAAAATACAACTTTTTTGTATCTTCATATTTTTTCGAATCTTTTTTTTTTTGAGGAAAAAAATAAAAATTACTTCATCGCTTGTCGAAAAATTGTTAAAACAAAGTATTTTTTTCTTGAAAACAAAGAAAGATACGAAAAAATATCAAGAGTTGTGTTAATTTCTATCTGTTTCATCAAAAAAAAAAAAAAAAATTAGGAAAAGTCGGTGACGGACAGTTTTCGCCAATATTATTCGTGGAACACTCGCTACACTTACTTGCTTATTCTGGATTCGATCTTGGCCTTTTAATAATAAATTTATCCATAATGAACAGCTCATAAAAACACACTTCCACTTATCTCACAAACTCACTTCCGCTAGATCAAGTGATCCAACAATTTCTTCATTTTCGAAACAGTGATCTGATAATTCACTTCCCCTTACGATTGGTGTAGAGCAGGTGAAGTGAGTATGAAAGGAACCAGTGAAACATGCGCAGATTGTATCTTTTTGACAAATTTTGAATTTTTGAGCTGTTTTCAACATACATTTTAGGGTTTTCAATTATGCCCAACATAATCTTGTTCTGTGATTTGTAACTATTTGGCCGTCAAAGACAGCAATGTTGCCAAGCCTACAACTTTATAGACGACGTCCTTTCGACATTTGACACATGACAATATGGAAAATGCATTTAAAATCATTATAAATTGAAATAAAATTGGGAATAGATTTTTCATACTTTGTATCAAAAATAAATAAATGGGTTCTAAGGGGGGTTTGGCACCCAAACCCTCGGTGCGGTGATAAGTTACGACTGAAAATAAATTAATAAGATTTTTGTCAATCACTTTTGACACACAAGTACATACAGGGTGTTTACGGTCTTGTGATTTTTTCTTTAATGTTTTTTTCTACACGTTAAAAGAATATGATTAACGCTAAAACGCCTTAGCAAAAGTTGAATAATAAGAGAGATAATGAATTTTTTGTACGATTTTATTTTCAAAAATGATGACACTAAATTGCAAAATTACTGCTTTACAGCAGTTGTTCAAAGTTATCGCCCTGTTGTTGAACTCGACGTATCCATGGATTATTATTATTATTATTATAATTATTATTATATTTATTATTATTATTATTATTCGACTTTTGCTAAGGCGTTCTAGCGTTTATCATATTCTTTTAACGTGTAGAAAAGAACATTAAAGAAAAAATCACAAGACCGTAAACACCCTGTATAAAAAAAATTTAAACATAACGACGTTTTTGAATTTTTTCCTTCAAACTACCTACTTCATTTCTATCATTTCCAGTTTATAAAAAGGTTGTTGACTTGAAAATTATCAAATGTTGATTATTGACACATTTCTTGTCAAAAAAAACAACTACTTTTGACAATCTTCATGAGAATTTAATAAAATAATGATGAGTGTGTTTTTTATTCTATAAAAATATGATAATTTCCTGGCATTTCCGTGAAAAAATCATCCCATCCATCAAAGAGATTAATGAGTTAAAAATTATTGGAGATGAATTGAGAATTTCTCTATTAAAAAAAATACGCTCTTTATACAAATTCAGAAAAACCACCACCATTCTGTATATTTACCATCAGAATATGATGATTTGAGAATACTGTACGTTTTGGTGGAAAAATCATCCAATTCCATCAAATAATAGTTGAACATTATTGAAACTTAATACATTTCTTGTCAAAAAGATCAATAACTTTTGACGCACTCTGTATAAAAATTCAGAAGATCAACAAGGGCCTTGTATTTTTTCCACTGAGACACGATGATTTTCTGATATTTTAGTGAAATAATCATTCAAATTCATCCAAGAGTTGGTTAGTTAAGAATTTTTTTAAATTAGTTGATACATTTCTTATAAAAAAAAAACTCTTTTGACTTATTTTGTATAAAAATTCAGAAGATTAACGAGGACCTTGTATTTTTTCCATCAAGATACGATGATTTTCTGCTATTTTGGTGAAAAAATCATTTAACTTTATCGACGGGTTGATGAGTTAAAAATTAATCGATTTTTTCGTTCAAAAAAATAACAACATTTGAAGAAGTTTGATACAGTGTGTCCAAGATAAGGATGTCTATCATGGGGATCATGGAAACCGTAAGAGATACGTATCTCTTATGGTTTCCAAGATCCTCACGATAGACATTTTTATCTTGGTCACACTGTATATTGAAACTTGAAAAAATAACGGCGAGTTTGCATTCTTTTCATTAAAATACACCGCACTGAAAACTTCAAAACGTCAACAAATATGAAGGATGCTTTGTGTTGACGCAGTTGATCCTTGTTTGTTTGGATATTTCACCCAGTTTTTATGTATTTTCAGAGTGAGTTGTAAAAATGGGTACCTCGAGATGTTTTTTTAACAAGTAAGTAGTCATCGTTTCCATAACCTAAAAAACCAGTGATAATGAAATCAACAAATGTAAGCAAAGGACGTTGAGGTTGCCATATTGTGTCAATTTTCCTAATTAAACTTAACATCTTTTTTGAAGCGCTACTCCAAAACTTTTTTCTCCGACTAACACACATTTATTCAATGAACAAGGATAAAATGGAAAAATATTATTGTTGAATTTTATTGGCGATGTTTGGAGTGATTCCAGAGATCTGGAAGGCTGAAATTTTTCTCTTCTCTTTAATGCGCCACTCCAAAACTCCCTGCTTAAAATGCAAAGATTTTGGCATGGATAATTAACAAAATGTTTTTGGATAAATGTCATTTTTGAGTATGACGCAATCCACCGTAATTTTAGACGCCAGGAAAAATGAAAATCTTACAAATTACTTCTCAAAGCTGCCTCTTTGCAGCGCCATCAAAAAAATTTTCTCATTTCATTCCTAAAAAGATTTTTCAATGACAACTGACAACAAACATTTCCTCCACGGAGGTGGGTAGGGCAGAAGATACTTTGGAGAAATTGCGATTTGATTTTTTCCAAAGCCCATCTCTGTCATCAACATCGGAAAGTCTTCAAACCTAATATGGTTAGACCATCAAATGGATCCGCTACTCTGGGGATGGTAGGAATCAAAGTTTGGTCTTGACCCCGTTCCTACCTCCAAGGACTCCAAGAAGCCAGCACCACTGACTGTTTTCTCAACAAATTTCTGCAAAGACAAGAAGGTGCAGGGGGTTATGGCATTCGGAAGGCTGGGGAAAAGTGATTTATGATTTGTGGTAACTGATGCTAACTCCTGCACTAACTCCATCCAACAAGATGAAATTGCGACGAACCCGATGTTGACGAGGATCTGGACTGTCCTATAAATTCTCTTAATTTGAATCGATTTTATTGCTAAGAATTGCAAATTATTGTAAAAACGAACAATTAAGTAAGATGGAACGAAAACAGACCGTATTCTTTTGGACTTGGATAAAATAAAAAAAACGATCGACAAAATCGCCTTGACAGCAGACGTATTCTTTTGGTTCTGTTCGTGTTTTTTAAGAAAATCGATAAAATATACAAAAGAATCTCAATCTTTTGGTGTTTTCTAACAGAATTGATAAAATAAAGAAGACAGTCGACACAATCGCATTTATTGCATACCGTATTTGTTTGGTTCCAATACTGTTCAATGCGGTTTGAATTCAATTTCACTTCGAAGTGGAAGTGACAGATTTCCACTCGGTAAACGGGAATCATACGCTACCATCTACATTGAATTTGGGTTGAAAGTCACGCTTACGTCTTTTCCAATGTGGATGGTAGCATAGGATTCCTATTTGGCAAGCAGAAATCTGTCACTTCCACTTCCAAGTAAAATTGAATGAAACGTGTTTCTTAACAGAATCGATAAAATATACGAAACAGTCTCATCGACGGCAGACCGTATTCTTTTGGTTCTACTCTGAACTGTTCGTGTTTTTGAAGAAAATCGATAAAATATGCAGAAGAATCTCGGTCTTTTTGTGTTTTTTTACAGAATCGACAAAACAGTCAACAAAATCGCATTCACTGCAGACCGTATTTTTTTGGTTCCAATACTGTTCAATGCCGTTTACATTTAAATTTACTTCGAAGTGAAAATAACAGATTTCCACTTGGCAAACGGGAATCATATGCTACCGTCTACATTGAATTCGTGTTCAAAGACACGCTTATAATCGAATTCAATGTGGATGGTAGCATAGGATTCCCATTTGGCAAGCATGAATCTGTCACTACCACTTCCAAGTGAAATTGAATGTAACAGGCAGAATTGATAACATAAATCAAACTATCAAGTAGATTGGAACGACAATAGACTGTATTCTATTGGTTCTGCTCCGAGCTCTTGATGTTTCTTAACAGAATCGATAAGATATACGAAACAATCTCGACAGCAGACCGTATTCTTTTGGTACTACTCTGAACTGTTCGTGATTTTTAACAATCTCAATCTCTTGGTGTTCTTTGACAGAATCTATAAAATACAGAAAACAGTCGACAAAATCGCATTCACTGCTCTTTTGGATCCTGTGGGAATGTCGTTATCATACTTTACTGTTCAATGCCAACTAGAACCTATTGGATGCGACAATAAAAAATCAACAGCAACCATGAAAAAAACCCAAACAACGCAGTTCCAATTACACAACACCACAAACATGTGACCTCAATGAAAAACAAGAGTGAAAATGTTTCACCAATGGAAATCCCATGTAAAGTAACTTGTGCAATGTTCGAGACAGATGCTTTTTTCAAGGAACTGAGTCACAGCACGAAACCTAGCAATTAGCTTGATTACATCTATAGCCCAAAAATTAAGCTGCTAGAGTTAATTAAGATACAATCCAGCTTGATAAACGATCTGACTGGAAAAAAATCAACGATGTACAAATAAATTCCCCATTCGTGTAGTGCAGGATTTATTTGTCAGAACCAGAAATTGATTGTCTTAGAAGCAAATAATAACGTCAGTACTGTTGATTTACAGAAACAACCTTGCAGATACACGATCGTAAGTTCTGTTGCCATCATAAAAGCGCAAGAAAAATGCTTGTCCCGACCCCGACGATCTTTTACCCCAATTTGTCTCCAGTGTCCTTTTCTCAGCTTTGCGGACACGGTCCATGGACAGTCTATTAGTCTAATAGTTCCCAATTGGGGGGCGACTTTAAATCGACGAATTTTTTCTTTAGGATATGGTCATTTGTTTTCGTGTGCGACTTGGGAATTGTTATTCGAACGGCTTTGACAAATTGAGGATATTTTTCCTGGGCAATTTATCCTGCAATAAATATAAAAAGTCCGCCTCAGCGACGCGCTAAACTCAACATAAATAATAATCAGTGGAATTGAAAGTGGTTCCAATAAACAATATCATAATACGGGTACTGCAGGTACGCCGAACAGATTTATGTTGCTTCGGTACGTTTTGCATTCTCAACACTGGTAGCTTGATTGCGCTCGATTATTTCGGTTTGGCTTTGGATATTTGTTATGCTGCTTTATATAGCATACCTGGGTCAAGGTTGCCACAGATTGCGTACCTGGTGGATCAGAAAAGTGAACTCAGTTTTCTTTTTTTTTTAGACGATTTTGCAGGAAATGTTCAGTGAAATCTTATAACAAAATCCTGAAAGTCCAAGAATCAATCTCAATTATCTCTTATTGTTATTATTATGTCTGTTTTGTGTCTTTTTTCTTTTCCTTTTCTCATCAACTGATTGATAACATGAACTGAACAATCGAGTGAGATGAAATGACAAGAGACCGTATTCTTTTGGTTCCGCTCCGAACTCTTGGTGTTTTTTGACAAAATCGATAAAATATAGGAAACAATCGACAAAATCGCATTGACAGCAGACCGTATTCTTTTGGTTCTACCCTAATATATTACAAGCGAATCGATAAAATACACAATAAAGCGTATTTGATCTACTTTTCATGTTGAATAACACTTATGCATGCATCAAAAAAACTAAAAAAAATATAGAAACGGGCATCCAAAAAAAAAACATTGTTAAAATTTTTCACGTAAAACTCAAAATCAACCAAAAAGTCTACAAAAATCATTTTCAAAACTAGGTCTCCCAGACAATTCAAGGGTTTTTTTTCCATAGTAAATAATCGGTCGAAAATATCTGAAAACGTTGGAAATGGTCAAAACTGATAAATTTGATTTTCTAAGTAATCGTTAACCATTAGAAAAAAAAAACAGCATTGCAAAACTGATGACCATATAACCTTTAAAACGTTTGTTCATAGCTCTTTTTTTACTTTTTTTCATCATAATGAAGCTTTTTTGGCTTTTTTTAAGCATTCAAGCAAAAAATCTTTGGATTATCAAAAAACTTTTTATAGTAAAAAATGTTAAATCCTTTAAAAGTGTTTTTGAACTTTTTTATCATTAAGGGATGTTTAAAGTTGCAATTAAGAAAGTCCTCGAAACACTTTGCTAAATTTCAAACAATTTTTGAAGGAAAAAATCCTTAATTCATCAAGAAAGCTTCCAAACTAAAAAGTTTGCCACTTCAGAAACGGTTATTTTGGAGCTTTTTTTATCGTTTGAGGAAGAGTCAAGTCCTTTAACTATTTTGTTGAATTTTAAACAATTTTCAATGGAAAAATCCTCAAATTATCCAAAAGTAAGTGTAGTGTTTTTGAAGCTTTATGAAACTTTCATACATCTTCAGCTGTTCAACATTCAAAAGAGGTTAAAATAACACAATTTTTCAAATTATCTTTCACGTACGAATTGAGAAAACTTTAAATTATCCGAAAAGCTTGAAGACTTAATATTTTAAAACCTCTAGAAAAGTTTTTTGACCTTTTTTTAATCAATATAGACATTTAATGTAAACTGTTGTAGTACATAGCGCCATCTATCGGCAGGATTTGTCAATCTTAGGATGGAAATTCCCATCAATCTAGTGAAAGACTACTACCATTGGTCGCCATATCGTCTACAACACGTTCGTGGATAATCCTCCCGGTGAAAAAGGAAAATCTTGAAACTGTTTCCTCAGTCTGACCATGACCAATCCATATACGTTTCGTCCTACTAGGACTCATCAGTATGGCTATGGGTCTAAGTCAGACTGAAGAGAACAGTTCCAAGTGGGTTAGTGTCGAGACATTTTTAATTTTTCCTATTATTTAAGAGAGTTTAAACGAACATTTGAAGAGTCTTTGAACTGTTTTGTTGAATTTTGGTGTTTGTTTAATTATTTTTTTTTCACCATAAAAATACATTATTAACTACTAAGAAGGCTTAAAATAACTTTTTGAAAGATCCCTGCTATTTTTGAAACAATTTTTTCAAGTATCTTTCAGTAACGAATTGAGTAAACTTTGAATAATTATAAAAAAAGCTTTCAAGACTGAATATTTTGAATTTAGAAATAATGCTTTTTGATGTGAATTTTAAACTTCCTCTATCGCTAAAGCAGTTTTAAGCAAAATTTAAAAAAGTCCTTGAGCTGCTCTGATAGATTTTTAACAATTTTTTAAATAAAAAAGCCTTATTTATCAAAAAAACTACAAAACTGAATTATATAGAAGTACTATTTTAAAAGCTTTTGAAAACTTTGTTATCGTTAAAGATAATTTAAAAACGTTTCAATATTTTGAAGAAGTTCAAGTAGAACACACACAGTAAAGTGATTTAAGAAGGATTCAAAATATTGCAAAATGATTGATTTCGAACTTCTTAACATCTTATTTAAAAAACTTATTAGGTATTATTATTATTATCTGAAGTATGCTTCAAAATATATTTTGAATCCTTATTTTTCGAAAACAGTTTAAAGATAATTGAATATTTTCAGTAAGTTCAAAGTTAGATTAGTTCACCCCACTTGATGCTTGAAAAAGGATTTAAAATAATATATGATGTAAAGTTCCTAAAAATATTTGAACACTTTTGTCTAACGTCTAAAGTATGCTTTAACCATATTTTAAATCACTTTTTTCAATTCTTAGGTACTATTGAGTTCTCCAATCATTAAAAAAAAAAATTATATTTTCAAAATTGATGGAATTCATGCGCTTTACAACATTGTTTCAAGACAAGGCAACGCTGTATTATGTCAGAAACGTCAATGTCCCGTCCCCACACTCATTCAGCGTTGCCGGCTAAAAGTCGTGAAAGGATGTTTTCCAACAAAATCGATTAAATATAGAAAGCAATGGACAAAATCGCATTGACAGCAGACCGTATTCTTTTGGTCCTACCCCGAACTCTTAATTTATAACAAGCATGCCTGAACATTGAAACCTAGGAGACCACAAGGAAAAAGAATTAGGTAAAAAAAATGAATTTCTATTGACTATTGATAGCTCTGCTTAAACTCCTAAAAAACTACCAGCATTTTATCCAACAAATCGAAATGTTTATTCAAATGTGTCCAAAGCGAAAATGGACATTGATGTTCAGCAAATTGCTGAAACTGATCGTGCAATTCATGTTTGACAGCATTTTTATTGCACTGATGAAAAATGCCATCGAATAGGACTTGTTTTCCCATTTATAGGCAAAATCCCCCCATATCGACATGGGGACGTTGATAAATCTGTCTGGATCTCAGGCTGAGAGGAGTGACGTGACCGAATTATCGCAAGACGTGTTCAATAATTCGATATAGAATCACGATTCCCCTAATACGGCCATTATAGCTGATAGTGGTCGCAAGAATTTGAAGATTTTCAAAAAACAACGGCAGTAACGGAAAAAAACATTCTCAAAACAGTTTATCCGACTCTGTTTCTGCTTCTTGCGTGGTATTGATCCGGCCTCTATTCTCTACGCTCCCCGAGAGTTCTGTCCTGCATACCAATTACCTCTTTGCTATTTTTTCCTGGCTCTGTCGATTCCGGCACCCCTCGCCCTTTTGGGGATATATATATATATAAAAAAAAAATACCGACGGGTCTTTAATGAGTTTGTGGAGAATTTTGGTGGTCAGTAGCGAGGATTTTAGTTTGATTTGATCACGTTCGGCGTCGGGTCTGATGGACTTATGAGGGATTTGTGTATTGTCTTCAAGCTGTACAAACTGTAGTATATTTTAATGGACATTGTCCAATATACTGTAGAAATTTGAGATGATTCTGTCACAAATTGCAGGAGCTGAAATATTTTATGTATCAATGAAATTTATAAATAGTCCACTTTCACTTATGATAAAAAAAAGTTGTCCTATTCATAGACTGTCCAGACGCTAGAACATCATGAAATGGACAAAGTCCTATGAACTGTTCAAATTTTAAATATTTTTTTCGACAATTGCAGGAGCTGGAACATTTGGTCTGTTGACATTGACAATGAAATTTTATAAATAGTCCACTTTCATTTTCATTACTTTCACTAATGATGAAAAATACTTGTCATATTTCCAAACTGTCCAAACGCTAGTATATCATGAAATGGACATTGTCTAACTGTCCAATTTTGAAACGATGTTGTCAAAAATTACAAGAGCTAGAACATATTCTGTGACAATGAAATTTATAAATAGTCCACTTTCACTAATGATGAAAAATATATGTCCTGTTTTCAAACTGTCCAAACGTTTGTAAATCATAGAAAGGACATTTTCCTAGGAACTGTCTGAATTTGAAATGATTTTGTCAAAGATTGCAGGATCTGCAACATTTTTTCTTAAACAATGAAATTTATAAATAGTCCAATTTCATTATTTTCACTAATGTTAAAAAAAAAGTGGTCCTATTGTCAAACGGTCTAAACGCTAGTATATCATGAAACAGTGAATATATCGTTTAAATTTGAAACGATTTTGTCAAAAATCAAGGAGCTGGAATATTTTCTGTAACAATGAAATTTATAAATAGTCCACTTTCACTAATGATAAAATATAGTTGTCCTATTTCCAGACTGTCCAAACGCTTGATAATCATAAAAAGGACATTGTTCTATAAACTGTCCAAATTTGAAATGATTTTGTCGAAGATTGCAGGATCTGCAACACTTTTTCTGAAACAATGAAATTTATAAATAGCCCAATTTCATTACTTTTGCTGATGCTGATTAAAAAAATAGTTGTCCTACCACCAAACTGCTCAAACGCTACTATATCATGAAATGGACCTTGTCCAATAAGCTGTCCAAATTTTAAATGATTTTTTCATAATTTGCTGGAGCTGAAACATTTTATGTAACAATGAAATGTATAAAAAGTCCACTTTCATTATTTTCAGTAGTGATAAAAAATAGTTATCCCATTTCCAAACTGTCCAAACGACAGTATATTGATCATGGACATTGTCCGATAACTGTCCAGATTTAAAGTGATTTGACAAAAATTGCAGGAGCCCGAACATTTTTTAGTAAAAAAAATGGAATTTATAAATAGTTCACTTTCACTAATGATAAAAAATAGTTGTCCTATTTCCAGACTGTTCAAACGCTTGATAATCATAAAAAGGACATTGTTCTATAAACTGTCCAAATTTGAAATGATTTTGTCGAAGATTGCAGGAACTGCAACACTTTTTCTGAAACAATGAAATTTATAAATAGCCCAATTTCATTACTTTCGCTGATGCTGATTAAAAAAATAGTTGTCCTTTCACCAAACTGCTCAAACGCTACTATATCATGAAATGGACCTTGTCCAACAAGCTGTCCAAATTTCAAATGATGTTTTCATAATTTGCAGGAGCTGAAACATTTTATGTAACAATGAAATGTATAAAAAGTCCACTTTCATTATTTTCAGTAGTAATAAAAAATAGTTATCCCATTTCCGAACTGTCCAAACGACAGTATATTGATTATGGACATTGTCCGATAACTGTCCAGATTTAAAGTGATTTGACAAAAATTGCAGGAGCTGGAACATTTTTTAGTAAAAATTAAAAATGGAATTTAAAAATAGTTCACTTTCATCTCTATAACTAATGATAAAAAATAGTTGTCCTGTTTTCCAAGTGTCCAAACGCTAGTATGTCATTAAATTCGACATTGTTCAATAAACTTTCCAGATTTGAAATGATTTTGTCGAAGATTGCAGGATCTGCAACACTTTTTCTGAAACAATGAAATTTATAAATAGCCCAATTTCATTACTTTCGCTGATGCTGATTAAAAAAATAGTTGTCCTATCACCAAACTGCTTAAACGCTACTATATCATGAAATGGACCTTGTCCAATAAGCTGTCCAAATTTTAAATGATGTTTTCATAATTTGCAGGAGCTGAAACATTTTATGTAACAATGAAATGTATAAAAAGTCCACTTTCATTATTTTCAGTAGTAATAAAAAATAGTTATCCCATTTCCAAACTGTCCAAACGAAAGTATATTGATCATGGACATTGTCCGATAACTGTCCAGATTTAAAGTGATTTGACAAAAATTGCAGGAGCCCGAACATTTTTTAGTAAAAAAAATGGAATTTATAAATAGTTCACTTTCACTAATGATAAAAAATAGTTGTCCTATTTCCAGACTGTTCAAACGCTTGATAATCATAAAAAGGACATTGTTCTATAAACTGTCCAAATTTGAAATGATTTTGTCGAAGATTGCAGGATCTGCAACACTTTTTCTGAAACAATGAAATTTATAAATAGCCCAATTTCATTACTTTCGCTGATGCTGATTAAAAAAATAGTTGTCCTATCACCAAACTGCTCAAACGCTACTATATCATGAAATGGACCTTGTCCAATAAGCTGTCCAAATTTTAAATGATTTTTTCATAATTTGCAGGAGCTGAAACATTTTATGTAACAATGAAATGTATAAAAAGTCCACTTTCATTATTTTCAGTAGTAACAAAAAATAGTTATCCTATTTCCAAACTGTCCAAACGACAGTATATTAATCATGGACATTGTCCGATAACTGTCCAGATTTAAAGTGATTTGACAAAAATTGCAGGAGCCCGAACATTTTTTAGTAAAAAAAATGGAATTTATAAATAGTTCACTTTCATTTCTATAACTAATGATAAAAAAAAGTTGTCCTGTTTTCCAATTGTCCAAACGATAGTATGTCATAAAAAAGACATTGTTCGACCTTTTTTTCTATAACAATGAAATTTATAAATAGTCCACTTTCATTATTTTCACTGATGATAACAAATACATCGTCGTCCTATTTCTACACTGTCAAAACGCTAGTTTATCATAAAATGGACATTGTCAAGTAGATTGGTAAAATTTGAAATGATTTTGTCAAAAATTGCAGGAGCTAAAACATTTTATGTATCAATGAAATTTATAAATAGTCCACTTTCATTACTTTCACTAATGATAAAAAACAGTTGTCCTATTTCTAAACTGTCCAGACGTTAAAATATCATAAAATGGACATTATTTCAAAAGTTGTCAAAATTTCAAATTATTTTGACAAAAACTGCAGTAGCTGGAACATTTTCTGGTGACAATGAAAATTATAAATAGTCCACTTTCATTACTATAGCTGATGATAAAAAATAGTAGTGCTGTTTTCCGAGTGTCCAAACACTAGTATATCATAAAATATACATTGTCCGATGTCCAGATTTAATTTTTGTCAAAAATTGCAGGAGCTAAAACATTTTCTGTAACAATCCAATTTATAAATAGTCATTTTCATTACTTTCATTAACGAGAAAAAATAAAGTATGTCATGAAATTGACTTTGTCCAATAAACTGTCCAAATTTTAAATGATTTTGTCATATATTGCAGGAGCTAGAAAATATTTTCTGAAACAATGATATTTGATTTATTACTTCCACTTAGTCATAAAAAATAGTTGTTCTATTTCCAAACTGTCCAAACGATAGTATAATGACTTTGTCCTATGAACTGTCCAGATTTTTAGTTTTTTTCAAAAATTGCCAGTGCTAAACAAATCATCAGATGATCTATGATACCTCACACACTGTTGCTTGCACCCACGAATCCAAACCAAACATAGTCGGTAAACAAATCCAAGAACCCCATCAAAATACCAATATTGACACAACAAGCCACTGTCTTAACAACCAGCCCAAATATTAGCCCAGCGCTCAAACTCCCATCCTTCAACTCATCAATTATTTGGACAAATACCAAAGAAATTCCTCGAATTCACCCCCATTGACAACTGGGCAATTTTTTCCTGCCACTCAACTGCAGTTAAATAATGCCCCATTCCATCATGCCCCCCTTTTTTTTAAATTGAACTTTTTCCGCCCCAGATGGGGTGCTCAAGTGACCGAGAAATGACGTTTTAGATAAATGCCATTTAAGTACAAGACTTTAGTTTCTGCGGCCCATACGTCTTTGAGGTTTCATAACAAGTGAAGGGGAAATGCTCACGTCTGGGAGAGCAATGGGGAAAAATATTTTCGCTCAAGGTCAGATATATCTTGATTATATGGGGCTCTATAAAGCCTCCGGTATGGAGACGTGATGCCATTTGGCTCCATATTTCATCGCAACGGGATGATAAATCAATCTAGACTCAGATATGCCGGTTTATTGCTACGATTCGATGGGGATGTGTTTGTGGGTCGCTTGGGATCGATTTTCAAGGAAATCGATTATTTTCTTTGCCTAAGAGTTACACAGCACATGCTAACATTTCAAAACCCCATTTGATGTTTTTGCTTATAACTTAGAAATTATCGGTTCTATCCAATAGAAGATTGTTAAAGAAAAAAGTATGCCCTTGGCCATTTTGACAGATGGAGGACAAAGTTAGGTTAGGTAAGCCCAGTATTGACAAAAGCAGCCTGATCGATTTTGAGGTTGACGTATGTCGCAAACTTGTCGACATCTGATTGGCTCTTGTATAGTGGAGTTGATTGATTTTAATTTTTCATTGAGAATGATGAATTTTGTCCATAGTGTATTATTCAGATAAATGTTATGATTAGTCTGAAAAAGGAGATAATAAACTATTTTCATGGTATTATTATTCGTAGAAATTTTGTAATTGGCGGGCAAGAGGGAATAATAAAATTATTACTACTGACATTATACAGCAAAACCACACAATATGATACCTATATTATTGATATTAGTCGTAGATAAAGTGGTAATGCCCAATTGTCATTATACAAAAAAAATTATGGATTCTTAACCTCATTTCACTTTTTTGCAAGTTACCCAGAATTTATGGGTTCTATGGAAAAATCTCATTGGACTTTTTTGAAGACAAAAGTATGTCCTTTGACTTTTAATCTAGGTGTTTTTTCTTATAATGTCGCATTTTAATTATACAGAGCGTCAGACACCATTCGTTTGTGAAATTTGGGAAAACCTAATTTCTCTTTTTTGAAAATAACCAGGAGTCTTAGGATCAAAAATCCCCAACCACATTTTTCAATGACAAAAGTATATATTCTAGGTTTTATTCAAGATGTTTTTCCTTTCAATACCCAGTTTTTATCATACTGGGCGTCAAAAAACATTCCCTCATGAATCGAGGACCACCTTCCAATTTCTTGCATTATTTATTTCTTTACATCATTTATTGAATGTATTTTTCAATATAATGACCCATTTTTATTATACAGTCTTAACAAAAAGTCGTACGGATCTTTTTCAAAAGAACTTTCATTTCACGTATTTTAATTGTTTTAATATACAGTGCGTGAACAAATACCAAAAACAAATAAAGCAGATTATTTACTGAGCTTCATCCATTTTAAAAGGCAAATTTGTAAACTGCCGAATTTTTCCAAAAATCAGAAAATCTAGATTAACTGCTAATTTTCCAATTTATTTTTTGCGCAATCAATCTGCTATACTTTAAACTCTCCAACCAAGTGAGTTTTCAAAAGTTCAGAGCAAGATTATCATTAAAAATCAATCATCTTCCGTTTCGGTTCCTGCGATTTTCTACAAAATCAATTCAAATTTGGACAGTTGATAGGAAAATGTCCATATTTATAAATTTCATTGCTACAAATAAATTATCCCAGATCATGCAATTTTTGAAAAAATCATTTCAAATTTGTACAGTTAATTTTTTATAATTAGTGAAAGTAATGCAACTGAACTATTTATAGATCTCATTGTTACAGAAAAAATATTCCAGATCCTGCAATTTTTTATAAAATCATTTCAAATTTGGTCAGTTCATAGGACAATGTCCATTTAATGATATACTAGAGTTTGGACAGTTTGAAAATAGAAGAACTTTTTTTTCATAATTAGTGAAGGTGATGAAATTAGACTTTTTATACATTTCATTGTTACAGAAAAAATATTCCAGATCCTGCAATTTTTCATATAATCATTTCAAATTTGGACAGTTCATAGGACAATGTCCATTTCATCATATACTAGAGTTTGGACAGATTGGAAATAGAAGAACTATTTTTTATAATTAGTGAAGGTGATGAAATGGGACTATTTATACATTTCATTGTTACAGAAAAAATATTCCAGATCTTGCAATTTGTCATAAAATCATTTCAAATTTGGACAGTTCATAGGACAATGTTCTTTTCATGATATACTGAATGTTGGACAATTTGGAAATTGAAGAACTTTTTTTTATAATCAGTGAAAGTAATAAAATTAGACTATTTATACATTTCATTGTTAAAGAAAAAATATTCCAGATCCTGCAATTTTTCATATAATCATTTCAAATTTGGACAGTTCATAGGACAATGTTCTTTTCATGATATACTGAATGTTGGACAATTTGAAAATGGAAGAACTTTTTTTTTATAATCAGTGAAAGTAATAAAATCAGATTATTTATACATTTCATTGTTACAGAAAAAGTATTCCAGATCCTGCAATTATTCAATAAATCATTTCAAATTTGTACAGTTCATTGGACAATGTTGCGGTTTTCGCGACAGTGTGCTACTTTTTCGTGAAACTGCAGATGCCGTTGTTAACAAAATTTTCATAGCCCTTTTAGTTTTCAAGATACAGGGCTAAACTGAAAATATTGCATTTCAATGTACCCCTCGTGTCTAAACTATCAGATAAGTTATGGAAAATGTGAAGCGTGTTTCTTATATAACTTTTCCCGTAGAACTTGATCCTGCCTTTGGAATTAGTCAGGGGTCAGGTCAAAAAGTTATAGGATAATTTTTTTCTTTTTTTAAAAAGTGAATACTGTTATATACTTTCGAAAAGGTAAAAAAAAAGACAAATCTTATGGACTATAAATATACAGGGTGTTCCATTAAAAAAAATAAAGTTGGGTCCGATAACTTTTTGACCTTACCCTGTATACTAATTCCGAAGGCAGAATCGAGTTCTACGGGAAAAGTTATATAAGAAACAGTTTTCACATTTTCCATAACTTATCTGATAGTTTAGATACGAGGGGTATCTTGAAATGCAACATTTTCAGTTTAGCCCTGTATCTTAAAAACTAAAAGGACTATGAAAATTTTGTTAACGGCATCTTTAGTTTCACGAAAAAGTAGCACTCTGTCGCGAAAACCGCAACTTTCTATCTATAAGAATAACGGAGATACCCCGCAAAAGTACCCAAAATGGGATACCCACACTGGGTGTTGTTTAATAAAAATGATAATAATATCAAGAAACGGGGCAATTGGATAAAATTCCGGATACTGGGGATATTATTGACAAAAAACTCAAATATTAGATAAGTTAAAAAAAAAAATCGTTGCCGACTCATGTTTATCTGAAATTTTGGTCATAAAATTAGTCAAGGATTCACCCACTTAAGCTTGTACAAGTACTTGAATATCACCCTGCGTATATCCACTTTTCATTTACCCACGTATTTTTTGTGTCAACTGAAATATAATGTCATCAACCATTCTGTATGAATTTGGAATAATTAATAATTATCAACAAATATTTTTTCAGACGTTTCCAAAATTATTATGATTTTGCAAAATCCATTTTACAGAAATTTATTTGTCTTTGACTTTAATTTTTTGGATTCTTGATGATTTTTGTCACACTAGTTTTATCATTCTATTTTGTTAAACACTTTTCCATTCTTGGTAACTTTTTTTTATATTCTTTCACAATGTTATCAACAGCAAACACATTCATTCGTCTTTTATAAATGTCTTGAGAACTTTTGACATTTTTTACCGGTTTTATGGATCTGTTTCTCTACAAACTTTGCTTAAATATTGCTTAAACTTTTTCATAATTTACACTGGACGGATGTTTCTGCTGTTTTGGTTTTAAAATTATTTCATGAAGTCTAGTTTTTGAATTTGCCACTAAATATTTATTATTATTTATATCTTAATGGAAAATTATTATTGTTGAAGGTTTGATATTTTCTCCAGCAATATTTTGAGTATACTGAGTGTGCCTGAGAATTTTGACCATCAGAAAAGTACATGCATCAAATAAATGGTTTATTTTACGTTAAGGGATTTAAAGTCGCTTCGTATCTACAAGCGAAGAAAACTAAAAATCGATCATGCCTCACCCTAGTTTTCTGGCTAAAAAACCGTCACGTTCGTTAAGTTGGCCGCGCTGGCAGCTGTCACCCACAATGTGGCAGTTTCCAGTCAAAAATCCCCTTGTCAATTTATAAGTCCCCGATCGCCTCGGGCGCAAACAACCCCCTCGGATAATTAGGGGTCGAAGACGCGTTTTTGTTCCAGCCACAATGCGTCTATATTGGCGTGAAATTTGTCAAATATTGACATGACTTGCGTGCATTTGACGGCTATTTAAAGCGTAATTAATCAAGCAAACTAAAAAACCATCAATGTCTCTTGTTCCCATGCATTAGCTATTCTTGTCACAAATCCCAAAGGCTTTGGTCCGGCTTGGACCATTGACCATCGGACCAAAAAACACCCATAAAGTGAAATCATGGCCGATATCGATGGTCGGTGTGGTTGGTCAGACAAAAACGATACCGTTAGGCTGGCTTTTTTTTAATGTATTCGCCATTTAACTCGATCCACCTTCGCATCTCCCAGGTTTAATTAATCAAATCCCAGAACACTAAAAACAAATGATCTCATCCCCCGAACTCATCAGCGCAGACGGGCATCATCATCCCTTTTTCAACCCCCTTGTCAAAACGGCTCTAGTCGATCAATCAGCAGACCTGTTTAAAATTCCCCGTCACGTACGCCTAATCTGGATGGAGGTGCTTAACCTGGATATATTTTTTTTCGACAAAATTTCTGGATTTGACTTCGACTATTATTGTGCAGTAGTTTATTCTAATTAACCATGTCTTAATCACGCTCTTTCTATTGATTCTAACTAAATCGCAAACCAACATCACATTTCAGACTCTGGAAATCAACTTAACCCAAAAGTTTTTCAATTTTTTTGAAACGACATAGCTTGATTGAACCCAAAACTTATAAACCAAGCTATCCAAGTGAGTCTTTATGATATATTCCAAAGTCTGGGAATCAGTTGAATTTGTTACTGATATTTTAACGGAATTTTGTGGTAATATAGCAGTCTGGTTGAAACGAGTAATGTTTTAGACCTTTGGTCAGTGTTTGATCTTCCAACTTCAAATTTGGCATTTTTATAGATAAATAGTCATTCTAGAACATCTTGGAATATCATGCAACTCACCATCATCACTAGAACCATTGATATATTAATCTGGGTTGAACTTAAAAAAAATGAACTATATAACAAAAAAATATATATCTCCGTCATTTATTGACCGATCAACTTCAAATTTGGCATTTATATGGATAAATATTTATTCTACAATCAACTCGATATATTCACTAGATCGAGTGATATTTCGCTCTGACCGCAGATTGAAAAAAAATCAAGTGTCACAAACAAAATCACAGCTCCATAAGTTTTTGACCGATCAACTTCAAATTTGGCCTCGCCATAAATAAGTATTTATTCCAAAATACTTGAATATCAGCTCGATATATTCACTAGAACGAGTGATATTTTGCTCTGAATTAAAGATTGAAACAAATTTAGGTGTCCCTAAACAATTCACAGCTGCATTACTTTTGGACCAATCAACTTCAAATTTGCCCTCTATATAAATAAATCTTTATTCTAGAATATACTTGAATATCAGCTTGATATATTCACTAGAACCAGTGATATTTTGCTCTAAATTGAGGATTGAAAAAAATTAAAGTGTCCAAAAAAATTCACAGCTCCATTAGTTTTGGACCGATCAACTTCAAAATGGGCGTTTACATGGATAAATATTCATTCTGGAATATACTTAAATATCAGATCGATATATTCACTAGAACCAGTGATATTTTGCTCTAAATTGAAGATTGAAAAAAATTTAAGAGTCCCAAAAAAATTCACAGCTCCATTAGTTTTGGACCGATCAACTTCAAATTTGGCCTCTACATGGATAAATATTCATTCTAAAATATACTTGAGTATCAGCTCGATATATTCACTAGAACCAGTGATATTTTGCTCTAAATTGAAGATTGAAAAAAATTTAAGCGTCCCTAAAAAATTCACAGCTCCATTAGTTAAGGACCGATCAACTTCAAATTTGGCCTCTACATGAATAAATATTTATTCTAGAATATACTTGAATATCAGCTCGATATATTCAATAGAACGAGTGATATTTTGCTCTATATTGAAGATTGAAAAAAATTTAAATGTCCCAAAAAAATTCACAGCTCCATTAATTTTTGACCGATCAACTTCAAATCTAGTCTCTACATGTATAAATATTAATTCTAGAATAAACTTGGATATCAGCTTGATATATTCACTATAATAACGAGTGATATTTTGCTCTAAATTGAAGATTGAATGAAAATTAAGTGTCCCAAAAAAATTCACAGCTCCATTGGTTTTGGACCGATCAACTTCAAATTTTACATGAATAAATATTTATTCTAGAATATACTTGAATATCAGCTCGATATATTCACTAGAACCAGTGATATTTTGCTCTAAATTGAAGATTGAAAAAAATTTAAGCGTCCCTAAAAAATTCACAGCTCCATTAGTTAAGGACCGATCAACTTCAAATTTGGCCTCTACATGAATAAATATTTATTCTAGAATATACTTGAATATCAGCTCGATATATTCAATAGAACGAGTGATATTTTGCTCTATATTGTAGATTGAAAAAAATTTAGGTGTCCCAAAAAAATTCACAGCTCCATTAGTTTTGGACCGATCAACTTCAAATTTGGCCTCTATATAAATAAATATTTATTCTAGAATATACTTGAATATCAGCTTGATATATTCACTAGAACCAGTGATATTTTGCTCTGAATTGAAGATTGAAACAAATTTAAGTGTCCCAAAAAAATTCACAGCTCCATTAGTTTTGGACCGATCAACTTCAAATTTGGCCTCTACATGGATAAATATTTATTCTAGAATATACTTGAATTTAAGATCGATATATTCACTACAACCAATGATATTCTGCTCTAAATTGAAAATTGAAAAAAAATTAAGTCCCAAAAAAATTCACAGCTCCATTAGTTTTGGACCGATCAACTTCCAATTTGGCCTCTACAAGGATGAATATTTATTCTAGAATATACTTGAATATCAGATCGATATATTCACTAGAACCAGTGATATTTTGCTCTAAATTGAAGATTGAAAAAAATTTAAATGTCCCAAAAAAATTCACAGCTCCATTAATTTTTGACCGATCAACTTCAAATCTAGTCTCTACATGTATAAATATTAATTCTAGAATAAACTTGGATATCAGCTTGATATATTCACTATAATAACGAGTGATATTTTGCTCTAAATTGAAGATTGAATAAAAATTAAGTGTCCCAAAAAAATTCACAGCTCCATTGGTTTTGGACCGATCAACTTCAAATTTTACATGAATAAATATTTATTCTAGAATATACTTGAATATCAGCTCGATATATTCACTAGAACCAGTGATATTTTGCTCTAAATTGAAGATTGTCAAAAATTGAAGTGTCCCAAAAAATTTCACAGCTCCATCAGTTTTGGACTGATCAACTTCAAATTTGGCCTCTACATGAATAAATATTTATTCCAGAATATTCATGAATTTCAGATCGATATATTTACTAGAACGAGTGATATTTTGCTGTAAATTGAAGTTTGAAAAAATTTTAAGTGTCCCAAAAAAATTCACAGCTCCATTAGTTTTTGACCGACCAACTTCAAATTTGGCATCTTCATGGATAAATGTTCATTCTACAATATACTTGGATGTGGAACGATATATTCACCCGAGCCAGTGATATTTTGCTCCAATTTGAAGTTTTAAAAAAATTTAAGTGTCCCAAAAAAAATTCACAGCTCCATTAGTTTTGGGTCGATCACCTTCAAATTTGGCTTCTACATGGATAAATATCTATACTAGAATATACTCAGATATCAGCTCGATATATTCACTAGAAACAGAAATAGTGATATTTTGGTCTAAATTGAAGATTGAAATAAAAATGAGTGTCCAAAAAAAATTCACAGCTCCATTAGTTTTCTACCGATCAACTTCAAATTTGGCCTCTACATAGATAAATATTTATTCTAGAATATACTTGAATATCATTTGGTCTGCCCATTCTAGAACAATCAGCTCAGTGATATTGAGCTGTAAAAAAAATGAAGAATCAACTTCAAATTTGACGGATACAAAAATAAACATCAATTTTGAAAACTTGTCACGTACCAAACCAAGTGAACCCATTCGTTTGCACTTAAAGAGAGACATGCCGAACACGCTCCAGCTAAATAGTCTCTAAAAAGAATTAATTTCATCCCTAATTAAGCATCGAAATTTATTAAGTTTCAACCCTTTGAGCGCGGCACCCTCAGGCATTGGCCCAACCCTTCTAGCACCACTTCTTTATCAAGTCGTTACGACTGTCAGTAATTCGGCTCAATTATTTCTCTATTTGCTCTGATTTATTTTGAGATGATGCTCTAATAGTCATCGAGAAATTTTGACTTATAGAGTGGCTGGTTGGGAAAGGGTAATTATTAACCAGTGATTGGACCAAAACAAAATTGCAGAAGAGAGTAGGTGTGAGGGACGCAATCTACATTCATCAGCAAGTTTTCTCCTCTTTTTTGGCCTTTGACAAGTATTTTTTTAATGGAGTTGGACTGGCACAACCTACATTGATCACTGCAAATTTCCTCCTCTTTTCAATGGATTTAATCTTACTTCGATACCTTCAATAGTTTTTGAGTTATAGAGTCGAATATAGAGTAACTACATTAGTGGCTCTTGAAATCCATGATGGTATTTTGGCCTCTAACAGTTGATTTTCGGAAAAAGTTGTGAGTGGCGCAACCTACATTAATCAAAGCAAATTTCCTCCTCTTTTTAATGGAGCCAAGCTCACCTCTGTATCTTTAATAGTTTTTGAACTACAGAGCCGCACATAGAATGACTACGTGAGGCGTAAATGACTCTTGACAAAGACTACGTCAAAATTGAATAAAAATAATATCTCCCGGAGTTGTAGAGTTATCAACTTCAAATTTTCCACATTCACTTGTCTAAATGTATACCCATAGTTTCAGATGATATTTCCAAAGTTGCTGTCCAAAAGTTAATTGGTTTATACAGGATGATTAATAAGGATATCCTATTTTGAAGGCTCTTTGGCCCTGACTAGAACTGCCGAGTTTAAAGCCTCTGCTATCATTCCTGTTGTTATGACGTGTCAATTTTTTTTCATTTTTGTCACTTGATTAATAGTTACCCACAAGAGTTGACTTCTCCAAACTAAGAGGATGTGATGAGACACAGAAGATCTTCAAAATTAGCTATTTACTCAATGTTTTTTTTTCACTAATTTTTTTTTGAATTTTTAAATTCACCCTCTACAAATAAATTGAGTAATAGCTCTATATCTTATCATATCCTCTTAGTTTGGAGAATCCGGCTCTTGCGAGTGAGTTTTCATTAGGTAACAAAAATGAAAAAAACAACAACACGCTGTCATATCAACAGGAATGATAGCAGAAGCTTGAAACTCAGCAGTTGTAGTCAGGGTCAGAGGGCCTTCAAAATAAGGTATCACTCGACCCTTCTTTCCCAGCTGTCATTTTGACATCTTCAGCTGTCACAACTATGTCAAAAAATGCAGAACATATGCTGTGTCCAAATTTTATTCGCATATATCAAACGGTTAAAAGTTAGAAGGGGACCTTTTTGAGCCGCACTGTATATCTATTGTATTGTAAGGTGAGAACCTCTGGAATTACTCCAAACAGTCTGTCCCCATCCATAGATATTTCCAGAAATCTCTAGAAAGTTCGATGACAGTTGGCAGTAAGATAACCTCACTTCACTTATGACGTCAGTCCGAGTGCCAAGGTGGACTGACTTGAAAACTTGAAGTAGAACCACTACAATACTCTAAAATAATATTAAATAAACCATCTCGATTATTTATTTTAATAATAAAAATTCATTTTGTCCATGAGGTTAATTTATTGAATAGAAATTTGCCAAATATTTCTCAGTCAATGAATCTGATAGTTTTCGGGATATCAACTTCAAACTCCATCCTTCTCTGATATGATGCATTTATTAAAAGCATTGTGTATTCATGTCCATCAAATCTTTCTTTGTCCTAGTTTGACAAGCGATAACATCCACAATATTCACGATATCAACTTCAAATCTCACGATAATGTTTGAAGTTGATATCGTAAATTTCGTGAATGAACCTATATTGATTAAAAACTATCACTTTTTTCTTCATGAAACTTGTTTTAGTGAGTAAGTTTCAATTATCCAAATCTGGCAGCCGATAACTCCTTCCATCATTGGGATATCAACTTCGTATTCCGTCGTAACTCAAACCCTTATAATTTTGGCTAATTTTTATGAATTTCATAGATTTATCATGTTAGTGGAATAATTCAAATAAGTTTTAAAATATATAGTTTTGTTGAAAGAAACTTGACATTCTGTAGACTTCATGGTTTAAGAGATATCAACTTCAAATTTGATCACGATATTGAACAAGGTATTTCGTGGAATTGATGTAAATTTCATACGAATCTCTGTCGCTTAAGCCAAATATGAAAAAAACAGTTCACGAGAAAAGAAACAAAAAAAAATGTAAAAAGTTGAAAATATTTCAAAAAGAAAAGAATTAACAAATTTTCCACTAGACAAAATATACTACAATGGCAATTTTAAAAAGGACAATCAATTATCGTTAAAAAATGACATCACTAACATGACTGAGATTTATGTGTGATTTGAAGCAAAAAGAAAGACAGTGCAAACTGTAAAAATAGTGATAAATAGAAATAAAGACCAAAAAAGAGAACTTTTTCCTGGCCAAAAGAAAACTGGAAATAGCAAAATCAGCAACCCTCAGCTCCTTGTCATGGAAATCACAAGCCTCCGGCGAAGCCTCACTTAACTTGCGGCAAATGCCGAAGGAAAATCCTGGAAAACTCGCTTTTTCACTCGAATTTAGTAAGTGTAACAATCAATATAAGGCGGTGAATACAAAACGCTTTTGGATAGAGTCCAGAACCTCTTTTAGCCTGGAACAGTAATCGAGTTGTACGATTGCTGCCAGAAAAACCAAAACAAGCGTGAACACATCCACGCAAACCACGCGAAACTCCCAACTTTGAAGTTCATAAATCTCATAAATAAAGTCTGTCGACGACAGAGCTCTCTCTGTCAAATTTGCATTGCAAAACGCGATGCACCGACTTCACTATCAAGGCCGTAGTGGAGCGCACGCGCCATCTTACCTTATCCAGGCGCGTGCGAATCCTGGATCGTTACCGGGATTCGACGATCCACAACTCCCCCCTTTGAGGGTGTGTTACATGTCGAAAAATCCATCGATGAATATGATTTTCAGTTTTTGTCGATGAGGTAATTATTCTGGAAATTGTGTGTTTGGATCTGGAGCTGGTGACGACATCGGGCTACTTAATATGGGAAAAGCAGAAAGGTCAGAGCAACGGCACACAGAGTGACTGCGATCGATATATGAATTATTCAATAGGGGGGAAAGTGAATGAACTTTATTTTCCTGGATCCTCTCTCGTTGTTGAAACATGTGGGTTAGATGAAAAGTCCCGAATAGCGCGAGTGCGTTTTGGTCTATTGTCGATACACAAAATGTTCCAGAGTCTGGAAATTGAATAAGAATGTCTGGTTTTTCAATTTTCCTTCGCTGGAGCTGCCGTTCATACATTGCTCTAGCAAACCAGACTATCCAAATGAGGTTAATGACTGAATGGTATGAACCTAAAACATCTATTGGAGGACCATAATTTGATTGTTTGCAGCTAATTCGTGTGCTCTAACGATTTAACGTTCCACTTTCCAGAGTCTGTGAATCAACTGGACTTAACATCATTCCACTCAAAACCAAACCATCCAAGTGCATTTTTAATATATTCCAGAGTCTGGAAATCAAGTAAATATTTGATTTTGTTATTTACATATTCCCTCTCTAAATGTTAGTCCAGTAGATCATAATATAACAAATTCAATAATCCTGGTCGTACTTACAAAGTTGAAATAATCATATCATGTTCCAGATTTTGGAAACCAAGTCGAAACACGAAATTGGTCATTTTTTTCTGCAAAAATCAGTTGGTTTTGTTAATCAACTCAACAAAGTATGGTTTATCACCTTCAGAACCTGGTAGATGTGTAATCAACACAATTTCTTGTAAGAAATTACAATTTGGCCATCAGCTCACTTCAAACTCATCATACCAGTAAACTATTTTTCAAAAAGCTTATGTATCTAGATGGCTTCCAGTTTCTGGATGTGGTGAGTAAACAAGAAACCAAAGAGACCTTCTTTGGTTTGTGAGTTGGTTATTTTCGCACAGGATTTTGAGAAGAATTAAAGTTGTAGTTGTTGTTTTTAGTCTATTTCCAGAGCCTGGAACAAATTTTAAAACAGAAATTTTTGGCTAGCTCCTCGAGGGGTAATCAAGAAAGGTATGTTTGAGGAGTATTTTAGGTCAGGTTGAGATATCCAGACTTTTGGTCTTACTCCAAACAAAAGAAAAAATATGAGGACAGAACCATGAAAATACTTTTAGGAGTGAGATGAGAAGTTTTTGAGTAGCGCTTTGGAAAAAGAGAAAATGGTTTGAGGAGTATGTTATATAAATTCCAACAATCCAGAACCTTCGAATCATTCTAAACATTATTTCAACGAAGAAATTAATCCAAAACAGTCATAAAAAAAATCCCAGAAGTCTAGATACTAGATACGTTACTCCAGAGATTTCTATCTCTGGAGTAACGCTCTGAAAAGGACTAAAAGAGAAAGATTTGAGGAGTATTCCATGTAAATATCAGCTTTACAAAGCTCTGGAATCACTGTAAACATCACCATTAACTCTACAATGATATTCACATAAAAATATTCATAGCAATCTAAACCGATAGCTCTAAAGAGAACTAGAAGAGGAAGATTTGAGGACTATTTCAAAAAAATATCAGCTTTTTAGAACTCTGGGTTCACTGTAAACACCACCATTAACCCAACAGTGATCAAACAATTTTGTTAATTGTCCATGAAAAGGATTGCAGTAAACAAAGCGGAAAAGATTGAAGTTGTCCTCTAAAGAAAACTCAAAGAGGAATGTCTGAGGGGTATTTCATGTTAATATCAGCTTTCCATACTTCTGGAATCACTGTCAACATCACCATCAACTCTACAATTGATATTCACATGAAAATATTCATAGCAATCTAAATCGAGGACCAGAAGGGGAAGATTCGAGGACTATTTCATGAAAATATCAGCTTTCCAGACTTCTGGAATCACTGTCAACATCACCATCAACTCTACAATTGATATTCACATGAAAATATTCATAGCAATCTAAACCGAGGACCAGAAGGGGAAGATTCGAGGACTATTTCATAAAAAGATTAGCTTTCCAGACTTCTGGAATCACTGTCAACATCACCATCAACTCTACAATTGATATTCACATGAAAATATTCATAGCAATCTAAACCGAGGACCAGAAGGGGAAGATTCGAGGACTATTTCATAAAAAGATTAGCTTTCCAGACTTCTGGAATCACTGTCAACATCACCATCAACTCTACAATTGATATTCACATGAAAATATTCATAGCAATCTAAACCGAGGACCAGAAGGGGAAGATTCGAGGACTATTTCATAAAAAGATTAGCTTTCCAGACTTCTGGAATCACTGTCAACATCACCATCAACTCTACAATTGATATTCACATGAAAATATTCATAGCAATCTAAACCGAGGACCAGAAGGGGAAGATTCGAGGACTATTTCATAAAAAGATTAGCTTTCCAGACTTCTGGAATCACTGTCAACATCACCATTAACTCAACAATGATATCTACCATGAAATTATCCGTAGCAATCTAAACAGATAGCTCTAAAGAGGACTAAAGAGGAAGATTTGAGGGGTATTTCATGTAAATATCAGCTCTCCAGACTTCTGGAATCACTGTTAACATCATCATCAACTCTACAATTGATATTCACATGAAAATATTCATAGCAATCTAGACCGAGGACCAAAAGGGAAAGATTTGAGGACTATTTCATAAAAATATCAGCTTTTTAGACCTCTAGAATCACTGTAAACATCACCATTAACCAAACAGTGATCAAACAATATAACAATATTGTTAATAATTGTCCATAAAAAGATTCGCTGTAGAAAAAGCGGAAAGGATTGAAGTTGCGCTCTAAGGAAAACTCAAAGAGGAATGTCTGAGGGGTATTTCATGTTAATATCAGCTTTCCAGACTTCTGGCATCACTGTAAAGGTCACCTTCAACTCAACAATGAGGAAGGTTTAAGGAGTATTTCATGTGAATATATCAGCTTCTCAGATCTCTGGAATCACTGTAAACATCACCATTTACTCAAAAATGTTATTCACCATAAAAAATATTTGTAGCAATCTAAAAAGATACGTCTGAAGTGGCGCTCTAAAGAGGACTAAGCGAGGAAGATTTGAGGAGTATTTTATCTAAATACTGTTTTCAGTTTCAATTGAATATGGTATTGAATAAACAGTTTATCCAGGTCTTAACTATACTTTTTTGTGATGATTTTTGAGAATATAATCATTCATCATTCACTTCTTGTTATTTATAATTCATTATTCACCATTCGTAATTCAATTGTCATTATTGGACTTTTTGAACTTCATTCAGGTATTTCAATTTCTAGAGATAATTTTTTCACCACTTTTGGTGAAGCTTCTTAGCAATTTTCCTAAAAGTTTCTTGTGCTTCTTCCACATTTTATTAATTCCAGGGTTATTTTGGGATGTAGTAATTATTATTGTCATAATTATTCATATACTTCATAATGTATCTACCTATGTATATCAAACAATGAATGATGTATAACGAATAATTAGTTGATAAATAAGAGTCAATGAATAACAAAAAAATACATTATGAATATCAAATAATTGATAAAGGAAAATAAATAATGACTAATGAATAATGAATAATATGTATACAACGAATAATTGATGTTGATTGGAGAATAGGTAACTAGATATGTTGTTCAATGAGAGTTAAATAATACAATGATAACATGATCATTATTCACTTTTGATAATGGATATCGAATAATAAATAAAGGAAAATGAATAATGACATGATAATATACAACGAATAATTATTGATGTTGATTGAAAAAATTTAAAAAATAAATATAACTTCTTGGAATCAATCCAAACATCACCATCAATTTAACTATATATACAATTCTGCCTTTCCTCCATAAAATCATATTAGTCCAACCAAGTCCCCTGGGTAAGGAAAGTTTGAAGACTATCCAGACCTCTGGAAGAACTCCTCACAATACCATAATCCAAATCGAGTTTTCATTAATCAAATTGATCTGGTAAATCTGGATATACTTTTGGTCCTTCAAAGCCATATAGCTGCAGTAAAGAAATTTCGAAATAAGTAACAAAATTGCCAAGACTAATGAGTCACTAATTCTACCATAACAAAGAATCATAGCCCCGTTAGACAATAACCAAGAGCCAAGATCCCGTATTTTTGAATGTTAACGAACAAATTAGTGGTAATGGAGAAAAGCGTCCAAATGTGAAAAAAAAACAAACATATCGAGAGTACGCTATTAAAAGTCCGTTTTATGGCTGACTAGCAATTCAAAGGCATTATTGTGTATGAATACAAAAATAACAGCCCATATAATGACAGTTCTCTTTAGGCAAACCATAGAAATTCCTCACTTTATGAAGTCTGGTGTTGGCGCGGAAAAAATCCACTGCTCGGAGCGGCCCTGGCGACAGCCTGTCATTGGAAAATAAAATTAAAATTACCGAGGAAAATTACATTCATTAAATCATATTTTCAGACGTCTTTTTGCGTCATTTTTAAATTGGTCTTAAAAATCCAATCTGCACTTTACTGACACTGGACGTTATGGGTAACGGAAAATGTGACAGAGTGTATTTTTATGCAACACTGATGGATTTGACACTTTCTTTTTCGGTTTTTGTCTCACATAATTCTACAATGATAATTAGTTTCCGTTTTTATTGGCTTTTTTTATTTTTAACTTCAGAAATATATTTTTAAAAAGAATTTCACTAAAATCGCCCCCGAATATAACAGTCCGACAACGCCGCAATAAGAACATCAAAGCGTCAGCCAGTTTGAAAGATGCTGTGTTATGACGCGGTCTAGGACGTTGAGGTTGCCATATTGTGTGAACTTTCTTTGTTATACCAGTCGCATGCAAGTGGCAGTCAGTGTTAGCGTCTGTCAGCATCATCACGATCGTTGTGTGAACGTAATTAAAGCATATTTTATAAAAAAACTATATTATGATATTGTACGTTATCTCCAGAGGAAGGAAGAAGAAGGCTTGACGGTATCTCTTGTAAATTTCAATCATCTAGACCTGGACCATTTTACAGTCACTCTTCACAATACCATGAACTTAATCATTAGTTTTTTGAAAATTGCTAGTTCGCATTTAAAACATCCTGGGAGTTGAACCAGTAGATCTTGAAGTGGCGCACGAGGAAGAACTGGAAGAATAAAATTTGAAAAGTACCTTTTGTGAATTTCAATCATCTAGACCATCAGGGCAACTCTTCATAATACCACGAACTTCATCATTAGTTTTTTGAAAATGGTTAATTCGGAGTCAATCAGTAGATCTTGAAGTGGCGCACGAGGAAGCACTGAAAAAGGAAGGTTTGAAGAGTATGTTTTGTGAATTTTAACCATCTGGACCATTATCTGATATTCAGTATCAATAGTAAATAATTATAAAGTTATTTTTTTGATATCCTCCTTATCTCATTAACTTTTATTTATCAACAAATTTGAATATTTTTAATCAACATCAATTATTTGTTGTATATCAGTCGTTATTCATTAGCAATAATTTATTTTCCTCTATTTATTTTTCGATATTCAGTAAGTATCAATAGTAAATAATGAATATGTCTGATATTTATATCTCTTTATCGAATAAATGAATGAATATGTTCACTTTTGAAGCTGCTGCTTCATAAACGATTATTATAATAGTTTAAGTTTATTCTGATAAATAAAGTGTGCATGAATAATTATAACAATTATAATTATTACATCATATCATAAACCTGAAATCAATGTAATTAGAAAAAGCACAAGAAACTTTTAGGAAAATTACTAAAAAGGTTCATCTCTACAAATTGTGAAATAAGTGAAGCTGAATAACAAAAATGAATTAATGATCGATAACAAATAATGGATGAATATCGAGAAATAATTATTGTTGATAAGGATTGAAAAGATGAAAGAAATTTGAAATCAACGAATTTTTGAATTGTTCAAAATTTCCGATAATGGATAATAATCATATTTGAGAAATAACGAATGGTAAATAAATAATGAATAATAAATAACGAGTAGTTAAAACCGTGTTAAATTCAAGTGAAAGCAATAATGAATGATGAATAAACATTGAGGAATATTTTTGATGAAGATTAAAAAAATTAAAGAAATTTGAAATCATGAAAAATTTGTCATGATAAATAATGAATAATCTACCATTAATATCAATGAATGAATGAATGATGAATAATTAATAGAAAATAACTCATTGGTTATTGAGTGTCTAGAGCCTCCTGAGAGGGTTGTTCAAATCGTTTTCACGAAAAATAAAAAAAAAAGTGTTTATGAATAATTTTAATATAACAATCATATTATTAGAACATGAAGCCATTCAGTTATAATAATAAAGTAGTTGGACAACACATCCCAAAAGAATATAACGAATAAAACTTTCTGCTCAGATTACTGCGATTTTTTTATGGACCACAAGATATTTTTGGAAAAATATCACAATACGATGAACTTCATTAGTTTTTGAAAATTATCAATTCACAATAAAAAAAAATTGAGAAATAGATCGATCAGATCTTGAAGTGGCGCACGAGAAAAAGCTGAAAGGAGAGTATCTCTTGTGATATTCAACCATCTCGACCATCAAAGGTCCACAATACCATGAATTTCGTCATTAGTTTTTTGAAAATTGTCAATTCGGTATAAAAAAAATCCTGAATTAAATCAGTGGATCTTGTAGTGGCGCACGAGGAAGAACCAAAAGAAATGGATTTGAAGAGTATCTCTTGTGAATTTCAACTATCTTGACCACCAAAGTAATCCACAATACCATGAACTTCATCATTAGTTTTTTGAAAATTGTCAACTCGCAATAAAAAAATATTGGGAGGTAAATAAAGAGATCTTGAAGTGGCGCACGAGAAAGAACTACAAGAAGAAGACTTGAAGACTTGTGAAATTCAGCTACCAAGACCATCAGAATCACCCTCCACAATACCATGAACTTCATCATAAGTTTTTTGGAAATTGTCAATTTGCAATAAAAACATCCTGAGAGGTGATACGGTAGATCTTGAGGTGGCGCACGAGAACGAACTGAAAGAAAAAAGTTTCAAGTGAATCTCTTGTGAATCCGAACCATCTAGATCACAAGAATCACTATCTACAAAACCACCAACTTTTCATAGACAGGTAGTATTATTTGGGATGATTTTCAGATATTTTTCCTCAAGTGACTATGTTTAGTAAAACTCAACCTTCAAGGATCCGATGAACCTCCCTCTTCCAAACGTCAGGATCACCAAAGGTCCTCAATAGACCACAAAATGTCACAATAGTGTTTCAATATTTTAAACCAGTCCGAATCCATTAGACAAACTGGCCAAAGGTTGGAATAGTCTTTTTCCAAGGGGTCTGTTAGTTTATCCGTCGGGATAGCCGGCGGATTCCTGGAACAGTGTCAGCGGAATCGGGACCGGGACGTGCTTGGACTTTTTAATTAGATGCCGGGAAAATCAATAGACGAGCGACGTCGAGGTAAGACGCTCCACTACAAAAAAAATCCAGGCTTTTCATAGGTTGACTTGTCCATGATTTAGCTAAAGGTTATACATAATTGATTGTTTGTATGGAGCTACATGTCCGAAAACGGAGCGTTGTTCAAGTATCCCGATGTGACGTCATTCTCCGTGATGTTTGTAAGGAGATTCAATGATCAATTACTACATTATTCAAGGGCGTAGGTGTCACAGTAATGTTTTTATACAGATCAAAGTTGACATTCTACAATTTTACGTATAGATTCGTGACTTATAAATTGTTGAAGATATCAACTTGAGATTTGAACAGGTGAATTTTACACAAAATTTTTCATAAATATCTCTAAAGAACATCATATAGGGGGTGGAGCGGAAAAAAATTGAGAAAACTTGAATCAAAGTTCGTTTAGAAAAAAATGCACAACACAAGAAGTGTTGAGGATATCAAGTTGATTAATGAACTAGCGAATTCTACACAAAATCCATGAATATCATCAAAAAAATATACAGGGTGGGACAAATTTTGAGAAAACGTGGATCAAAGTTGACATTCTACAATTTCACATAAACATTCACCCTTTAAGAAAAAAAATCGTAACTTATAAACCGTTGAAGATGTCAATTTGTTTTTTGAACAGGCAAATTCTACACAAAATGCTCCATGAATATCATCAGAAAAATATACAGAGTTTTGTGGAAACATTTTGAGAAAACGAAGATCAAAGTTGACATTTCACAATTTTACGTAAAAATGTATTCGATTGGAAAAAAAATCATAACTCAAGAAGCCTTGAAGATATCAACTTGATATTTGATCTGTTAGATCTTTCACAAAATTCTCCAAGAAAATCATCAAGAAAATATACAGGGTGGTGTGGAGAGATTTCGAGACAACGAGGATCAAATTTGACGTTCCACAATCTTCCGTGAAAATTATCCTGTTCAGAAAAATAATCGTAACGTATAAACAGTTGAAGACATCAACTTCATTTTAGAACTGGTGTTTTTTACATGAAATTCATCATAAATATCGTTAAAAAAATATACATGTTGGTTTGGAAGATTTTGTGACATTAGTGATTTTTTACTTTGGCTATTTTTCCAAATTATCCATAATCCAAGTTTCCTGAAAGAATATATAAAAAAAAAATCGTAAATTCTAATGTCAACAACTTTTAAGGGAAACATTTTTTGGTGAAAGTTACTGTTTTTGAGACTATTGGGAATCAAAGGTTTTTGACTTAAAGGAAGTGAAATATTTTTCCAACCATCTCCATAACCTCAAATTTTCAAAAAAAAATGTATGAAAGGAAAAATGTAGAGAATTCAAATATTAACAACTTTTATACAACACATCTTTTCGAGAAAGTTGCTTTTTTTAGATTTTTGGAAATCAGTAGTTTTTGATTTCAGGGAAGTTAACTATTTTTCCAAATATAACCTCAAGATTCCCTGAAAAATGGGGAAAATTCAATTAATGACAACTTTTTTTCTGTAAAAGTCACTGTTTTTGAGATTTTTGGAAATAAGTGGTTTTTGACTTGGAAGCAAGTGAACTATTTTCCTAAATGATCTCCATAAACTCAAGTTTCTCAAAAAAATTATCAAAAAAAAAATATGGAGGACTCAAATGTTAACAACTTTTATACGAATTTGTTTTTTGAAAATGTCACTGTTTTTGAGATTTTTGGAAATTAGTTATTTTTAACTTGGAAGCAAGTGAAATATTTTCCTAAATATCTCCATTACCTCAAGTTTCTCAAAAAAATATATAGAAAGAAAAATGTAGAGGACCTAAATGTTGAGAACTTTTATACAATTTTTTTTTTGTAAATGTCACTGTTTTTGAGATTTTTGAAAGTGAGTGGTTTTTGACTTGGAAGTAAGTGAAATATTTTCATAAATATCTCCATAACCTCAAGTTTCTGAAAAAAATTATAAAAGTGGAGGACTCAAATGTTTATAACTTTTATACGGAACATTTTTTTGTAAATGTCACTGTTTTTGAGATTTTTGGAAATTAGAGATTTTTGACTTGGAAGCAAGTGAACTATTTGCCTAAATATCTCCATAAACTCAAGTTTCTCAAAAAACTTATGTAAAGAAAAATGTAGAGGACTCAAATGGTGACAACTTTTATACGAAACATTTTTTTGTGAATGTTACTGTTTTTGAGATTTTTGGAAATTAGTGGTTTTTGACTTGGAAGCAAGTGAACTATTTTTCTAAATATCTACATAACCTTGAGTTTCTCAAAAAAAATTATGTGAAGAAAAATGTAGAGGACTCAAATGTTGACAACTTTTATACGAAACATTTTTTTGTGAATGTTACTGTTTTTGAGATTTTTGGAAATTAGTGGTTTTTGACTTGGAAGCAAGTGAACTATTTTCCTAAATATCTCCATAACCTTGAGTTTCTCAAAAAAAATTATGGAAAGAAAAATGTAGAGGACTAAAATGTTGACAACTTTTATACGAAACATGTTTTTGTAAATGTCACTGTTTTTGAGAATTAATGGTTTTTGACTTTAGGAAAGTGAACTATTTTTTCAATTATCCCCATTACCCTCATTCTCTCTAAAACTATCAACATGATTTTCGAACTGGTAAATTCTACACCAAATTCTTCAGGAATGTTATCGAAAAAATATACAGGGTGATGTGGAAACATTTTGAGAAAACGTTGATCAAAGTTGACATTCCACAATTTTACGTTTGGAAAAAAAATCTCAAGAACCGTTGAAGATGTTCAGATGATTTTTGTTCGGATGGATTCTTTATGAAATTCTACATAAATATCATTACACAAATATACAGGGTGGTGTGGAAACTTTTTGAGAAAACTAAGGAAGATAAAAGTTGACATTCCAAAAAAAAAATCGTTATTTATAAACCGTTCACGATATCAACTGTCCAAAAAAATGTACAGGGTGGTGTCGAAACGTTAGTGGCATTATTGAATGAAAGTGAGGCGTTCAAAACATAACAGTATAAAGATATTGGGTTGGCAGTCCAGCACGGACTGTCCAGTCAGAACCTCGTTAATTCCATCGATCTCAGCATAAATCCGTCCTGCAAACCCGTCGGGATGCAAGAATGCAGATCGCGGGAGGTTCAGACCAGACAGACGGACAACTGATTGATTCGAACGGACGCACACATGTCCCCATGCGAGCTGGCTCGTAAATTACGACTTTGCTACCTGATTCCGTCTCTACCGGCTCTTAATCAATGGATCTCATTGTGGAATTTTGTCCGGCTGAATTCGGCCTGTCACTTCGATTTATATTAATCGCCCTGAGTTATGGACGTTTTTGCAGGACGCAACCCTGGTTATAAAAATTTTAATGCGCTACAAACGTAAACCGGCACGTACCCAAGCTACTTCCTCAAAGGGGGCGTACTTTTCTCTTATTTATGTTTGATTTGACCCTTTGAAGGGGCAGATTAAGGGCGCGATAATCGTAATAATGGCACATGGGGCCGCTGACAAAGAGTAATGAACTGCACTGATCCTATCACACTCGCTAAATCCTCTTCAGTAAAAACTAAATGATTTACTATGTGGCACCTTTTTTATTTCACTCGCAAGAAAGTTGGACAGTAAATCTAGCAGGACGCAACAGAGAAAAAGGGACAGAAATTGCCATCAAGGGTTGTTAATGCGGTTTTGAAAGCGGCATTAGTTTTTCACGCCCTCAAAAGAGGACGCAATTCCCCGGGCGCTTTATCGCGTTATTTTATCAAAACTTCAAAGGGAACGGACGAGGGGGAATTAAAAAGTGTCAACTTTCATCCGGAAATTTCGATTTGGTGTCCGCAACCCGTCGCAGATGGGCAGATAACGCCCGGGGATATGGGCTCTAAGAGGATTTGGATTTTTTTTTGGGGTGGGAATTTTGGCTTGTTAAAAAAATTGTCCTTCAATTGCTTTTCAACACAATCTACAAATTTCAAATTAACATTTCTGAAAATTAACAAATTGGAAAAGTTTCACAATCTCATAGTTCCAAAATTATCAATTTCACGACTTGAAAACCTATAGTTTTTGAAATGAGAATGTCCCAGGATCTATAAAAAATTTCATAATTTTTAATTTTTTAATTTCCACTATTTAAAAATGTCTAATTTCGGAAATAAAAATTTTCAAAATTTCACATCACAAAATAAAAACAAAACACAAAATCTACAAAACGGATTAAGAATCTCCAATTTCCAAAGTGAAAAAGTTTTGGAACTTAGAACTTCCTTAACAAAGAATCTCTGAAACCTAAAACTTTCCCAATTTCCAAATCTACATGGATAAAAAAAATGATGGACATTCTGAAAATCTATCTCAAAATTATCGACTGTATTGACTTAAAAATCTTCAATCCGTATTTTCAAAATGGAAAAATTCCAGACCTCGAACTTTTGAAATTTCTAATTTCCAAAATTGAATGACATTTTTTAATTTCTATAATGGAAAAGTCCTTGAACCTCAAAGGTATTGATTTTTAAAATGGCACCCCTTAAAAACATCTATTTTCAAAATTCCTAAACCTCAATTTTTTTCATTTTCGTGCCTTGAAGATTTCCAAAATAAAAAACTCCATGATCTACAAGTTTCTAAATATCTGATTTCCAAAATTCACGGTTTAAATATTAATGACCAAAATAAAAAGGTTCAAAAATCCACGGATTTAAAATTTCGGATTTCCAAAAATTGTTTTCTGTTTTGGAAATAAAGTTGAAGGCACTCTTCTAGATCCATATTTTCGCAAATTTCCTCTTCTTTCGAATGGAACAAATCTTGTTTCAATATCTTTCGTAGTTTTCAAAGTGGAAAAGTTTGATAACCTCAGAGTTCCTAAATTAATAATTTCCATAGTTTCATGACTTCAAAACCTATAGTTTTTGAAATGAGAAAGTTCCAGAAACAATAAATTTCAAATTATTTACTCTCTAAAATTCCACTATTTGAAAATGTTCAATTCCGGAAATAGAAAAGTTACAAAATTTTAATAGTCAAAATTTTCGACTTTCAATAATGGAAGTCTCAAAATTATTGATTTTCAAAATTGCACCACTTGAAAATGTCCACTATTTATTCAAAATTGAAACATTTCTAAACGTCATTTTCATTTCCGAAACAAAAAATTCCAAAATACTTATACTTACCTTCAAGTTCCCAAATTTACAATTTCCAAGATCCACCGTTTAAAAATACCCATTTAATTTCAAAAATGGAAAAGTCTCAAGACTAAAAACTTTCACAATTCCGCATTTAAAAAAATTTAAAATTTTTAAAATAGTCTAAAACCTCAATCCAAATATAGATGATTTAAATATTTATAAAAGGAAAAATTAACAAGTTTCTGAATTTCTAGTTATTTTGGAAACTGGAAATTCAGAAACTCGTTAATTTTCCCTTTTATAAATATCTAAATCATCTATATTTGGATTGAGGTTTGAACCTACGAATTTGAAAATTTCGAATTAGCAAATTTCTACGACTCAAACATTTTTGATTTAAACAATGGAAACAAATCTATGAAAAATCAAATTTTCGCGACAAAAATTTCAAACAACGAAAGTGAACAAGTTTCAGAGGGGTTTCAAAATTTCAAAACCTCAAAGTTTTTCCAATTTCATGAAAAGAAAAATGTCCACTTTCATAACTTCCAAAACTTAATTCTCAAAATGAAAAAGATGTTAAACCTGAAAGTTTAAAAATCTACAATAATTTTCAAAATTGCACGACTTAAAATTACCTACCTGATATTCATGACTTGAAAATTTCAAATTTCTGGAATGAAAAATGTCCTGAAACCCGAAGTAAAGAAAATTCTGAATGTCAAAATGTCCACTTTTTAAACTACAAAACTTTCAAAAATAGAATTTTTTAAAATTTTCAAATTTCGAAACTTAGTATCAATTTTCAAAATTATGAAATGACTAATTGACTGTATTGACTTTTTCTTATATCTTATTAATTATTATTTTCAAAATGGAAATGTTCCTGAACCTCAATGTTATAAAATTATTGATTTCTTAAATGGCACCAATGAAAATAATAAAATCCACTTTTCAAAATAAAAAAATTCCCAAGTCTCAAACTTTCTAATTTCTTTAACTTGATGATTTTCAATTTCTAAAAAGAAAAACTTCCAAGCTTCTAAATATTTAATATCTATAATCAACGGTTTAAAGATCTCAATGTCCAAGATAAAAAGATTCAAAAAATCAACAAATTCAAAATTTCAAATTTCCAAAATTACATGACTTGAAAATTTAGAAAATTTATAGCAATTCTCCCTATTTTGGAAACAGAGTTGTTGGTATTCTCCCAGATCCAGATTATAACAAATTTCCTCCTCTTTCGAATGAAGTCAATCTAGTTTCAATAGCTTTTATAGTTTTTGAGATATACAAAAAAATGTCGGATGACTACAATAACATCAGTTCCCTCTTAACAGCTGATGGTAATGTTCATATATTTTTTTGTATTTTGGGAATAGAGTTATGGGCACTCTTTTTGATCCAGATTATAGCAAATTTCATCCTCTTTCGAATGGAGCAAATTTTGTTTCAATATCTTTTGTAGTTTTTGAAGAATGGAGAAAAATGTCGGATGACTACAATAACTTAAGAGCCGACAGTCATTTTCAAAAATTATTTTGTATAGTGGGAATAGAGTTGTGGACACTCTTCTAGATCCAGATTGATTATAGAAAAATTCCTCCTCTTTCGAATGGATCTAATCTCGTCTCAATATTTTTTTTAGTTTTTGAGTTATAAAGGAAAATGTCGGATGACTACAATAACATTAGTCACCACTCAAGAGTCGATGGTAATTTTCAAAAGTTGATTTGTACTTTTGGAATAGAGTTGTGGGCACTCTTTTAGATCCAGATTATAGCAAATTTCCTCTTCTTTCGAATGGGTCAAATCACGTTTCGATATCTTTTGTGGTTTTTGAGCAATGAAGGAAAATGCCAGATGACAACAATAAGTTGCTAGTAAAAGTAATATATTTAGGAAAGACCCTGTACATTATATTACGACACGACATTATTAGGGTGGTGGTAACAGGAAAGTCTTGCGCCTGAAAAAAATAATTCTATTTTATATGATTGCCGTCTTTCACTCGGACTGTGATCCATAATACGGCAGGAATAGAGGACGGGAAAGGGAAAGCCGGCCTCATGAATATGTATGGCAGCGCGTAGTGAGTCAGCTACATCTGGGGGCGCCCTGCTATCGATATGATAGATTTTGGGGTTGCAGCAGGAACGATATTAGACCAGAATGTTGTGGGGAATTTTCCTGTGTTGTGGAAATATTCGTGTCAAAATCAGCTTGAGGTTATGAGGGGTAAGCAGACCTAAGTGGATATAACTCTATAATAACTGACAGTTTGGAATCATTTGACCTGAAGAGAATTATATTTTTTTTGATGATCAAAATTACCTGGCACACACTGTATAGTCAAAAAATTGCTGAGAATTTGGAAAAACATGTAAGATCTGATTTCATCCCCAAGATTTAGATATTTCCTTTGATAATGTTGACGTCAGAAATATTGTTTCTAGAAGCATATTTCCTCTGCTCTTTCATGTGGTATCAAGTTCACTTCTTTATCTTTTTTGGTTGCAGAGATATAAGACCGTAGGTACCATAAACTGGAACAGGATATAATGAAGAGAACCAAATATTCATTCCTAAGTTTTTGATATTGCCTTTGATAGTGTTGACGTCCGGAATGGTGTTTTTAGAAGCAAATTTCATGCTCTGTCATGAGTTCTTAAGTTTTTTCCTATATCTGTTTCTATTGCGAAAATATAAGATCGTACCATAAACTAGAGCAGGATATAATGAAGAAAACCAAATATTCATCCCTAAGTTTTTGATATTGCCTTTGATGGTGTTGACGTCCGGAATGTTGTTTCAAGAAGCAAATTTCATGCTCTGCCATGAGTTATCAAGTTTATTTCCATATGTGTGTCTATTGTGAAAATATAAGACCGTACCGTAAACTAGAACATTATATAATGAAAAAAAACAATTATTCATACCTAAGTTTTTGATATTGCCTTTGATAGTGTTCACGTCCGGAATGGTGTTTTGAGAAGCAAATTTCATCCTCTGTGATGAGATATTAAGTTTATTTCTATATCTGTTCCTATTGCGAAAATATAAGACCGTACCATAAACTAGAACAGGATATAATGAAGAAAACCAAATATTCATCCCTAAGTTTTTGATATTGCCTTTGATGGTGTTGACGTCCGGAATGTTGTTTCAAGAAGCAAATTTCATGCTCTGCCATGAGTTATCAAGTTTATTTCCATATGTGTGTCTATTGTGAAAATATAAGACCGTACCATAAACTAGAACATGATATAATGAAAAAAACCAAATATTCATACCTAAGTTTTTGATATTGCCTTTGATAGTGTTCACGTCCGGAATGGTGTTTTGAGAAGCAAATTTCATCCTCTGTGATGAGATATTAAGTTTATTTCTATATCTGTTCCTATTGCGAAAATATAAGACCGTACCATAAACTAGAACAGGATATAATGAAGAAAACCAAATATTCATCCCTAAGTTTTTGATATTGCCTTTGATAGTGTTGACGTCCGGAATGTTGTTTTAAGAAGCAAATTTCATGCTCTTTCATGAGTTATCAAGTTTATTTCCATATCTATTTCTATTGCGAAAATATAAGACCGTACCATAAACTAGAACAGGATATAATGAAGAAAACCAAATATTCATCCCAAAGTTTTTTATAATTCTTTCGATAGTGTTCACGTCTAAAACTGAAATTTCACAAGCACTTATTTAGGAAACACGCTGTACACACATTTACCACAATAACTTAACAGAACTCCACAAAAGAACACTGAAAACTGACAGTGTTTACAAACAAGACAGCTGAGTTGAATCGGACGCGAATGCTGAATTAATTACGCATATATTTAAATATATTTACGCTAGACTGCACGCTGCTGTTTCTTTCGCTCTATCGATGCTGACCTGCTGAAATTTTCCAATTTCGGTTTTTTCCCACCTCGATGGATGGAATCCTTGGGGAAACCTTGCAATGGTGGCGGCAGCCCTTAGCACTTGATCTCCGGGGGGCGGCGCTTTCCCTTGGCAAGAGGGCGTGGGTGGCTCATTTGCATGCCGATTGGCAGGACCTAATGAAGATGATGGGTGCGGTGTTGTCGGGTCTTTAGTTACCCTAGAGTTTACTGTAGGGGATAGGGTAAGGTCGACTTTTTTCCATTTTATTACTTACAGTTTACAGTGTAGTTTTGGCAAATATTGAGGAATTGAGTGATAAAAGTATCAGGAAAGACTTGAAAGAATGTGAAGTTTTCTATAAAACTCCGAAATGTAGAAAAAAGCAAAAAATGAATTTGAATAATACTTGTAGGCGCTTGAATTTTGACATCAATTTACGAAAAACAAGTATTTGAGGCAAAACTCCTCAGAATTTGAGGTGGGTCACTCCCAAAGTCGACAAATATCGAGTTTTACGGAAAAGAATTATTTTGAAAAAATTAATGTGAGCGCATGAATTTTGATATGAATTCACGAGAGAGAAGTTTTTGAGGCAAAACTCATCAGAATTTGAGGTGGATAACTCAATTGATTGAGTTTTGACAACCTCTCAAAGTCGAAAATTGAAAAATTAAACAAAAATCGAGTCAAGCAAAAAAAAATATTTTGGAAATATCTCGGGAAATATTAATGTGGGCGCTTGAATTTTTATATGAATTCACAAATGAAAAGTGTTTGAGGCATAACTGCTCAAAATTTGAGGTGGATAACTCAATTGATTGAGTTTTGACAACCTCCTAAAGTCGATAATTGAAAAATTAAACAAAAATCGAGTCAAGCAAAAAAAAATATTTTGGAAATATTAATGTGGGCGCTTGAATTTTTATATTAATTCACAAAAGAAAAGTGGTTGAGGCATGACTGCTCGAAATTTGAGGTGGATAACTTAATTGATTGAGTTTTGACAACCTCCCAAAGTCGAAAATTGAAAAATTAAACAAAAATCGAGTTTATCAAAAAAAAATATTTTGGAAATATTAATGGGGGAATTGAATTTTTATATGAATTTACAAAAAAAAAGTGTTTGAGGCATAACTGCTCAAAATTTGAGGTGGATAACTCAATTGATTGAGTTTTGACAACCTCCCAAAGTCGAAAATTGAAAAATTTAACAAAAATCGAGTTTAGAAAAAAAAAAATATTTTGCAAATAATAATGTGGGAGCTTGAATTTTTATATTAATTCACAAATGAAAAGTGTTTGAGGCATAACTGCTCAAAATTTGAGGTGGATAACTCAATAGCTTGAGTTTTGACAACCTCCCAAAGTCGAAAATTGAAAAATTCAACAAAAATCGAGTTTAGCAAAAAAAAATATTTTGGAAGTATTAATGTGGGCGCTTGAATTTTTATATGAATTCACAAATGAAAAGTGTTTGAGGCATAACTGCTCAAAATTTGAGGTGGATAACTCAATTGATTGAGTTTTGACAACCTCCTAAAGTCGATAATTGAAAAATTAAACAAAAATCGAGTCAAGCAAAAAAAAATATTTTGGAAATATTAATGTGGGCGCTTGAATTTTTATATTAATTCACAAATGAAAAGTGTTTGAGGCATAACTGCTCAAAATTTGAGGTGGATAACTCAATTGATTGAGTTTTGACAACCTCCCAAAGTCGAAAATTGAAAAATTTAACAAAAATCGAGTTTAGAAAAAAAAAATATTTTGCAAATAATAATGTGGGCGCTTGAATTTTTATCTAAATTCACAAAAGAAAAGTGTTTGAGGCATAACTGCTCAAAATTTGAGGTAGATAACTCAATAGCTTGAGTTTTGACAACCTCCCAAAGTCGAAAATTGAAAAATTCAACAAAAATCGAGTTTAGCAAAAAAAAATATTTTGGAAGTATTAATGTGGGCGCTTGAATTTTTATATGAATTTACAAAAAAAAAGTGTTTGAGGCATGACTGCTCGAAATTTGAGGTGGAGAACTTAATTGATTGAGTTTTGACAACCTCCCAAAGTCAAAAATTGAAAAATTAAACAAAAATCGAGTTTATCAAAAAAAAATATTTTGGAAATATTAATGTGGGCGCTTGAATTTTCATATGAATTTACAAAAGAAAAGTGCTCGAGCCATAACTGCTCATCTGAGGTGGATAACTCAATTGATTGAGTTTTGACAACCTCCCAAAGTCGAAAATTGAAAAATTTAACAAAAATCGAGTTTAGCAAAAAAAAATATTTTGGAAGTATTAATGTGGGCGCTTGAATTTTTATATGAATTTACAAAAAAAAAGTGTTTGAGGCATGACTGCTCGAAATTTGAGGTGGATAACTCAATTGATTGAGTTTTGACAACCTCCCAAAGTCGAAAATTGAAAAATTAAACAAAAATCGAGTTTATCAAAAAAAAATATTTTGGAAATATTAATGTGGGCGCTTGAATTTTCATATGAATTTACAAAAGAAAAGTGCTCGAGCCATAACTGCTCATCTGAGGTGGATAACTCAATTGATTGAGTTTTGACAACCTCCCAAAGTCGAAAATTGAAAAATTTAACAAAAATCGAGTTTGAAAAAAAAAATATTTTGCAAATAATAATGTGGGCGCTTGAATTTTTATCTAAATTCACAAAAGAAAAGTGTTTGAGGCATAACTGCTCAAAATTTGAGGTAGAATACTCAATTGCTTGAGTTTTGACAACCTCCCAAAGTCGAAAATTGAAAAATTCAACAAAAATCGAGTTTAGCAAAAAAAAATATTTTGGAAATATTAATGTGGGCGCTTGAATTTTTATATGAATTCACAAAAGGAAAGTGCTTGAGCCATAACTGCTCATCTGAGGTGGATAACTCAATTGATTGAGTTTTGACAACCTCCCAAAGTCGAAAATTGAAAAATTTAACAAAAATCGAGTTTAGAAAAAAAATATATTTGGCAAATGATAATGTGGGCGCTTGAATTTTTATATTAATTCACAAAAGAAAAGTGTTTGAGGCATAACTGCTCAAAATTTGAGGTAGATAACTCAATTGCTTGAGTTTTGACAACCTCCCAAAGTCGAAAATTGAAAAATTCAACAAAAATCGAGTTTAGCAAAAAAAATATTTTGGAAATATTGATGTGGGCGCTTGAATTTTTATATGAATTTACAAAAGAAAAGGGCTTGAGCCATAACTGCTCAAAATCTGAGGTGAATAACTCAATTGATTGAGTTTTGACAACCTCCCAAAGTCAAAAATTGAAAAATCAAACAAAAATCGAGTTAAGCAAAGAAAATTTTTTGGAAATATTAATGTGGGCGCTTGAATTTTTATTTAAATGTACAAAAGAAAAGTGTTTGAGGCATAACTGCTCAAAATTTAAGGTAGATAACTCAATTGCTTGAGTTTTGACTGCCTCCCAAAGTCGAAAATGGAAAAATTTATCAGAAATCCAGTTTTGCAAAAAAAAATATTTTGGAAAGGTCAATATGGCCTTTTGAATTTTGATATGAATTTACGAGAGAGAAGCTGTTGAGGCATAACTTCTCAAAATTGGAGGTTGATAACTCAACTTGTTGTGTTTTGACAGCCACTCAAAGTCAAGTTTCGCAAAAAAAAAATATTATGGAAAATGTATGGTAAGAACATTAATAAGATATCGAGATAGCTTTTGGCAAATATTTGGAAAACTGTAAAATTTAGGAGGAAATCTACAAAAAGAAAATGAAAGAGCTGGAAATCTGCTACAAAAAATCCACATGTATTTTTCATCTAACTTTATTAGTTTTGAAGATACAAGGAGATGAATAATAACATATTATATAACTAAGACGTTATTAGTTATTGGCAGATATCTTGAAAATTGTGGGATTTATCAAAAATAACTCAAAATGGTAAATGAAAGAAAATTGAATTCCCTTTAAAAAAATCTGGAACACTTTTCCTCTGACTTCATCACTGTTGAAGACTCAAACTTTACCAAACGAGACCAAAGGTCCACAGTTCCAGCCAATCAAAATGCAAATAGCCATTTCTAATGCCTCCACACCGATAAATACCTCCTCACAATGAACTGGGAAATAATTGGAGCCCGTCTTAAAGGATAGAGACTTGGAGCACGTTTCCAGAGGGAAACTTGGAGACAAACGGAAGGGTTAGAGTAATCTTGGCATTGTGGTTGTTAAACCGGCTAGATTAGAGCCCTCATTAACTATGTGAGAATGTTTACCTCCAAGACGGATCGATACTCAATCTCTTTGCGGGTCGGTGTCGTTGAGGCCTTAATAATGGCGCCGAGGTGCATAAATAACTCGCGGGACTGTTTTGGATACTTTGTCGCTCTATTTCGGTGAGTTATGTCAGATTAGGGGGGATTGGGGTAATGATATAAATCAGGGGTTTGTTAGAGGGTGCTGATGTCTATACAGGGTGTTAACCATTATGGCACAGTTGGCATTTTGGTAATCATATAATAACGTTTGAAAATAAAAAAAGGGCTATTGCTAATGATTTTTGCCTCTTCTTTTCAGTCTATTTTTGCTGATCTTCATCCAAGACTTCCTTTTTCTTGGTATTTTATTATTCGATGAAAGAAATTTTCCTTAAACCGCTATTTTTTCCTATGTCAAAACTATCATTGGTGAACAGGGCTTTGATTTTCCTCACTAGTCCATGGTACTGTCTGTATCTCCGCAACGGAAAAAGATACGGAAATGAACTTGGTACCACATGAAAGAGCATGGAATTTGACTCTGAAAACACTATTCCGGACGTTCCCACTATCAAAGAAAATAGTAAAAACTTAGGGATGAATATTTGATTTTCTTCATTATATCCAGTTCTGGTTTATGGTACGGTCTTATATCTCCGCAACAAAAGCAGGTACAGAAATAACCTTAGCACCACGTGAAAGAGCATGAAATTTGTTTTTATAAAAAAACTATTCTGGACGTCAGCACTATCGAAGGAAATATCGAAAACTTAGGGATGAATATTTGGTTTTCTTCTTTATATCCTGTTCTAGTTTATGGTACGGTCTATAATATCTGCGCAATAAAACAGATATAGAAATAAACCTGATACTACATGAAAGAGCATGAAATTTGATTTTGAAAACACTATTTTGGACGGCAACACTATCAAAAGAAATATCAGAAACTTGACGATGAATTATGGGTTTCTTCATATAATCCTGTTCTGGTTTTTGGAACGGTTCTATATCTCCGCAGCATAAACAGATATAGCAATCAACTTGGTAACATAAAAAGAGCATACAATTTTTTTTTAAAAACCACTATTCCAGGAACACTACAAAACCACATAACATTTCTGTATATCTTCTGACATCTAAAAGTAATTAACATTAGGATTGAGGCTTCTTTCGGATATACACAGAGAAATTTTGAAGCCCAACGTGGGTCAACATCGTCTTTTGTCAACATAAGGTTTGAGGCTTGTTTCAGATACACTTGACGCCCGACGTGGGGCGCAACATTGACACCCGTCATCAACATGAGGATTAGGGCTTGTTCAGGATTCAATCAGTGAAATTTCGACGTTCAACATGTGGCAGCAAGACCTATCTCTGATTTGATCTTCTGAAACCCATCTATAAAATCATGATTGAGGTTTTTTTCGGGTGTATCAGCGAAATCAACTTCTGCTTATACCGTGGGGCACTATTATTCAACGTTCTCTTTGTTCCAGATATCTTCATCAACAACCAAGTCACCTCCACCCCAAATAAACTTCACAGATGAGCTTGGTGAAGCTGTCAAAGCAGCCAATATGGCTTATGGCTTGTACCTTTCTTTGCTGAAATGGTATACAAACCTACCTCAGAACCAAATGCCGGTGGACGACAATTTTTCCTGAAACCAATACTATACCAGAACAATACGAGCTGATGAACAACTACCGACCATCTCTGAAATGGTCAGATGAAGACTGGGAGGCCCCAGATACCAATTGGAACTCCACTGGGTTTTTGCAGGGTTCTACAACCTTGCTTGGTTGTGCAACAATGGTTCATTTTGAAATACCCTACAGACTAGAAAGTGAAAGAACTCAATGAGCCGGGACAGAACCTGTTTTGGTTTCAGGATTAACGCCATGAAGACTATTTGACTATTGACGAGTTGCTAGGCGCTTTGATTCATTTTATAGCCTTTGGAGGCAACCTTCTCATCAACATGGGTGATGGTACCTTTTCGAGAATGACACCACCAACTGGGTTCCTGGATTTCCATCATTGGAGAGGCCATTATAGATTGAATCCTTGTCTCCAACATGTACTACATCAACAGAACTGGCGCCTACCAGCTTCTATATGTCACGACTAAAGCCCTAATATTGGGTAATTCACGAATTATCCGAATAATGTTAGAATTATCCATTCAGAGTGGATAAAGCCAGTTATTCAAAGGAAGCACGTTGCTTTTTGGGCATTACCCGTTCATATACTGGAATGATCCAACCTCCCTTGAATAAAACTAGAAATATGAAATAGTCCGCATTTGGTACTCGCAATTTGGGTTAGTTTGGGCTAGTTTTTGGTCAGATTGGGTCAGTTTGATTTGGGGTTAATCTTGGTTAGACTGGGTTAGTTTGGGTTAGTTTGAGTTAGTTTGGGTTAGGAACCGATGTTTTTTAAATCTTCTTCATCACTTATAAGTACAATTATACCGATATGTGCCTCGAAATACATCCTTTGTCTTAATAATATACTGTTCTAGTTTATGGTACGACCTTATATCTCCCCAACAAAAATAGATATGGAAATAAAGTTAGTACCATATGAAAGAGCATGAAATTTGCTTTTCAAAACAACATTTCGGAGGTCAACACTATCAAAAACTTGGGGATGAATATTTGGTTTTCTTCATAATATACTGTTCTAGTTTATGGCACGGCCTTATATCTCCGCAACAAAAACAGATATGGAAATAAAGTTGGTGCCACATGAAAGAGCATGAAATTTGCTTCTAAAAACACTATTCCGGATGTGAACACTATCAAAGGAAATATCAGAAACCTGGGGATGAATTTTTGGTTTTCTTTGTTATATCCTGTTCTAATTTGTGGTACGGTCTTATATCTCCACAACAAACACAGATACAGAAATGAACTTGGCACCACATGAAAGAGCATGAAATTTTCTTCTTGAAACACTATTCTGGACGTCAACACTATCAAAGGAAATATCGAAAATTCAGGGATGAACATTTGGTTTTCTTCATAATATACTGTTCTAATTTATGGTACGGCCTTATATCTCCGCAACAAAAATAGATATAGAAATAAACTGGGTACCACATGGAAGAGCATGAAATTTGCTTCTCAAAACACTATTCCGGACGTCAACACTATCAAAGGAAATATCAAAAACTTGGGGATGAATATTTAGTTTTCTCACTAATATACTGTTCTAGTTTATGGTACGGCCTTATATCTCCGCAACAAAAATAGATATTGAAATAAAGTTGGTATCACATAAACGAGCATGAAATTTGCTTTTAAAAACACTATTCTGAACGTCTACAAAATCTGAGGAGATTTCAAAAACAATATCCTGTTCTAGTTCATTTTAGTGTCTTATATCTCCGCAACAAAAACAGATATAGAAATGAAATTCGTACCACATGAAAGAGCATGAAATTTGCTTCTTAAAACATTATTCCGGACGTCAACACTATCAAAGGAAATATCAAAAACTTGGGGATGAATATTGGGTTTTCTTACTAATATACTGTTCTAGTTTATGGTACGGCCTTATATCTCCGCAACAAAAACAGATATGGAAATAAAGTTGATACCACAGAAAAGAGCATCAAATTTTCTAAAAACACTATTCTGAACGTTAACAGAATCAGTGGAAATATCAAAAACTTAGGGATCAATAACTGGTTTTCCTTATTATATCCTGTGCTAGTTTATGGTAGGGTCTCATATCTCCGCAACAGAAATAGATATAGAAATGAACTTGGCACCACATGAAAGAGCATGAAATTTGATTCTCAAAACACTATTCTGGACGTCAACACTATCAAAGAAAATATCAAAAACTCGGGGATGAATATTTGGTTTTCTTCATAATATGCTGTTCTGATTTATGGTACGGCCTTATATCTCCGCAGCAAAAACAGATATAGAAATAAACTGGGTACCACATGGAAGAGCATGAAATTTGATTCTAAAGACATTATTCCGAACATCAACTCTATCAAACGAAATATCGAAACCTTAAATTTGAATATTTGGTTTTCTTCGATTATATCATGTTCTAGTTCATGGTACGGTCTTATATCTCCGCAACAAAAACAGATATAGAAATAAACTTGATACCACAAGAAAACGCATAAAATTCGCTACTAAAAATACTATGCCGGACGTCAAAACTATCAAAGGAACTATCAAAAATTTAGGGATGAATATTTGGTTCTCCTCATTATATCCTGTTCTAGTTTTTGGTACGGTCTTATATCTCCGCAACAAAAACATATAGGTATAGAGCATAAAACTTGGCTCTAAATATTGTTTTTCGAACTGCAACACTATCAAAAACATGCGGAGACCATAAACTAGTACAGAATCAATCAAAGGAAACCCATTTTTCATCCTCAAGAAATTATTGTTTCTTTCCATAGTGTTCACATCCGAAGTAGTGATTTCAGTTCCAAATTATATGCTCTTTCATATGGTTTCAAGTCAATTTCTATATCTGTTATCGTTTAGAAGATATTAGACCCTACCATGGATCAGTAAATCACCAAATAACGAAAACCAATTTGTCATCCTCAAGTTTTTGATATTTTCTTCAACAGTGTTCACGTTCATAATAATATTTTTGGAAGTAACTTTTACGCTCTATCACGTGGTTTCAAAATTATTTTGCTATCTTTTGTCCTTGAAGAGATATAAAACCGTACCATAAACCTCTTTGCTTCTAGAAAATCGATCACTTTGTAAAACGGCTCCAAGAAAATTTCCCCACTGCACCCATTATACATTATTGCAGCCAATTTTATCTCAGCATCATAATAAAAATAAAGAAAAATCATAACTATTAGCCTAACAAGCCGTTCGCTGTACTAATGCCAGTAATTTCACCATCAGCTACCGTATCGCGGTAATGCGTATAATAAAATATAAACCACTAGCTGCGATCGAGTTGAGCCACGTGATATCGTCTTATCGTTTATAGGCAATTATCCAGATTGACATTGGAAAAAAAATATTCTACTCCGCTTCACGCAGTCCGACCCCAAATTTGCCCATCACGCAACGCTTGTCATCGTCATTCAAATTTCTGATTCAATATAAAGTCAATAAATTTGCATAAATATAGAGAAGGGAGCGAAGATGTACGGAACAAGTGGTCAGAACACAATGGGGCTCTATTGTTGGTTTTATGCCAAGGGGGACATTGTTCTGGAATTCTCCAGATGGAAAAAACAGGATGTCTTGGTTCTGAATAACCCCAATTTTCCACCAACGCAAGATTAAAAATAACCAACCCATGTCAAACTCAGTGAACGAAAAAAAAAGGGACCAAAAACAAACAACCGTTGTAGAGGCATCTTTGGGGGCTAAAACATATCGATTACTTTTCCCCCCTTGTTCTGACCCCCCCTCAACACTCCCGGGGGGGATGGCGTCGCATGCAAATCATCATGGCGGCGACGCTGCTAGACGCTCGACGTCGATGGAACTTTCTCCTCGAAATTTTTCACATCCTACAAGGGTCGTTATCCCTTTTTTCGAGTACCCTCGATGTCTGTTTAAATATTCAGCAAAATAATGGGCTCATAAGCGAGTGTTGGGTTTGAGTGTTGCCTCAGGGCAAGCGATACCTGTTGTGGAACGGAGGGTGGTCCTCAAAGGGCCTGAATTGCCCATTGAACAAATACACTGGCGATTTTGAGTGCGAAAAATCAATTGGCCCTCAGCCCTTGGGTGATGGTAATCAGGATATTGTAGGGCATTCCATTGAGATTTGCTAAGTTCATTAATGTGCCGTTCGTACAGGGCATAAATAACGTCAATAATTACAAGATACACTCGTGATAAATTGCGGGAATTAATTTAATAAATTGATTCTTGCTACTGGTTCCAAGTTTGTGCTTTGACAAGGAGTTTCTGCAGTAAATTCCGATGATTTATTGATGCGAAAGGGTCAAATCGATTACGGACCATGGCAATAAAAGCAAGATGGGATTTTATGACATTTACGTATTTAAATGTGCATGATCATGAGAGAGAACCATTTATTTATCCTCAAGTTTTCCATATTTCATGAGATAGTGTTCACGTCCGGAATAGTGTTTTTGAAAGCAAATTTGATTCTCTTTCATGTGTTACCACGTTTATTTTTGTTTCTTTTTTCGTTCCGGAGATATACGATCCTACCATGAACTTGTTCAAAATCGAATGAGGCAAACCAATTTTTCATCGTTAAGTTTTTGATCTTTTAGTGAATCGTGTCCACGTCCAAAATAGTGTTTTTGAAAGCAAATTTCAAGCTCTTTCATGTGGTACCAACTTCATAACCATATCTATGTTTGTTGCAAAGATATGATACGGTACCATAAACTAGAACAGGATATGATGAAGAAAACCAAATAATCATCCCCAAGTTTTTGATATTTCCTCTGATAGCGTTGACGTCCAAAATAGTGTTTTTAAAAGAAAATCTCATTCTCTTTCATGTAGTACCAAGTTTATTTCTATATCTGTTTTTTTTGTGGAGATATAATACCGTACCATAAACGATGATGAAGAAAACTAAATATCCATCTCCAAGCTTTTGATATCTCCTTTGATAGTGTTGACGTCCAAAATAGTGTTTTTCAGAAACAAATTTCATGCTTTTTCATGTGGCACCAAGTTTATTTCTATATCTGTGTTTGTTGCCAAGATATAAGACCGTACCACAAAATAGAACAGGATATAATGAAGAATACCAAATATCCATCCTGAAGTTTTCGATATTTCCTTTGATAGTGTTGACGTCCAAAATAGTGTTTTTCAGAAGCAAATTTCATGCTCTTTCATGTGGTACCAAGTTTATTCCTATCTGTGTTTGTTGCGAAGATATAAGACCGTACCACAAACTAGAACAGGATATAATGATGAAAGCCAATATTCATCTCCAAGTTTTTGATATTTCCCTTGATAGTGTTGACGTTCATAATATTGTTTTTAGAAGCAAATTTCATGCTCTTTTATGTGGTACCAAGTTTATTTCTATATATGTTTTCGTTGCGGAGATATAAGACCGTACCATAGATAATCATGAAGAAAATCAAATATTCATACATAACACTATTCCGGATGTGAACACTTATTAAAGAAAATAGAACATCTGCTATATTGTACTAGTTCAAAAAACGCTCATATAAATGTCAATTAAAAAATAATGTGTCAAATCCCTGGAAATATCCAGATACAAAAATATTCCTTATTATTCAAGAAATATTGTCATCAAATTTTCAATCAATGGATGAATAAGCAAAATGCCACGTTCATTTTTTGATTAAACAGAAATAACACATCAATCAAGTCTCTTCAAAGTGTCCAAAGTATCTTCCAGAACACTTTATACCCTGGAAACAGCACTTGATCAAATATTTTTGAACAACAAACATTGTATGCGTGAAACCTTGAAGACCATGATCACCCCTGGGATTTCAGTATCCAGATTCAATCCCAGAACATCGTCTCATCATGTTCTGGGCTGTTAATCAAAGTTTGGAAACAATGTCCCGTTTGCTGATTTGCGGAATCGAGATGATATCTGCTTTATTTGAAGTATCCAGGTTTTATTCCAGAACGTATCATGAGTTGTGGAAATAAGCTACGTCACTTATTTTTGCATAATTAAAGTTGTTTCATCCTTGTCTCCAAAACCCGGTCAACCTCGGAAAAAAATCACAAAAATAAAAATTCGATCCACTCAAACATACACATAATAAAATCCTCCGATTCCCACATCCCAATCGGCAAATACAGGGGTGTCAAAACGCACCCCAAAGGAAAAATAACACCAATTCCATATTTCCGCTCAAACATTATCCAATTTTATTGTCCCTAAAAATAAGGGAAAAAATAACGAGCTCTCTAATACCCAGCGGGTGGCGCTGACCCTGTATATACGGGTAATTTTACCCGAAATACGGAAAAAGGGCTTTAACCAACCCTTTCCTCCAACTATGATTGATGATGTCTCTTATGAAGCATACCTAAGGAAGGGGTGGCATTTTTCCGCCACCCCCAATGTAATATCATCCCGACTGCAATAAAACATTTAATAGAAGAGGTGTCAGTGCCCCCGGGGGGTCCAATTGTCCCTTTTGCCTAATTTGATCGACGGGGGGGCCTTTCTTTCGACAGATGGGGATGTGGATTGAGTTTGTAGGATAATTTGGATCAATTTCGACGTGTTGGTGATCTTGGTTTCATGATACGAGTAACTAAAACATTTTTTTCTTGAGAACAACCCCATTCTTTTCCTGCGACTGGTAAACCTGTCTGGAATAAAATAAATATGTAGCAGGAATCAGCAGGATCAACTGGATGTCTTGGTGGGACACATAATGATCCCCAAAACCCAGTTGCTGGAAATTATAAGGATATATTCAGCCAGTGATTCATCAGAAGCTCTAGGAAAAAGTCTGTATAATCAAAAAGTTCAACTTCTCAATCCTAGAGGTCTTGGTTGATTACCTCATGATTACCATGAAACCTGTTCTTGGAAATTTTTAAAATATTATCAACAACTGAATCATCAGGAGCTCTGGAACAAACTGTGGATGATATAAGAAGTCAATATTTGAGGTTTTTCTTCGAGGAAATGGAATGGATTGTCTCTGAAGAGCAGTCTTGAATAAAATGAGTACCAGAATCAGGTTACACAATCCTGGAAGTCTTGGTTGGATATTTGATGATTCTTTAAGGCCTGTTCCTGGAAATTACATCAATACTATCAGCCACTGATTCATCAGGAGCTCTGGAACAAAGTGTGGATGGATAAAAAAGTCAATATTTCAGGATTTTCTTCAATATTCTGATCCAGAAATTATCCCATCAACGCAGTTTATCCACTGAAATGTGGAAATGGAAGTGATTGGTCTCTGGAGATCACTCTTGAATAAAATGAGTACCAGAATTAGGTTACACAATCCTGAGGAATCTGGAGATCTTGGTTGGATATTTAATAATCCTATAATGCCTGTTCCTGGAAATTACTGAAATGTCATCAGCCACTGATTCACCAGGAGCTCTGGTACAAAGTGTGTCAAAAGTCAATATTTCAGGATTTTCTTCAATATTCTGATCCAGAAATTATCCAATCAACTCAGTTTATCCACTGAAATGTGGAAATGGAATGGATTGGTCTCTGGAGATCACTCTTGAATAAAATGAGTACCAGAATTAGGTTACACAATCCTGGAGATCTTGGTTGGATATTTAATAATCCCATAATGCCTGTTCCTGGAAATTACTGAAATTTCATCAGCCACCGATTTATCAGGAGCTCTGGAACAAAGTGTGGAGATATCAAAATGTCAATATTTGGCATTTTTCATCAAAATTCTGGTCTGGAAAATATTCTTTCAGCTATACCAATAAAATCTGAAATTTCTAGTCTGGAAACCAGTCTGTACTAAAATGTGTACTCGGGTCAAGGTGCACAACCAAGGAGTTCTTGGTTCGATACCTAATAATCCCACAAAGCCTGTTTCTGGAAATTACAGGAATATATTCAGCCACTGATCCATCCCAAGCTCTGGAACATAGTGTGGATAAATAAAAAAGTGAATACTTGAGGTTTTTCTGGTCTGAAAAACATCCCATCAACCCAGTTATTCCACTAAAATGTAGAAATAAAATCAACTGGCATCTGGGAAACATTGTTAAATAAATATTAGTACCAGGACTAAGTAACACAATTCTGGAGATCTTGGTTCGATACATAATGATTCCATAAAGCCCGTTCCTGAAAATTATAGGAGCATATTCAATCATCGGTTTATCAGGAGCTCTGGAACAACGTGTGGCTGCATAAAAAAGTCAATATTTGAAGTCTTAAGCTGATACTTTAGTTTGGAATAGATCCCATCAACCCTGATATTTCACTGAAATGTAGAAATTAGATGAACTGGCCTCTGGCACAATCCTGGAGGGCTTGGTTAGATACATGATGATTCCATAAAGCGTTTTCCTGCAAATTATAAGAGTAAATTCAACCACTGATTAATCAGGATTTTTGAAACAAAGTATGGAGCATAAAAAAGTCAATATTTGAGGTCTTTATCCAAGATTTTAGTATGGAAAACTCCCCTCAACCTAGCGTATCCACTGAAATGTACAAATGGAATGAATTGACCTCTGAAATCGAAATACACAATCCTGGAGGTTTTGGTCCGATACATAAAGATCCCATCAAGAACACTACTCTTTCACGAGCTCTGGACCAGAGTCTGGATAATCTAAAAAGTGAATGTTATAGAACCTTGCTCAAAATTCCGATGTGAGAAACACTGGAACATTTACTGACCCATTGGTGCCAATTCCGGAACCATCCAGACAATCGCCGTCCTTGACTCCTTTATGAAAGTGAATAAGTCTAGTATATAGGACCGTATTGAGGCAGGTTAGGTCCACCAGAGCGGACCTCATGTAAAATGCATAAGATGGCGGCGAGGATGGGAACGAGCTCTGCATTGAAATTATAGCTAAACAAACGTAGTCGGCTTGCCAATTTCCAGACTGCGTTTCTCAGTCTGGATGGTTGAGGTGGGTTTCCTCATCATTAGCAACATGAATCTGGATGCTAAGATTGCTAAGGAATCTTGAACTTTCTTCCCCCCTCCTTCTTTCTCAATCCACACATAATAAAAAGAAACATCCCCTTCCGCATCCGCATGTCCCCCCTTTCCCGCCGGACGATTTCTCGACATCCGACTTGGCCGAACCGTGTAGCTGGAATTTCCTCTTTTCCAGTCCACCCACCCGGCACCCTATCGACGGGCGGCGTTGTCATGACAACGCCCATGCGCTGCCGCTCAGCTACACACGTAGCTAAGCTGCGAGCGCTGTCGATTTTTGATGTACGCCATCTTATTCGTATGCCGCCGCTACTGGACCGCATGCGGGTGAAATCTGGAAAAATCCAGGGCTGTTATTGGGTGGACATGGGGGGACCGTTGCTGGACATTGTCTGGATGGGAAAGTGTGAGAATGTACGTAACTGGAGGTCTTGGTTCTCTAGATAATCATCATGTAATTTGTTTTTTGCAAAATTCATTCAAATCAAGTCACTCAACGATGTACAGGGTGATCTGGAATAGAATCCAGATTATGCTCGACGATGCTGACATTGTTGTCAAAATTCTGATAATGTGAAGATAGACATCAATTCAAGGCAAATTCAACACGAGAATGATCATTTAACAGTCTGGAATGAGCTCTGGGAATTTAAATATCGTTTTGAATCAAAATTGGAGAACTTCGCCTCAAAGCTTATGTCCACAAAATCAAATGTTTGAAAAAATCATTCATTCCAAATCCCTCCACATTGTACAGGGTGATCTTGAACAGTCTGGAAAGACATTCGTTTTTGACAAATTTAACTCAGAAAGATTAAGCAGATGATCAAGTATGGATAGACATTTATTTCAGGCATATTCAAGTTGAAGATTAAATAGTCTGGAAGATAAATATCGTTTGATACCAAAATTGGTGGTCTTGGTTCTATAATTGAAGTCCCCAAAAACACGTTTACGAAAAAAACCTTGATTTAAATCACTCCTTGTCGTACGCATGATGATCTGGAACAAAATCCGGAATCAATTCCCTGTCCGATCGTGCTGAAATTGTTGTTAATATTCCAATAAAGTCTGAATGAACATTAATTCAAGGCAAATTTGACTAAGGAATGAAGATCTGGGAGTTTGGAAATCTTTGCCTGGAAACCAATTTGGAGATTTGGTTTCACAGCTGGTGACTACAAAATTAGTTTTCTGAAGAAACTATTCCAAATAAGTCAGTTGTCGTTGTACAGGATCATCTGGAATGGAACCCAGAAACAATTTTCACATCTATCGCTCAAAGATAGATATTTTGGTACATCGAAACTAGCTTCCAAGACATTTCAATAGAACATAAAATCACAAAAATATCCAAAGTTGTACCAAAATGAATCTGGATCTATAGAAGCTGCATTGTATTGATTGGAGGTCCTAGTCTTGATGATAATTAATCCAAAATTTTACTTGGCAAAAAACTATTTGAGTGAATCCAGTCTAGACTTCACAAGGAACTCTGGAACAAAAACTTTTGGCAAAAAAAACGATATCTGTCCCAAAGCATGCATCATAGAGGACGCGTAGTTCATAATTAAAGCCCTAGATAGCGTTGTAATTTAGCCCTTAATGGAGGCCATACCTTTCATCTCTAGCACTCAATTTGGCAAAGGGCGGAGAGGGAGAGACCGGCCGTATCCATTTCGTACAAACGAGCTATTAGCTCGAAAATAACCCCACACACACACAAAACTTTGCGTCCGCCTTTGATGTTGTGTAACAAGTTTTCGGTGTTAATCCAATTTTCCTGGAAAAAATCGCTGATGGAGTGTTTGGATGAGAAAGCCGGGAAAGAGGCATGATAAAAGACCAAACTTGGTGCATGTCTGGGTAATTTAGATTAGTTGGTCTTATTTTTGTATTCGCTTCAGAATCTGGAAATCACATTTATGTCAACATTTTCTGGATATAGTGCAAATTTGTGATGCAAACTTCAATACCAAGCCGTCCAAGCAAGGTTTCTATGATTGCAATGGCATCAGACATGTTCCAGAGTCTGGAATTCTGCAATAAAAACAATCATTCCGACCTGAGTGGGGAATTCAGGCACCAAATCCAGGATCTGGATTGAGATCAACCATAGTGTTTCGTCATATTTCATCAGTAGAATGGATTTTTGGGTTTTCCAGACTCCATAGGTTATTGAACAATATCCAAATCTGAGCTGTTCTTCCACAAATCCGTGTATTTTGGTCCATTAAACGAAACCAGAACATCCAAGTTTATTTCTTTGTCATCCAGAGTATGAAATTGAAGATTCATGTTGATGCTTCCAAGAAGGTCAGTTTAGAGTCTTCAAATTCAAGAAGAATCAACGGATCATTGATGATATTCGTCGGAGAACAAGGGATTTAGGTGATGTTTTGAAGATGCAGCAGTTAGTGAAGATTTAAAAGATCATAAATCGTAGATTATACTAGAAAATATGGATATGATATGATATAAAACAGCCAAAAACTTCACAAGAATCAGCATAAACAATGAAGATTTGGCAAATTATTATAGAAAGCAAGAAAGACATCCTTAAGAATCAGCATAATTAAGAAGAAAAAAGGGGAAGAAATCGGGAAAGATAACCACAACAATCAGCATAATTAATGGAGATTTGAAAGATTTGGAAGAAAACAGGCAAGATTTCCACAAAAAACAGCATAGGTAATGAAGATATGGAACGTTATACTGGAAAGTGGGAAAGAAATCCTCAAGAATCAGCAAAACTAATGAAGATTTGGAAGATTGTACTGGAAAACACAAGAATCAGCATAATGAATGAATATTTAGAATATTATACTAGAAAATAGCCTTTAGATTCACAAAAATCAGCAAAATGCATCAAGATTTGGAAGGTTATACTAGAGAACAGGAAGTATACCTACAAAAATCAGCATAATTAATGGAGATTTGGAAGATTTGGAAGAAAACAGCAAAGATATCCACAAAAAAAAGCATAGGTAATGAAGATATGGAAGGTTATACTGGAAAGTGGAAAGAAACCCTCAAGAATCAGCAAAACTAATGAAGATTTGGAAGATTGTACTGGAAAAGACAAGAATCAACATAATGAATGAAGATTTAGAATATTATACTAGAAAATAGCCATTAGATTCACAAAAATCAGCAAAATGAATCAAGATTTGGAAGGTTATACTAGAGAACAGGGAGTATATCTACAATAATCAGCATAATTAAAAAAGGTTTGGAAGATTATACTAGAAAACAGAAAAGATATCCAGAAAAATCAGCATAATCAATACAGATTTGGAAGACTATACTTACAACAGGGAAGATATCCACAAGAATCAGCAAAATTAACGAAGATTCGGAAAGTTATACTAAAGAAAACAGCCAAGAAATCCATTAGAATCAATGCAGATTTGGAAGATTATACTAGAAAGCAGCAAAGATATCCACCAAAATCCGCAAAATAATGAGGATCTAGAAGATTATACTATAGAAAATAGTCAAATAATTCATTAATATATCATAATCAATGAAGATTTGGAAGATTATGCTAAAAAACAGGGTAGATATTCACAAAAATCAGCAAAATTAATGAAGATTTGGAAGGTTATACTAGAAAACAAGAATGATATCCACAAGAATCAGCATAATCAATGCAGATTTGGAAGATTATACTAGAAAACAGCAAAGATATCCACAAGAATCAACAAAATTAATGAAGATTCAGAAGATTATACTAGAAAACGTCGAAGATACCACAAGAAAGGGCATGATGAATGAAGATTAACCTAGAAAAAATATTAGAAACCAGCCCAATGAATGAAGAATCAGAAAATTTGATAGAAAACGGGGAAGCTCTTCACAAGAATCGGCATAATGAAGCAGTTTCTGCAACTTGAAGAGCTAAGGAATATTCTACCATTTTGCAAAAGATAAAAGTTGAGGCTCTAAGCCTCAAGAAGATGTTGATGATGTACATGAATCAGAATGCACAAATGAGCTCAAAAAAATTTTGAAGCTGAAAAACAATGACTCGTAGAAAAAATTGATATTTTAAGAAGTCATGAAGCAGAAAAATGAAAAACTGGTCAAAACATGATTTCAGTTCCGCCGTTTGCCAGAATCCAATCTATTTTGGGAAAAAATGTCTGGCAAGTTCGTTGTTCGCATCGATTGTTCCACACTCAGCTGGTCTATGCAAATGAAGTGGAGCGTGCTCTGTATATTATGCAGCGTCGGCCCAGCTCTACAAAATTTACATGCTAAAATATGCCGGAGTCATTTTTGTCTGTGTTTTGTTCTGTGAAAATCGTGGAAAAATCACTGTCGAAGGTCTGGGCTGGGTCGACATGACCCCCATAATCAACACTTTATCAAAATCACCCAAACCATTACCACCTTGGCAAATGGCGTGTAATAACCCGTCTAGCGTGCCTCAAGTTCGATGTTTTAAGAAATCGAATGAAATGCCAAAAAATAGAAAACTATTCGCGTGAGTCCCTGTGGGTGTTTTCTTTGGCCTCCCGGATGTATTTGTCGATAATAAACAACATGTCACATGATTTCAATATCAAAGAGTATTAATGGATAACAAGGAGAAGGCAGGCGTGAAAATTACTATAAAGATGGAAAATATCCGGTGACATCGTTGCCTTGGAGGAAGCGCGTGAGACGTGGAGAACAGGGAGGGATTGGGGCGAGATTGGACGTGATGGAGAAACAGGTTTGCAAAGTGATTATCATAAGAAAGCATCCGCTAAGAAAAAAGTGGGAAAAGTCTTGTACACGCCTCATCAGCCAGTCTGGAATAAAACCTGGATATCAAAAAATTGCACTGGAGGTCTTGGTTTCATGAAGAATCACTAGACCATCAATTGTTTAGTGAAACCACTCAAAACCACTCCTTCCTCGCTGCACACGAGCATCTGGAATAGACTCCATGGTCGCTATTTGGTCTTGATAATCAAAAAACTTGCCTAAGACAACTTCAATATGATTTTTGAACCAAGGTTTCACAATAATGGACACATCTATTCCATCATAGCTTCTCGATTTTTAAAAAACAGTTTTGCACAGTCTCTATTATGATGTAGCTGGTTTTCAAAGAGTTGATTATATGGCTTTGCTGTGGAAAAACTAGGAAATACCATGTATGGTCCTGGAAACCTGAAATTTGATTCAAAGTTGCACTGGAGGTCCTGGTTCCACAAATAATCACTGAACCATCAACTTTTTCGAAGAACTATACAATTGGAGCCTTTCGTGGGTGCATAGGAGGGTCTGGAATAAAATCCAATGGTCAAAATAAGTCCTAGTCCACCATTTTCTCGTTTAAATTACAAGGTTTCACATAAATTGGCACAACTTTTCCATTAAAGCTGATTACACAAAAGCTTCCATGTGCAAATAATTTTTATAAACTCTGGAATAAAGACTGGAAATATCAAATTGAATCCAATCAGGGATTCTTGGTTACAGAGAGAATGGCTCAAATATCAATTTTACAAAAAAACTACTGAAATTGGCAGTTTCCTGGCTTAGCAGTACGATCTGGAATGAGATCTGTGTATCCTAAATTGTATCCAAAACTCAATTGGAGATTGTGGTTACTGAAGAAACGATTAAAACATCAACTTTATCAAAAAACTACCGACAATGGCATATTCCTGGCTTAGCAGGAGGATCTGGACACGTTCGAGACTCTGGACCAGAACACAAGCCCATCTCTGTACGGCTTCCAAACGAAAAACCTGGCGAAAAATGTGACGCGCCAACCTCATTTCGAATTCAGCCTCTCTTATTATGCCGTTCCTACAGGAATTCCTGCGAAAGCCGGGACTAAATATAATAAAGAGCACCCCGCACTCTATATATCGGCAAAGCGAGAATTCCTGCAAATCAACAGTTTATTCAAAGGGACAGTATTTATTGGGCGTGACTCAACAACCCTTTCAACCCCCCTGCCACTGAAATCATATGCAAATACTGCGAGATCAAAGCTTAGCAGATCCCGGTTTCGCACGTTCTCGATCCAGAAACAACTCTGGAATAAGACGGTGTAAATCCTGCAATTTGAATTTATTGCGGGACTGTTTTTTAATTGAGGCGGGGGAGGGTGATTTTCTTTCTACTGCTAGAAATTTCAAGTTTGCGTTAGTTGTTGAGTTACCTAGTTTACGTCACTTTTTTGTTTATTGGTCAAATTTGAGTTAGTTATTGTTAATTTTAGTTAGGTTCAAGTTAGTTATGGTTAATTTCAGCTAATTTTGTCAGTGAAGGGTGGTTTGAGCCAGAATGCGTTAAGTTAGGCCAAGTTTATAGAAGTATGACGAAGTTTGGGTTAAGTTGAGTTAGTTATGCTTGATTCTAGTTTGAATCACTCGTGTTAGTTTACGTCAACTTTAAGTAAGTTGGGTTCAGATTTGAGTAAGTTTAGTTTTCGCCAAGTATAACTTTTTAATAATAATTTTTTGGCTATATTTTGTGTTAGTTGTTGAGTTACTTTGCGTTAGTTCACGCCAAGTGGTTATGGTTGATTTTGTCCAAGTTCAAGTTAGTTATTGTTGATTTTAACTGTGCCAATTTTAGTTAGTAACAGTTTGTGTGAGTAAGACCAAAGTTGTTTTAATTGTGCTCAGTTTGGGTTAGTTATGATTAATTTTAGTCAAGTTCTAGTTACTTATTATTGATCTTGGATAGTTTTATGTTAACCTAGGCGAGTGTGTATCAGTTTGCGATGGTCTAGGCCAAGTTTAAGAAGATTGGACTGAGTTCTACTCAAGTTTGAGTTAGTTGTGGTTAGTTTTGGCCAAGCCCCAATTAGTTATGATTGGTGTTGAGCACAGTTTTGGTCAACTTTATGTTAGTTATGGTCAATTGTAGCCAAATTTATTTATGGTTGGTGTTGAGCACAGTTTTGGTCAACTTTATGTTAGTAATGGTCAATTGTGGCCAAATTTTAGTTGGTTATGTTCTATTTTGGCTAATTTTCTGTTAGCCAAGAAAAGTTTGTCTCGATTTACATTGATTTTGGTTAAATATGTGTTGGTCGAGGCTAGTTTGAGTTAGTTTAGGCCATGTTTATGTCAGTTCAGCTCAGTTCTAGTCAACTTTGAGTTAGTTATAGTCAATTTTAGCCAAGTTGAAGTTAGTTATAGTGGATTTTGGCCAAGTTGAAATTGGTTATGTTTTATTTTGGCTAATTTTGTGTTGGTCAAGGCTAGTTTGCGTTAGTTAAAGACAAGTTTATGTAAGATTGGCTCAGTTCTGCTAAACTTTGAGTTGGTAATGGTCAATTTTGGCCAAGTTTTGGATGATTAAAGCAAGTTGAAGTTGGTTTTAGCAAATTTCGTGCTAGTGAAGTTTAGTTTGCATTAGTTTAGGCCAAGCTCATGCATGTTCCACTCAATTCTGATCAAGTCAGAGTTGGTTATGGTTCATTTTAACCAAGTTTGATCTAGTTTTGGTTGATTTTGGCCAAGTTGAAGTTGGTGATGGTTGATTTTGGGTAGTTTTGAGTTGGTCAAGGCTAGTTTGGGTGAGTTTAGGCCAAGTTTATGTAAGTTGCATTCAGTTCTGATCAACTATGGTTGATTTTGGCCAGTCTTAAACTCAGATTTAACTCATCAAATCGTGAACCTCATACATCAATACCATCACCACTCCACAACAATACCACTGCTGCCATCTGTGCCGGCACCGGTCAACCGCACGCCGCCAACCATTTTGTCAGCGAGTCCCGCTAGGGGAGCCTCTCACCCGCGCCTGCCCATTGGTTCTGGTGGCAAAGCACCGCCCTCCAACTCATCCCCACTCTCCACGTGCGCTCTCTATTTCCCCTACACCGCGAATAGAGGGAGTAAAGGGGAATCAGTGCGGTCAGGTGGAAGATTGGGGGGGTAATAAACAGGTCGTTAGGGAGATACTTTGTGGGGGGCGATAGGGTTACGGTTTTTTTGGTTATTGATTTGAGAATTTTCGGAAAAATGAAGTTTTGCCGTACATTATGGTCGGCTCTGTTTGAGACAAGTGAGAAGGGCGAAGATAGAGTATCTGTTTAATTTTTTTTATGATGGATGGCCTGGAGTATGCCTGAAGAAATTTGAGGGCTGGATAAGGGAGAGAGGGAGTGGTAATTTGTTGATTGGAGTGATTTACGATTAAATTTAAAATGAATAATTATCATTTTATTGTTTGTTAATTCAAGCCCCCTCTTCTAAACCACTCTTGCTTTTTTTTTAATGGGCCTGGGACCTCCCAGAACATAAAAGTGAATGAAGAAAAGAAGAACGAAGAAGCAGAAACAGTCGCTTGGCATTTGTATACATTATGTCGACCGGTGGAACGACTTGAATTTTGATTCGATTCCGTGGGAGAGTTGGGAGAACCAAAATAGATTTCTTGGAAAATTGGGGGGATTTCTTCAAAGCCCCCAAAACCATCGAAACCAGATTGAAATACGAAAATATCAACAGATTTTTGAATTTTTAGATTTTTTTTCAAGCATTTTGAGTGTTTTTTTGGCGTTTTTATGTGACAAAACCTTCTAGACATTCTTCAATGGGAGGGTGGGTTTTATTAAAACGCGAAAACGACCGAAACAGGCCCTTTTGCCAAAGATGGGTCGTTACGGACGTAAGCTGCAGTATAATAAAGTAATAAAATCCCAGAAAATCAGGATCTATTGAGTGAACACGCCGAAAGTAGCAAAGCAACAAAAATATTTCATAACGCTGATATCTTTTTACGACTGTTGCGGTCCAGCGAAATGGTAATTTATCGACTATGGCCGAGGAGTAATTGAAATATTTCTCGACTTGTGTCCGGCTAGGAGGATCTCCTCAGGGATTTATGGCTTATTTTCATTTCATTTTTTTCTGACAAAACTTATCTAGGGTAATTTATTTGTAAATGTTGAAGACAGCCACTCAAAAGTTACTTTTCACTTACCTAGTCAACGTTACTATATTTACAATGATTTATTTCATCTTATGAACCTTACACTTACAGTTACTTAGTATTTCTGCCTTACATTACTTACCAAAGGTTCACTGTTTAAGGGATTGTTTATTTTATTTAGAATCGAGTTCACATTCACTTCTTTTTACTCATGAATAATTACTTATACCTTGAGTTATACTTACCTATCTTTCATATTAAGTTACTTCGCCAAAATGAATTTCTATTTGTTGAAGAAAGTTACTTTTTTTCAAGTTTATTTGGTCAACTTATTTTACTGTTAATTGATAAACTATACAGTAATTTTATTACTTCAACCTTAAATTATTTACCCAAAGTTCACTATCACATTTTCAAACAAGGTTTTGGAGGTTTATTTGCTTTATTTATATGCTAAACCCTTGAATCACTTCATTTTCATATTAAGTGCCTTCCCCAAAATTACTTTCTATTGATTTAAGTACTTTAATAAACTAAGTACTTTAATAAATAGCATTGTTTTATCACTTCTACCTCAAATTACTTTCTTTAAAGCAAGCTTTGATTGTCAAACTTTGATTTGAATTTATATTATTTTTGCTAATAACAGGGAAGTTTTATACATGCTTATGGATTATCACTCACGCTCTGAGTCTTTGAATTACTTACCTTTTCTATCAAGTTACTTCCTCAGAATCCCTTTCTATATGTATATTTGAGAAAGCTGTTTTTTTTTCGAGTTTGTTTGAAGTAACCTTTTCACTTTACAAGCACCTCACTGTACTTTGATAACTACAGTAATTTCATTACTTTAATCTTAAATTACTTACTCAAAGCTCACTATAACTTTTTTTGAGTGAGATTTGTTTGTTTTATTTTTGATTGAATTGACGCGAATATTACTTCTTTTCACTGATTAATAGTTACTCAAGACACATCCTTGAATTCTTACTTAAATTAAGTTACTTTCCCAAAGCTTCTTCTTAATTATTTTCATCCACATCATCTTATGTACTTATTTTCAAGTTTATTCCAATAACAGTTTTCTTCTGCCACTTTAAAATTTAAGTAACCTTATCACTTCAAACTTTAAATTACTTACCCAGTCCACTGTCATATTATTTGGCAAGAATTTGAGGTTTTGTTTGCTTCATTTCAGATTGAATTGCTTTTGTATAAGTTATAGTGATATTGATTTTTAGCTTTATATTTACTTCTTCATACTTGAATTACTTACATAGTTGGATTAATTTACTTCCCTTTAACTCGAGATACATTTTTTGGTCGTATACATATATTTTTACTTTTACATTGCATTGTTGTTACTTTTAATTCAGGATTTTTACATTGATTCATTGTAAATCATTACTTTAAAGTACTTACCAAAAGTTACTTTACACTTATTTTGAAATACTCCGTTCATCTGCTCACTTTTTACTTCTTGCTTGATAGTTAGGTAAGTGGACTACCTCCTTAAGTTACTTACATAGTTAAGTTGGATCAAATTACTTATCGTTAACTTCAATTTACAATACTTTTAATTGAAAATTTTTACAGTGCATGATTAATCATGATTCTGATTCATTACCTCAAATTACTTACCAAAAGTTATTTTCCTTTCACTCTCATTTTTGATAAATCATTTTATTGACTACTTTGATCAATGGCTTAAATCACGCGGTAAATTTTAACTTCTGGATTATTACTTTCATGAATTATTTACATAGTCAATTGGATTAAGTTACTTTCCTTGAACCTTGATTTAAATGAAAATCTCACTCAACCACACATATTACTTTTTGCTTTTACATTGCATTTTAGAATCTTACTTCTTTTTAAATTAATTGATTTACATCACTAGTTGCTTTCCCTTTATCTTTATTCCTGATGATCAATTGCAGTGATTACTTCGATCATTGGCTTAAATGACTGAATTGCTCTTTACTTCCTTGAGTTACTTACAAAGACAAGTTCAATCAAGGTACATCCTTTAAACTTAATCACATATCAATTTTTTGCTTTAACATTGAGGATTTCTATATTGTTTAATTGCAAATAATTACGTTAGATTACTTACTAAAACTTTCTTCTCATTTTTACTGATTGGTTCTATTGATTACTTCGATTATTATTTCAAATGATCCAGTTATTTTTTACTTTTTGATGATCACTTGAACTACTCTCTTGAGTTACTTACCCAGTTAAGTTCAATCAAGCTAATTCTCTTCAACTTTGATTAAAATAGAATTTTCACTAGAGTTTACGTAATATATTTTGTGATTCTACATATTGCATTAATGTTACTTCTTTTTAAATCACTTTTGATCGAGCATTTTTACATTGTTTAATCTCAAATTACTTACCAAATGTAAATGTCCTTCTCCTTTACTTTCATTTTTGATGATCAATTCAAGTTACTTCCTTCAAGTTCAATTATTAACACGTTTTTACTCAAATTTTCGTATAGGTTAATGTTTTATGTTGCGTGGATGTTACTTATTTTTAAGTTACTTTTAATTGATCATTTTTGCACTTTAGTTACATTCCCTTTATTGACTCAAGTAAATGATACATTACCTTGAACTACCTAACAAAATTTACTTCCCCTTCACTCTCATTTTTGATGACTAATTATATCTATTGATTACTTTATTAGCCCAAATCACTCAGTTACTTTTTACTTTTCAATTGGCACATTCCCGAGTTACCTACTTAGTTTAGTTGGATTAAGTTACTTTACTTTAAATTCAATTGTGCCATTTTTACTTAGGTTCAAGTATAAATTTTTGCTTCTAGATTGCGTTCAAGTTACTCAGAATGGATGATTTTTGCATGGATCAATAATCGACAATCCTTAGCTTAAAATACTTACTTACAGTTACTTTCTCTTTACTTTCATTCTTATGATCAATCGCATTGATTACTTTAATTATTGACTTTATTGACTGGAACCACTGGAAATTTGGATCATGTAACCTCCCTTCATCTTGCATCAAAATGGAATTTTCAGCCTATGTTTTGAAGTTACGTTTAATCGATAATTTTTAATGCAGTTATTTTTTACTTTTGAATGACTACTTTCTTGAGTTACTTACCCAGTATACAGGGTGTCCGGAAATTACGCGTCAGGATTTTGGTGGGCGATTTTACATGAAAAATTAATGCAACAAACTTCTATACAATTTTTTCAAAAACTCAAAATTAAGGAAGATACAGGGTGTTAAAAAATATTTTTTTTTTCTTATTTTTTTTAATAACTTTTTTTCTAGTGTAATGATTTTCGCCAAATTTTGCATGCATGTCACTAGTGTTTCTTTGTATTCACCCTATTAATTTGACGCTAGTCGTCAATGACAAAAGGCTGAAGCTGTCCTTCACCTTAGGAAAATTACTTAGAACTTTTTTGTTTTAATCTTTTTATAAATTTGGATGTCAAATTAGTAAAGAGTATCAAAATATTTTTTAAAAAGGTACTCGTGTTGCATCATCGTAGAATTAACGGTTTCCGAGAAAAACGACTTTAAACATTAACCGTACCTTAAACAATTAAATATTCGTACTTTAAAAAAATTTTTGAAGTTTTTGAAAAAATTGTATAGAAGTTTGTTGCATTAATTTTTCATGTAGAATCGCCCACCAAAATCCTGACGCGTAATTTCCGGACACCCTGTATATTTTTGCCCTTATATGCATTGTATTATGAATGTTGCTTCTTTCTAATACGCCTTAATTAACTGTAAATCATTACTTTAAATAATTGAAAATAATGTACCTAAGTAAGTGAGTAATCATTATTACTTACTCAAAGTTAATTATCCTTTACTCTTATTCTTTATCTATCTTCTTGATCACCTACTTTTTACTTACTCATACAGGGTGATGCATGAGTAAATGTCAGTTTTCAGAGCCCGGAAATAAACATACAAGTTTATATAAATAGGTATGAGTCCGCAATTTTTTTTCAATTGAGGATTTTTACATTAATCATAACCCTAAATACATCACCTTCTGACTGACTTTTCACAAATTTGATCCTCCTGAGAAAAATTTCCAACTGATTTTTATCTCATCATTATTCGAAAGAACTTTTCGCCGGATAATTTATTTATAAATATAGAAGAGAGGCACTCAAAAGTGAGGAGGCATTAAAAGAAAAGTTATTCGAAATCTGCATAATCCTTAAGCCGCGCCCGACGAATATGGACTCCATTTACAAGTGAAATCAGTCTACTTAGCAGGACTTTTCTGTCAGCTTTTGCTGCGAAAAGAAGTTGAAAAATCAATTGTGGAATATATTTTATGGCGGGGTACCTTGTGGTACCCACCCTAAAGGACATCTGTTCTAATGAATATTTATGAAGGAGATTTGCATTTTATCGGTCAAAGGAGTCGGTTGCGTAACGGAAGTGGACAGACCGTGTCATTCGATAGGGTCAATTTGATGGAGTTATAATTTTTTTCCAATGGAGTTCAGGAAAAAATAGTTATTTAATTGACTTGGCGATAATTGTTTATAGGAATTTTGATTGGGTGTCACTGCTTTCATTAACACTGGGCGTGACAGTTTGATTAAAATGATTTATCGATGTCCCTATTAAGTATAATTAATTTGCTATTTTTTAAAAGTTACTCAAAGATTACTCAAATTAATTACACAGGCTTACTTATTTTTAAATCTCAATAATTTCCTGTTTCTTAGTTTTTCGTTGGCCATCTGTGTCTTCTCCCTATAGATTACTTATTTTTTAATTCGAGTGAGTTTCCCATTTAACCCTACACTCCATATTATTCTTGATTTGATTACTTCAACCTTTTTATGAACTTATTTACTAATAAGTTCATAAAAAGGTAACCTCTTACTCTACTGAGTAAGAGGTTACTTTCTTTTATTCCTCGTAGAACATCTTAACCCCAATTTTAATTTTTCACTTTATTTGAAATACTGATTATTTTTTAAGCTTCCTTTTACTCACTCGTTGAAAACCGTTTCCAACTTGAGTTGCAAATTGTCTTCTGAATTACTTAAGTTGGGTAAGTAATTTGAAGCACCTAGACGTCACTTTATTTTACAACTAGTCTGATCTGTTCAATTTAATTTTACTTTTCCTCGCGACTATTCGTTTTTACTTTTTTAAGTCAAATTCTTTTTTTTCAGTTCCATCAGATCATTTTTGAAATGATTACTTCAACCTCTTTGTGGATTTCTTCTTCAAATTACTAACTTGAGTGAGATGTCACCTTTTTACTTACTCTATGATCTTTCAACTTCATTTTTAAGTGAATGATGTATAAGTAGAACATTTTGAGATGACTAACTTTTACGTAAAAATTTTTTTTTTCAATTAGGTACCTACTTTTTACCCATGCTTGAAAATCGTTCTCAATTCAAGTTCCATTAGATCTGAATAACTTAAATCGAGTAAATAATTTAAAATTTCATAGAGGATACTTTTGTTCACTTCTTTCTACTTCCATCTACAATTTTACACTTCTCCGCGATTACTCACTTTTTATGGATTACCCTTTACTTACATGAGTAATTTGAAGCACCTTTATTTTACTTCCAGTCTGGTCCGAATTAAGTAATTTTTTTCTATTACTTTTTACTCACTGCCTTGAAACCGTTTCAAATTTAACTTTGCAGTTCGTCTTTTGAATCAGTTGAGTTAAGTTTAATAAGTAATTGAAAATACCCATGCAGACATTACTTTTCATAAGTCTTTTCAGGATAATGTAGAACATCTCTGAGAATACCTAATTTTACTTAATTTTTTTTCTAGATAAAGTAATCACTCAATTTTTCTCACGACTTGAAAACCGTTTCCAATCTAAGTTGCAGATCGTCTTTTCATGTACCTAAGTTGGGTAAGTAATAAAGTAATCCATGGCACCTAGATGTTACTTCATTTTAATTTACTAACTCACTATTTTACTTCCAGCCCGTAATACCTTTACTCACATTTTACACATGTTGAGTAACTTGAGTCTCTTTCAAATTACTCACCCACTCAAGTGAGAGGTTACTTTTTACTCACTGGTTGAAAATCGTTCCCAGTTCAAGTTGTACATCGTTTTTTGATTCGAATTACTCAAGTTGAGGAGTAAGTAATTTGCAATACCTATGGAGGTCGCATCGTTTTACGTCTAGATAATCTGTTTAGTCCCAATTCATAGCTTATCTGCGATTATTTACTTCTGCTTAAGATAATGATATCTCCTTTTTTCAACTTACTTTCCACTTACTAGTTGAAACACTTGGTGGATTTAAGTCCCAGATCGTTGTTTAATTGTTTACCTAAACCATTTAAATTACTGCAGTAATTTATTTGAGTAACCTGTACATTACAGTCTAATCTCATCATCACTTGTGATTACTTAATTTTACTTGGGATGGTGATACTTTTTAATGTTGAAAACCGTTTTTAATTCGAGTACTAGATGATTTTTCAGTTTACTTAAGTGAGTAATTACTTTCATTTTACTTCCAGTTGAATCCTTCAAATATTATTCCGTCTTACTTCCTCTGAGGCTTCTACTTTAGCTGATAATACTTCTTTCTACGTTACTTTTAACTTATTCAAAAGAGCTGGAAGATACTTTCCTTATTTTCAGTAATTTTTTTCTCTAGACTCATGCTAACTTTTTGTTTAAATCATTTTTACTTGAAAATAATCATCATTTTATTCCTTGAAATTACTTATATACTCAATGTTACTATGTATTATTATATGACATCAAGTAAAAAGGCATGTACTCACCTGATATTTAGTGAGTAATTTAAGACATACCAGGTACGATTGAAAGAATCGATACTACAGTTATCTGAAATTTCAGTTGAATTATGGTGGATGAAAAGAAGTAAAAATAAAATAAGAATCTAATAATCCATAGAGACAGTAACTCTATTAGGTGAGTACATACTTTTTTACTTTATGTCATATTTTTTCTTATCAAGTTTTTTTTTGTGGATTTGTTAGATTTTAGTGTACTTTTATTCAAGTTACTTCTCACTCACTTTAATTTTTTTATTTGATTAATTCAACAGTTTTGGAAATGTCTCTTCTAAACTACTCAAGTAAGTAACTGAAATGACATGAAGGTTGCAATCTTTTTTTTAAGGTATCACTTTTACTTACTAGTGGAAAACAGTTTTCAATTAAAGTATTCGATGGTCTGAATTACTTAGCTTGAGTAAAAGTGATTAGATAAAGGACTTGCAGTTACTTTCATTTTACTTCGAGTTGAATCCTTCAACTCTCACTTCCTCTAAGATTATTCATTTCTTCCAATAAATGTTGAATAACTTATTCAAAATACCTTTACCCCCCAATCTAACACTTCGCTGCGATGACTTACTTTCCCTTAACTCTACTACTATCCAGTCAAAATTCCTTTTTTTATTCAAGTTGTAGATCGTTTTTTGATTGTTTACATCAACAATAAATTTCTGTTTTAAATTACTTCAGTAAGTATTTTAAATGACCTGGAGGTTGCAATTTTCTCTGTTTGTCCTTCAAATCTTACTTCCTTTAAGACTACTTAGTTCTGCTCAAGATGATGATACTTCTTTATACTTTCGTTACTTTTAAGTGATTTAAAAGACCCCGAAATTACTTTATTTATTTTCAGCACAATTTATCTAGTCGCGAGATTTTTTTAATATAGCTTTTTACTATTTTTTTTATTTATTTTGATTTTGGACCATTGTGGAGTCGATTCGTCCAAAAGTAGTAAGGTTTAAATTACTTACTCGAAGTAACTTTCCTTTTTTCACTGACATTTCTTTCAAGTTTCGTGTTTTTGTGTAGATTGGTTATATTTTTGCTGTTATCTACTTCTTTTGAGTTGCTTTTCACTCAATATAAAAAAAATGTTTAGTTCTAAAATTAAAACGTACGAGGCTATAGCAGACAGTTTTGACAGGGAAATAATTTCTCAAAAAGGGTGTAGAAAATAATGACTAATGATAACAATGACAGTTGAAATGATGGTTAAAGGAATGGAGTACCGATTAACATTTCCATAGAATCGTCACATAAGACACTAAATTGAATGAGCATTCCTACGCGGCAATTTAAATAACGAATGAAGTGTGAGAAATAATAATGTTTCAGCACAATGACTATGCTAATCCGCTGACATATTGCCCAGCATTGTTACCTTAATTACGTAGGATTGATTTTATTGCCATCTATTTACGATTCATAACTCGCCCATGCTTATCTTATACTACCATCGCTAGCGGTTTTCCTCAATGGGCCCGAAAATCCGAAAAACCGTCTTTTTAACATTCAGCCGAGAAGCAATGCAAAAATCTGTTCACGTATTTTCAAGTGGAATTGTTAAAAACCCGTCCAAAGCCGCCATGCTACTGATATGGTCTCGATAAGCGCATTATTCAGTACAGGTTTCGGACTACGTGCAAGCCTATAGGATGGCAGATGCATTATGAATGATTTTCAAGAGAGTACCCTTTTTCGTTTGGTGCTTCAGAAGGCTTGAAATATATTTTCTGTTCACGCGAAAACTTTCGAAGATTCCTCTTCCCTTTAGTAACCTCCGATTCCCCTTTGTTGTCCACTTCAATGAGCTAGGTGGATGCAATTTACCAGAAATAATCTTCAAATCTTCAAAAATTTCTTTTTGTTCTTCCTCGTGCGCCATCTCAAGATCTCCAGATTTAACTCTCAGATTTTTTTCAATTGCGAATTGACAATTTTCAAAAAACTCATAATGAAGTTCATGGTATTGGCATTCACAACAGGGTTTTTCCTCGTGCGCCACTTCAAGATCTCCTGAATCAACTCACAGGATTTTTTTTTATTGCTCCTAGTTTTTTCTCGTGCGCCATTTCAAAATGTCCTGATTTAACTCCAAGGGTTTTTTTTTATTGCGAATTGACAATTTTCAAAAAACCAATAATGAAATTCATGGTATTGTAGAGAGTGATTCTGTTAGTCTAGATGATTCAAATTCACAAGAGATACTCCTCAAACCTTCTTCTTTCAAGTATTCCTCGTGCGCCACTTCAAGATCTCCTGATTCCACTCCCAGGATTCTTTTTATATTGTGAATTGACAATTTTCAAAAAACTCATTAATAAGTACATGATATTGTGGAGAGTGACTCTGTTGACCTAGATAGTTGACACTCACAAGAGGTACTCCTTAACTCTTCTCCTTTTAGCTCTTCCTCTTCCGCCACTTCAAGATCTCCCGATTTAGCTTACAGGATTTTTTTTTATTGCCAATTAACAATTTCCAAAAAACTAATGATGACGCTTATGGTGTTGTAGAGAGTGACTCCAATGGTCTAGATGATTAAGATTCACATGAGATACTTTTCAAACCTTATTCTTTCAGATTATCTTCGTGCGCCACTTCAAGATTTCCTGTTTCAACCTTCAGGTTTTTTCCAATTACAACTTGACAATTTTCAAAGACTAATGATGAAGTTCATGGTTTTGTGAAGAGTGACTCTGGTGGTCTAGATGGTTGAAATTCATAATAAATACTTCTCAAACCTTTTTCTTTCAGTTCTTTCTCGTGCGCCACTTCAAGATCTCTTGATTTAACTCTCAGGATTTTTTTATTGCGAGTTGACAGTTTTCAAAAAACTCATGATGGAGTTGTTGAGAGTGACTGATGATCTAGATGCTTAGTTCTTCCTGATTCACCAATCTCCCTTGTCTCATGGGAATGACCCCACAAAGTACTGACCAAAAACCGAAAACCAAACAGATGTTACAACCATAAAAAGTACCATGTTGTGACCGTTTTTAATGCAATGCAAATGAATGGTAATGTATGTATCAGAGATGAATCTTTCGTTGCTTTTTGCCCGGCGAGGGGTTTCCTTCCGTTCTGTAATTGCTGCGGTCATGGTAGATTATCTTACTGTGTCTGTCTGACTGTCTGTCTGTCCGTGCCACGAACGACTTTACAACGGTGCACCGTTTTATGGCGTGTAAAAATGTATGGGACTTTTTATGGGGCTCTTATTATGATTAATACCAACGATTATTATGATTACTGGGGCTTTATTGAGACATTAATGTCCTGTAATGTTTGTATGGATTCCGCACCAAATTTGTTTTAAATCGAAGCTTTAGCAGCATCGGAACGTCCTTTTTTATATAAGTCTGCAATATAAAAATATGGTCAGTTGCTTTACAACATGGAGATTCTTACCCAGAATCTCGATATTTTCGAAACGGAAAGAGATATCGAGTTGCGGTTTTCGGGAGGTCCTTGGCCAATTCTTCGAGAACACGTACATCGTTGGAACAGTGTATTTCTTTTATTTATCCACCTTTCCAGGGTGGACAAAAGAAGTCATGTTTTTTCAGCAAAGTTTGGTGCAATGTCAGTTTCCCAATTTTTGATCATGAACCTTTCTCTATCCATATTCTGGATCTTTGGATTATCCTAAAAAAAATAATTTCCAAATTTTTTAAAAGTTGGCTGTAACTCAATTTATCGATTTTTTAAAAAGTGTGTCATTTATTCCTTGAAACAAAAATTTTTCAATGTTTTTAATAATGTTGGAGTTCGACAAAATTATCTTTAAAATGTCTCAAAACCATCAAAAGAGAGAATGTCTTTTTTTTTAATTCTCAAGTATCTCGTCAAAAATGTTTTTAAATGTTTTAAAAGTCTTTTCAATATTTCAAATAAATTTGGTGGGCATATTTATTTTTATTCATTAAAAACATATCCAAAATGACTTAAAACCGTTTTAAAACATTGTAAAGTCTTGATGATGTTAAAACCTCCAACTTAACTCATGAGTGATGTTCAAAGCTTTTTAAATACTTCAAATTATATCTAGAACACCATTGAAAGGCTTTATTCGTTTTTAATAATGTTTAAACTCAACAAAAATTTCCTTAAAGTATCCTAAAAAAACATTCTATCTCTTTAAAATTTTTAGGATTTTTTAAAATGTTTGCAATCCACTTTTTTCAGTTTGTAACTTGTTAAAAACTTTGAAAAAAGTGTTTTCAGTTTAGTACTCAAATATTCTTGATGGAATTTTATAATTTGTCCTATGTAACATTTATAACATATCCGAAATAAAAGTGTTTAAAAAACTTGAAACCATTTACGGTATATTTAAATGTTTCTAAATACTTACACAAGGATCATAAAAATATCTAAAATTATTTTAGGAGTGTTTAAAACATTGTAAAGTCTCAATGATGTTTTTAAAGTTAAAACCTTAACGTTAACTAATGACTTCGTAACTTAAAACCATTTAAAGGATATTTAAACTATTCTAAATACAAGGCTCATTAAATAATCTAATACTATCGTATATGAAGCAAGGTTTTGATGATGTTGTTAAAACCTTCAAACTAACTGATGAGTGCATAACTTGAGTCTTTAGATATTTAAATTATTTTGTGTATTCAAGGTTCAGAAAAAAAATCTTAAAACTATTTTAAAAGTGTTCAAAACACTGTAAAGTCTCAATGTTAATAATTTGAAACCGTTTAAAGGAAACACATGCAAGGTTCATACAAATTTCTAAAACCATTTTAAAAGTGTTTAAAACATTGTAAAGTGTCAATGATGTAAAAACCTTCAAAGTAACCATTTTAAATACACAAGGCTCATGAAAATTCCTCAAACCCATTTTAAAAGTGTTTAAAACAGCGTAGGAGTCTTGATAATGTTGTTAAATTTTTTAAACTGACTGATGATTTTATAATTTGAAACCATTAAAAGGAATTTTGATCACACAAGGCTCGTTGTTGAAAGTGATGTAGAGTCCTGATGATATGTGTAAGACCTTAAAACTAGGTACCTCATGAGTTAACTACTTAAAACCATTCAAAGGATATTTAAATCATTCAAAAATTAACACAAAGCTTATTTAAATGTCTTAAAAAACCATTTTGAAAGTGTTTGAAACATTGCCTTCAAATTAACCGATGGGCCCATACCTAAAACCATTAAAAGGTTATTTAAATGCAAAAGGCTCATAAAAATGTCTTATCACCATTTTAAAATATAGGGTCTTCCTTCATGAACCACTTAAAAGATATTTGAATCATTTTATATATACAGGGCCCATAAAAATGTTTCAAAACCATTTTAAAGGGTTTTAAAACATTGTAAAGTCTCAATATTGTTGCTAAAACCTTCAGCATTAACTGATGAGATTGAAAACCGTTTAAAGGAATTTTAAATAAACAAGGCTCGTACAAATTTCCATTTTAAAAGTCTTTGAAACATTGTAAAGTGTCAATAATGTAAAAACCTTTGAATTAACCATTTAAAAGATTTTAAATGCACAGGGCTCATAAAAATGTCTTAAAATCATTTTAAAATTGATCAAAACATTGTAGTCTTGCTAATGTTGCCTTGTATATGGCTCATAAAAATGTGCTAAAACTATTCTAAAAGTGTTTGAAACATTGATAAGTCTCAATGTTTTTGCCAAAACCTTTAAATTAACTGATGAGTTCTTAATTTGAAACCTTTTAAATGAATTTTAAATAGGTAAGTACGCAAGGCTCATACAAATTTCTTGAAATCATTTTGAAAAGGTTTAAAACATTATAAAGTCTCAATAATGTTGTTAGACTCTAAATAAACTGATAAGTTCAGAACTTGAAACTATTTAAAGGATATTTTAATCATTTTAAATAAACAAGGCTTATAAAAATTTCTCAGCACCATCTCAACGAGCGTGGTCTTCATGAACCGTTTAAATGACATTTTGATCATTTTTAATATGCAAAGCTCATAAAAATGTGTTAAAACCATTTTAAAAGCTTTTAGTCTCAATTTTGTTGCTAAAACTTAGATTAACTGACGAGTTCATAGTTTAAAACCGATTTAAACATTGTAAAGTCTTGATATTGTTTTTAAATTTTTTAAATCAACTGATGATCTAATGATTTTGAACCATTTAAAGGAATTTTTATCACACAAGGCCCATAAAAATGTCTTTGAACCATTTTGAAAGTGATGTATATATCTGATGATATATGTATAGGTTAAACCTTAAAATGAGTCAAATACTTAAAATCATTTAAAGGATATTTAAATCATTTTGAATTTACACAGGGCTAATAAAAATGTCTTAAAACCATCTCAAAAGTTTTTGAAGACTGTAAAGTCTTGATGATGTCGTTAAAACCTTTAAATTAACTGATGACTTCATCATAATTTAAAGGAATTTTAATTACACAAGACTCACAAAAATCTCTTGAAAATGTGTTTGAAACCACTCCTGATGATTAAATTAACTCATGAGTTTTTCACTTAAAACCATTTAACGTTATTTGAATTATTTTGATTATTCAAGGCCCATCATGAAAATGTTTTAGAATCGTTTTAAAAGTACCACATAATGGGGGATGGAGCCTTCAAGCATATTTTAAAAAAAAATACAATCAAGGAAGCAAATAAAATCATCTTAACTGAACTCATTTGAAATATGTACATAAATACAGATCATTCAGATACTCAGGATAAATCTACGTTTCGGTTTGCTAGTCTTCCTCAGAAAATCAAATAAACAATAAAGTGAAGTAGTAACGAAAAAATAAAATAAAGTTTTTAAAAAAAATAATATAAAGATTAGGTAAAGCTAAAAAAGTATTCATAAAGAAAATAGTATTGGACTCTAAAGATGGATCAAACAATGAGAAAAAAGTAACACTAAAGCTTAAACAAAATAAAGACTCGAAAATATCATGAATTTTAAAACTATTTGAAATAAATCCAATTAATCTTAGACACTCAGGATAAATTTACGTGTCAGCTGCAAGCCTTCCTCGGAAAATTAAATGAACAATTAAGTAAAGAGTAGGAAGAAAATAAAATGAAATATCTTAAACATAAAATAACAACTTCGTTGAGCTAACAGAACAGATAATAGAAAAACCATATTGGGTAATAATGATTATTAAAAATTAAACATTTGAAGGCTAAAATTTCATAAAAAAAATGACCAATGAGCTACTAACTATTTAAAACGATTTAAACATATCTTGACTAAACTCATGGGTTTTGAAACCATTTAATCTTCGTATCGGTTATTTATTTGACAAAAAATAAAACCGAGTCCATCCCTGACTAAAATCCACTTAATCCACCTTCAACATAGTAAGTTTTTCGTAAATATTTACCCAAAACGCCGGGATTCCAAACACATTTCATTATTATAAACAGGCGGCATAAATGTATTTTAATCAGCTCGTTTTCCTCCACATAAGTGCGGCTTTTGGAGAAATTGTGAAAAAATTGATTTACTGTTCTACAACCATAAAATTGCAGCCAGAATGACAAACCGTTTCGAGGGGGTCCCAGACTTGTAATTAGAAAAAAATACACCGGACTCCGATGTTAAGCGGCGATATGAACCTATTTATGATGGAGATCCCTTGACCGATACATATTTTTACTTAATTGGAACTTTCGTCTACAGGGTGGACAACGTAATCCCTCCATTAGACAAACAAATCCCAAGATGGGGAAAAAACCCGGATAAATATTTATCCAGATTTGCATGGAACAATGTCTTCGACATTTTCATTTAGAAAATGCGACTGGTGGAGATTTACTTTAAAAAGACAAACACGGCCTAATCGCATATTCAATGGGGGGGCCTTCGTGGGGGGAGTTCTGTCCAAAGCTTTTTACGAGAGTAGTTTGCCGATCCAGAGTTGGATCCGGTCTTAACTTGTCGCTGTTTTATTGGGTTTACTTTTCGCTTTGTGAAGTCGCTAAAGATGGAGATGGGGAATCAATTGGTTGGTGGGGTGACAACGGGGACAGGGGTGGTGGTTTATTGGTTTAGCAGGGACAACGGAACATTATTTATTGAGCAGTGTAAGTATACAATTTTTGTCTATCGCGCAGCTTGTCTACGCATGCCCACAAAAAACATCGACCTCTTCCTGGTGCGCCACTTCAAGATCTTCTCATTTGATTCCCAAGATTTTTTTTATTGCCATTTGACAATTTTCAAAAAACCGATGATGAAGTTCATGATTTTGTTTGTGGAGAGTTACACCAGAGTCTAGATAGTTAGAATTCACAAGAGAAACTCTTTAAACCTTCTTCTTTTAGTTTTTTCTCGGGCGCCACTTCAAGATCTCCTTATTTTACTCCCGGGATTTTTTTAATTGCGAATCTTCAAAAGACTTATGATGAAGTTCAAGGTATTGTGAAAAGTGACTCTGATGGTCTGGATTGTTGAAATGCACAAGAGATAGCTTAGTTCTTCCTCGTGCGCCACTTCAAGATCTTCTAATTCAAGTCCTAGGATTTTTTTTATTGCGATCTGATGATTTTCAAAAAACTCATGATGAAGTTCATGGAATTTTGGACTCTGGTGGTCTAGAGGGTTGACATTCACAAGAGATACTTTTTAAACCTTCTTTTATTTCTTTTTCGTGCGCCACTTCAAGATCTCCCAACTTCACTCCCAGGATTTTTCTAATACGAATTGACAATTTTCAAAAACTCATGATGAAGCTCATGGTACTATGAGAGTGAGTCTGGTGGTCTAGATGGTCAAAATTCACATGAGATACTCTTCAAACCTCCTTATTTTAGTTTTTCCTCGTGCGCCACTTCAAGATTCTCAAATTCAACTTCAATAGTGTTTTTTTTAATACGAATTGACAATTTTCAAAAACATGGTACTGGGGAGAGTGACTCTGGTGGCATAGATAATTGAGATTCACAAGGAATATTTTCCAAACCTTCTTCTTTTGGTTCTTTCCCGTGTGCCACTTCAAGATCTTTTTGTCTTAAAATACTTAACCCGTTTAAAAAAAATATATTTTGCGGAGGTTTTTTTTTTCCGAAAACGAAACAAATCTTTGAAACAAAACAGTTTTATTTTTGGTTGTTTCATTTGAGAATAAAAAACAAAAAAGTCAGTGGCGTTCATTTATTAAACAAAAATATTCGACAAGATGCCCAATTTTAACCTAGTTAGGGCTTAAGTAGGCTTCTATTACTAAAAATAATTCTGCCAAAAAATCTTTTCAAGGATAATTGTAACATTTTTGTAAAACCCGTTATTTTTAATAAAGTTTAACACCCTGTATCTTGCATACAATGCACTTCCTTGTTTATATGGACTTTTTTTCATAAAATAAACTCAGGAATAAATTTGATGCACTCAATAAGAAAACACTCTGTATAACATGTATCACTATTAGTATTACTGTTATGCCCCAATATCAAGGTAATTTGTCAACACATTGAGTTTTTTCAACAGCTTTTAAGCGATTTGCCACCTTAGCATTATTTTGCTGATTGTAGTTTTGTTTTAAGGATTTTAGTCAACTCTTTCAGGATTTTTCTGGACACTTTAAATGTTTTTTTAAATTTTTGCACTGTCATCGGTTTTTTTATTGCATTTGTGCTTAGTTCAGTAGTTTTTAATAGTTTTGTACGCATCTTTTTTATTTTTATGTTAAATTATTGAAAAAGATGATGATAATAATGATATTACATATATTTATCAAGCAAGCGTCATCAAAACACAATAACAATAGTTTTCTACAAATATATAAAATCAATAATTTATAAAACATAAATACCACGAAGAGTGCATGTTCCAAAACATACTAACTACATAAAAAGATTTAAAGAATTTAAATTGTTCTAAATAACTATTCAAACCGTCTAAGCCTAGCTAATGGAAAAATTGATTATATCTTAAAACTTATCAAAAACATAAAATATTCACAAAACTCTGAAATAAACAACGACTAAGGTTTTTCTAAAAACTAAAAAAATTTGAAAGTTTGAAATATTTTGAAATACATACTTCGAAAAACCTTTTTGAAGATTTTAAATCTCTTGGACTGACTGAAAGAGCCAAAGAAGGGAATAGAATGCTATCTTGAAACTTTCCAAAAAGTTTCAAAGCAATCAAAACACTACATAGTAAACAATGAATTGGAATTTTCAAAAATGTGAAACATTTTAAAAGCTTGATCCTCATGTAGGTTCAAAAACATTCCTCAAGGCATTCTTGATTGACATAAATTTTAAAAAATCCCATAAAATACTTTAAGGTGGTATTTCACAATCTGAAAATCATTTGAAAAAACTCTAAAAAGATGTTGCGAATGATTTTAATGAGTTTAAAATGTTTTAAACTGATTAAAAAATTATGTAAACACTCTAAACCTACGATCTAAGATTTAAGAAGGTTAAACATTCTTTAAATACGTTTTCAAAAATATCTTGAAGTGACTAAAATAGCCGTCTAGACAGTCCAACCCCACTAAAAAGAGAAATTAAATTAACGTTCTCAAAAATACTTTCAAAAAAGATCGATCCTTAAGAAGATTAAATAACATTCAACAAAACCCCTCAAAACATTCTAAACTTACATGACTCAAAACATTTTGGGAGTGATTTAGATTAGTTTAAAACTTATTTAAATAACACTCAAAACCATCCTCAACTCACTAAAACTTTTAATCTTACCAAAAGATCCTTAAAAAAGTTAAACAAAAATTTAAAAAAAAAACATTGTAAACTTACATGACTTTTTAAAAACCGCAGAAAATAGTTTCAGGAGAATTTCGAGATTTTGAAAGTGATATTATTAAGTTTAAAATGTTTTACACTGATTTAAATAACACTCCAAAACCCTCAACTCACTAAAATCTATAAACTTCCCAAAAGGATCATTAAACAGGTTCAAAAATCTCAAACAAACTTCAAAAAACCATTTTCTAAAAGCAGATTACAATTTAGAAAATATTGTAAAATAATTGGAAAAAAGAGGATGTAGAAAACGACAAATAATAATTTTGTAAAGTATAGAAAAAATCAACCAAAGAAATGAACCTGATCTCAGAAGTGAAACCAACAAAGCACAAACTAAAAGATTTTGTAAAAGTGAAAAAAAAAAATATGTCAACCTAAAAGCTAAAAAAAAATAATGGACGAATTAAAAAAGTAAAAAAAAGATAAATTCGGATTTTTTCCACTTTTTTGCAAATAATAATAGTATAACAATAATCGAATCTTTACAGGCGAACTGGTTTATTATACAAACGAATTTATAAGCTGAAATATCTCATCAACCATCAGTTTTTGCAAAAAAAATCTTTTCCTGTCAAATTGAAGAATGATTTTCTGCATATTTTGTCTTACATTTTTTTTGTGGAATCAATATTTTCGAATTCCATAGATTAAAAAATTGAATAATGTATAATTTTCTACAAATCTGGTTCCATGCAATTTTCTTGTTAAATCAATATTTTGATAGTTATAAAGATCTATTGCACTGGAAGTCACTTTTTTGCAAATATCTCGTAGGCTATAGATTTTTTTGAAAATTTCTGTGAAATTGAAGAGCGAGCAATTTTTTATAAATCTGATAATTTGCTTTTTTTTGTAAAATCAATATTCTCTTAGTTATAGAGCAGAAAAAAATCATTTCAAGGGTCACCCGGAAAGTTTTTCCACTTTTTTGTAAATATCATGTAAAATATCTATTTTTTCGAAAACTTCTTTTTTTTTAAGCTGAAGAGTTGTCAATTTTTTAAAAATTTGGTATTTCACTTTTTTTTTGTAAAATCAACATGCTCTTAGTTATATGGCGGAGAAAATTTATTTCAAGGGTTACTAAAGAAAAAGTTGAAAAACAAACAAATGAAGCACCTAAAAGAGTATGAAAAAATCAATAAAATAATGAATATAGAAGAGTTTACTACAGAGAAAGAAGTAATACTTACATAAACCCAGAACAAATCCAAAAGCTCGTAAAACATCCTCAAATTAACATTTGTAAAAAAGTCATACAGAAAACAGTAAATGGAACAATAGAATGTTGAAAATAAATTATAACAAACAGACAAGTAAACATAACAAATCAAAAGTAATTGAGAAATAATAATCTAAGAAAGGAAACAATTCATCAACTAAAAGCTATAAAAAGGACTACAATTTCAATATTGAATTACCTAAAGCCAACAACATAAAAAAAGTATAAAGATGTAACAAAAAAACAAAGTTTAATAAAAAATAAGAAAAACGTTAATACAAAACCCAATAAATTAAAATACCTCATCAAAGGCTAACATCAAACATCAACTTTCTCTCACCCCATCCCCAACGAGGCCATTTTTAATAATCCCATCCATCACGCACATTTCAACTTAATCAACCTGCAAAATACCGGCGCCATTTGCATAACGAAGGAACAATTCTTTCCTTCATGGTTATTAAACAATCCTCATTAGAGCGACTCTATCGGCGTAACGACCTCTGCCCCTATTTACAAGCAATTAGAGCAAACTATATTTAGGGAAATTCGTTCAGTGTCGGCAACGTTGCAACATGCAATGTTGTCACGTTTAAAACAATTTGTCGCAGAAAATCAATTTATATGCAAAACACCACTTTTTGTCCTCTTTTCTGCAACTGTAATAAACAAAAAGGACAATTTGCCAAATTTATTGTAGATGTCTGATAAAAATCCAATTTCCTGCTGCTGGGGATAATTTGAGAGGAAATTGCTGCGAAAAGTACCTTCAGGGATAATTGGGATTGTTTATGGATTTTTTTTGTTCGATGTTGTGTGGATGGGAAAAAGACAGAGGTTTGAATTTTCGAGAATGTTCCACACACACAAATATCCCTGTAAATATTTGAGGATGTTCAGAAACGTATTTTGCCAAGATGAGTTTTTCTCAAAAATAAAGCTGTTCGAGAATGTTCCACGTATGATCAAGGGTCATTAAGAAATAAATTTTGAGAATATTCAAGAATGTTCCTTCTTTTTTGGCTGTGAAGATTTGAAAATTTCTCAAAAAAGAAAGCTATTCGAGAATATTCTAAATGTTCGCGAATGTTCAGAATATATACGCATACGTAAATATTACCCTGCGGATTTTCGGGAACGTTTTCAGCAGTGTAAGATCAGGAGTTTCTCGAAAATACACCCTTGTAAGAATTATTCTAGATTTTCGAGTAAAATAACCATGTAAATGTTCGAGAATGCTGAGAACGTTATACGCTGCTTAAAGTTGCGAGGCTGTTCGAGAATATTCAAAACTTTGGAGAATATTCCGCATAAGCAAATATGAACCTGTGAATGTTCGCTAAAATGTTATTCAAAGTTGGGGATTTTTCAAAAATAAAATAAGGCTGTTTAATTTAAATTTTCTAGAATGTTCCCCATAAGCGAATATAACTTACGAGGAACATTTTCAGCGGTTTAAAGTTGAGAATTTCTCAAAAAAAAAAGGTTTGGGAGAAAATTGTAAATTTTCGAGAATGTTCCAGATAAGAGAATATGACCTCGTAACAGTACACAAATGTCCAAAAACGATTTCAACTGTTCAAAAATGACAATTTTTCCGAGATGAAGCTTGTCGAGAATATTCCGCCGAGAGTTCGAGAATATTCAGGAACGTCTTCAGCTGCACACAGTTTGGAATTTTCCAAAAATGAAGTTGTGCGAGAATGAAAATTTTCGATAATCTACCGTATTTGTTTTTTTGAAAAATAGGGCTTTTCGAGTTACACAATCTAAATTTTCGAGAATGTTCCGCATAAGCGAATATCACCATGTAAATGTTTGAGAAAGTTCAAGAATGTGTTCAGCTGTGTAGAGTTAGGAATTTTCCACAAAATGAAGCAAATTTTGCAAACGAGAATATGATTCTGTATATACTAGTTCGAAAATGCTGAGAAGTGTTTCTCGAACAGCTTCATTTTATGCGAGAATACTCTAAATTTTCGAGATATTATTCGAGAATGCTAAGCAATGTTTCTAGCTATTAAAGGTTGCAAAAATGAACAAGTTCGAGAATGTTCTTGAGTTTCGCGAAAGTTCCGCATATCGAAATATGACTTTGTGAATATTCGAGAATGTTCCAAAAATGAAGCTTATCGTAAATATTCCGCATAAGTGAATATGACCGTGTAAAATTCGAGGATGAAAAGAAATGAAGCAGTTCGAAGATATTTTGAATTTTCGAGAATGTTCTACATACGTCAATGTTCGAGAATGCTGAGGAACGCTTTTAGCTGTTTGAGGTTGCGAGCTTCTCAAAAATGAAGCTGTTCGAGAATGTTCTTGACTTTCGCAAATGTTCTGCATATCTAAATAGGACTATGTGAATGTTCGAGAATGTTCAAGAACGTTTTGATCTGTTCCAAAGATGAAGCTTGACAACAATATTCCAAGCTTTCGTGGATATTCCGCATACCTAAGTGAATATGATGTGTAATATTCAAAAACAAGTGCGGCTGTTCAAATTTGACTTTTGTCAAATGAATCAATATTTTTGTTTAATTTTCGAGAATGTTCTGCATATGCAAATATCACTCTATAAATGTTCGAGAATGCTGAGGAATGGTTTTATGACTCTATGAGTGTTCAGGAACGTTTTCAGCTTTTCCAAAAATGAGGCTTAACGTGAATATTGGATACTCCACATAAGTGAATATGACGTGTAATATTCGAGAATGTTCAAAAGCAAGTTTAGTGGTCAAAACATTTTTTAAAATGAGGCAGTTGAAGTTTACGTCTTTTGAGATCTCGGGAATGCTCCGCATACGCACATATCTCCCTGTAAATGTTCGACAATGTTTAGAACGTTCCAAGTTTCAACCTTTCAAGCTCATAAATGTCTCAAAAATAAGAAGAATATTTTAAATAAAGAAAGGCATTTTCAAAAATCAAGCTATTCGGGAATATTCAAATTTTTCGGGAATGTTCCGCATTAAAGAATATGACCCTGTCAGTAGTGTCAATGTTCGGAAATGTTCAGACACATATTCAGCTGAATAATCTTGGAAATTGATAAAAAAAAAGGCTTGTCGAGAATATTTTGTGTGTTCGAGAATGTTCCGCATAAGCGAATATGATCTATTGAAAATGTTCAGAGAAGTTTTATTGAAAATATTCCGATGTTCAGAAACGTTTTAGACTGTTTGAAGTAGAAAAGTTTTGAAAAATAAGACATGTCAAGAACATTCTTCTTTTTCGAGAATATTCCGCATGGGAAAATAAAATGACGGTGTTCGAGACTGGAAGAGAACGTATTCATCTGTTCAAAGTAAGAAATTTTCGAAAATGAATCTATCCGCTAATATTACAAATTTTCGAGAATGTTTTGCATAAACAAATATGACCCTGTGTCCATGTTTGAGAATGTTCAGAAACATATTTATTCAGCTAATTAAAGTTGGACATTTTTCAAAAATGAAGCATGTCGAGAATATTTTGAGTGTTTGAGAATGTTCCGCATAAGCGAATATGATTTTTTGGATGTTCGAGAATGTTCAGAGAAGTTTTATTGAAAATATTCCAATGTTCAGAAACGGTTTAGACTGTTTTAAGTAGAACATTTTTCAAAAATAAGGCATGTCAAGAACATTCTACATTTTCGAGAATATTCCGCATGGGCAAATAATATGACGGTGAATAATAGATGTTCGTGGATATTTCGGGACATTAGCGGTTCAGAATTAGAAATCTTACAGACATAAAATTCTTCGACAATGTACTTCATAATGTAAACATGTTCTATTTGGTTTTCGAGAATGTTCTGGAATGTGTTCAGCTGTTCAGAATTAGGAATTTTGCAAAGAAAGATTTTTCGGGAGATTGCTGCATAAACGGGTAATATTTTGCTCTGTTTTCAGCAGTTCTGAATTATGAATTGCATAAAACAAAAAATAAGGTTTCGAGAACGTGCTGGACAAACGAAAAATAATTCATGACGAATATCCCTGATTTGGATTTGATAGAGGTAAAACAATTTCTGTTATTTTCGAGAATACTGCCTAGTCAAAAAATATGCGTTCTTCGGTTTTCGAGAATGTTCCATTTTACCTAAAATGTTCAAAAAAATGTAGTTGAAAGTTTCCGAGAATATTCCAGATCATCGAGAATATATTATCCGAGAATGTTCCGCACATCCGCATAGTGATTCATAAGCCCAAGAACTTTGTTTTTTCCAAACTGTCTTTATTTTGTTGTTTTTTGAAATCTCGTGAATGTTTCAGAAATCGAGAATATTCCGTATAAATGAACTCCCATTTCACACACACAGAAATTCAATACATTTTGAAGTGGCTCCTAACTTTATAAAAACGACATTATCCATCAAGTTTTCGAGAAAATCCTGCATATCCAACAATAATGAAGAAAACTTCAGAAGCACACTTATTTATCAGTCCATGAGATGGCGCTATTCATCAACGACAAACCACAACAACAGTGCGACAAGCAAATGAAACTGAGTAGAAAGAATGCGGGCCATGCTGCCACATTTTTTCCCTGCTAAACTAACCTAATTTATTCTGTCCAAAGTTCTAACATAATATATGAAATTCGCAGGAAAAAAAAAGAGTTAACTATCTTATTCGAAAAGCTATAAATATGATTGCGACCGGCAACTGCACTAGCCTCAAACTCTCTGATTGGCCACAGATGACAGTCAAACATCCCATGGCAACCGCTTTGGTCATAGGCGTAGGCGTGAAAACTATTGACTCATTTGTTTTCCTGTGTATCAAGTTGTTAAGTATTGATTAATTAATAATAAGAAAATGGGTATATGTATGCAAATTTGAAAGATTGTTTACACTCAGCCCATTCAGACGTTGTAAAGGTTAATTTCATTATCGCACTGTACTTCATCCGTAACACACACATTCAAATTTTGAAATCAATACCGCGAGATGGCGCTTGGAACACTGAACTAATGCAACACACCCCCCCTTCCACCAAATCACTCAAACAAGTCCTTCCATATGAGATGGCGCTGATCATCGACCAGAACAGAGGGCGCCTTGATAGAACACCACCAAATAAGCAGTATCCAAAAAGGTGCGTCATCAGCAGTCAAACCCACCCCCTAGATGGCGTGGTACACCATCAACAACTCACAACCCGACTACCCAGACGTCTTGAGGGTGGGCAAGACGCGTCGCGACGTTCCGAATCAAAATGTGCCATCACCAACACCCTGGCCCGATTTTATACCACGACCGAACGGGGGGGCTACTTTTTATTCCATCCAACAGAGTCAGTGGCTCATCTGCAAGTCGAATAACACATCTAATTATCAAGTTAATATGGCCATTCTGTATGGGCCTCCACGGTCGACAAGGACAAAGCCATCCGCGATGGCCGCAAGTGGGAGCGGGACGGCGAGGCATTGATATTATAACTAAGTTCAATAGCTGTATTCATTTGTAAGTAAAGTGAGGCTATACGAGGGCAGAACTCATGTATGTTTCATACAGTTTAAAGTATATTCGGCGCTTTTCGGAGAGCGGTGTTGCCGATTGTTTTCTAGATTGAGTTTGTGGTATTTGTACTAACAAAGACCAAACATGGACTGGTAAATCCAATGATATTGCGGATCTTCTTGGAAAATCTTCAGATTTTCAAAACTGTAGTTGTCTGAGATTGTGATTGTCCAGAAGATAGAGTTTTTGAAGATTCGAGAATTTGGCAATTTGTTAACGACAATTTTTTTTTGAATGAAGATTGTGAACATTTTGAAGTTGCCAAAGATCCAGAGAAAATGATGATTTTGAAGACTCTTCACATTTTAGAGGTTCCGAATGTTCTTTTTTTTTATTATGAGCCTTATCAAGATTTGAGTGATCCTTCACATTTTCAATATCTGAAGACTGTAGCAATATTGACGAAAAAACTAATCGTTCTAAAAGTTCCATGCAGAGATTGTAGAATCTGGAATCTGCAGACCAAAAACAAAAGACATTAAAGGTCGTGGGTCTTTCTGAAGATAGATTTTCGAGCCGAAGACAAGAGGTTGAATTCAGTTATCGCAAAGTATCTGAAGAATCCAATCGAAAGTTTCAAATTTTGTCAAATACTGAACTTACACAACAAGAACCTTGACTCACATTATCAAACCTCATCTCCATTTAAAAAAAAGTGGGAGACCTTGATTTATCCAATCTTTAAGATCTATGTAGAAGACCTTGACTTACACAATCAAACCTCATAACCTTGAAGGAAAAGTGGAAAGCCTTGATTTACTTCAACCTTCAAGAGTTGTGGGAAACCTTGACTCACACAATCAAATCTTGCACTTACCCCAACCTTAAAGTGTAGTGGGAAACCTTGACTTACAAACTTCTTGAAGTAAAATTTTGACTCACTTCAACCTTCAAGAGTTTTGAGTAGCCTTGACTTACATTATCAAACTTCATCTCCTTAAAAAAAAAAGAGAAACCTTGAGTTATCCAACATTCGAAATCTGTGGAAGACCTTGACTTACACAATCAAACCTCATGTTCTGGAGGGGAAAGTGGAAAACTTTGACTTTCTTTAACCCTCAAGAGTTTTGAGGAACCTTAGCTTACATTATAAAACCTCATCTCATCTGAAAGAAGTGGAAAAGACAATCAAACCTCATGTTCTTGAAGGAAAAGTAAAAAGTCTTGACTTACCTTAACCTTCAAGAGTTGTGGAAAAGCACTCACACAATCAAATCTTATCTCCTTGAAAAAAAGTGAGAAACATCAACCTACTCCAACCTTCAAGAGTATTGCGAAACCTTGACCAACATAATCAAACCTCATGATCTTGAAAGTAAAGTGAAAAACCTTGACTTACTTCAATTTCCAAGAGTTGTGGAAAACCTTGACCAAAACAATCAAATCTCATTTCCTTGAAGAAAAGTCAAAAATCTGGACATACTCCAACCTTCAAAAGTAGTGTAACTAGTGAGGAGCCTTGACTTAGATAATCAAACCTCATCTCCTTGAAAAAAAAGTGGAAAAACCTTGATTGATCCTACCTTCAAGAACAATGGAAGACCTAGACTTACATAATTAAACCTCATCTTTTTGAAGAAAACTGGGGAACCTTGACTTATTTCAACTTTCAAGACTTAGAGGGAGTCTGGACCTTACATCACACCACGGTTCTTCACTATTTAAAAAAAAGTGAGGAACCGAAACTTCATTTTCTTGATAAAGAAAAAAACCTTGATTTACACCAACCTTACAGAAACCATGACTTATACAAGCAAATTGAAGCAACCTTGAAGAAAAATTAGTAACCTTGACTTATACTTACCTTCAATAAAAACTCATTTTCTTGAAAGAGTGTGAGAAACGTTGAGAACAAATGGGGAGCCTTGACTGATACAATCAAATTTTTTCGCCTTCCCACCACTATCCTCACCACCACTTCCATGCACCTCCAACTCCACCCACGAATGAGATTTCCTCAACACATCACTACCTCCAAAAATGATACCCTACCTCTTCCCCCTCCGCACCACTACCCTTCACAGAGATCCCTCCACTCTTTGAGGATAGTGGTGGGGGATCTCTTCTGGAGCTCGTGGCGGGAGGATCTCTTTTTGGAGGAGGTGGTGTGGGAAGACATCATATTCTAGAAGCCGTGCAAATCACCCACTGTGGGGAACCCTGACTTACATAATCAACCCTCATTTCTTCGAAATCAAGTGAAAAACCTTGACTTACACTAAACTTGAAGAAAAAGGGGAAACCTTGACTTACACTAACCTTCAAAAATTGTGGAAAGCCTTGACTTGCACAAACAAGTATCATTTCTTTGAAATAAAGTGAAAAAAAGACAAATGGGGAGCCTTGACTTACACAACCAAATTGAATTGATTCTTCCTCTTCCAACTTCACCCCCAAAACAAATTTCCTCATAATTTCCCTCAAAGAAGATCCCCTGCCCGTTTGCCCTCCACCACTACCCCCACCACCTCTGCATCCAAAAGAGATCCCGGGCAGTGCTGGAGGATCTCTTTTGAGGGTAGTGGTGGGAGGATATCTAACTGGGGGAGGTGGTGTAGGAGGAGATCGTTGAAAGAGATCATGGTCTAGAACCCGTGCAAATCACCTTTACTGTGGAAAACCTTGAGCTACACAACCAAACCTCATATCATTGAAATCAAGTGGGAAACCTTGACTTACACCAAACATGAGGAGAAATGGAAAACCTTGTCTCACACCAACCTTCAAAAATTGTGGAGAATAACCTTGACTTACACAGCCAAACCTCATTTTCTTGGAATAACCTTGAAGACAATTGAGAAGCCTTGACTTACACAACCAAATTGAATTGATTCTTCCTCCTCTACCACTACTTCCTTCACCTCTACCCTCAAAAGAAATTCCCTCATCACTACCCCCAGAAAAGATCTCGTACTACTTCCCCCTCCACTACTACTCCCAAAAGAGATCCTCCACCACCTCCCTATCGAAAAGAGATCCCGAGTAGTGATGTAGAGATATTTTTTGAGGGTAGTGGTGGGGGATCTCTTTTGGGGCTAGTGCTGAAGGTATCACTTTTTGGGGGAGTTGGTAAAAGAGATCATGGTCTAGAGCCCGTGCAAATCACCTACTGTGAGGAACCTTGAGTTATACAACCAAACCTCATTTCTTTGAAATCAAGGGAGATATCATGACTTACACCAAACTTGAAAAAAAGGGAAACCTTGAAGAAAAAAGGATATCTTTCGAATTACACCAACCATTTTTAATTATGGAAAGCATTGAATCACACCAACCCTTAAAAGTTAATGGAATTCTTACTTACACAACCAAATTGAAGCAGCCTTGAAGGAAAGTGGGGAACGTTGACTCACACAAATCAACCTTATCTCTCAAAAAAAGGAACCTTGACTTAAACAACCAAATTGACAAAAAAATGGGGAATCTTGAATCACACAAACCCTCAAAAATGAATGGAAACCTTGACTTAAACAACCAAATTTAAGCACCTTGACGTAAAAAGAGGAACCTTGATCCACACCAACCTTTTTTAGTTATGGGAAACCTTAACTCACACAACCAAATTAAAGCAGCCATGAAAAAAACCTTGACTCACACAACTGAACCCTACTTTGAAAAAAACCTTGACTTGCACAATGAAATTGGAGCAACCTACAGAAAAGTGGGAAACCTTGACTCACACCAACCTTCAAAAGTTGTGGGTTACCTTGACTTACACTAACCTTGAAGAAATGAAACCATATTAACTTATTCTAATCTTCAAAAAATATGGAAAACCTTGACTTATATACACCAGAAATAGATCCAACCTTGAATCACACAACCAAATCTTCAAACTTTGAAAAAATGTGCAGAACCTTGTACATAATCAAATTAGACCACCTTGGAAAATGTTTGAGAAACCTTGCCGTACTCAACCAGCGTTGTAGCCATTAAGACCAAAAAAACTAGCACTAAAACTGAACAATCAAGCCATCAATCATCACAGAAGCGAACCTTGACTTGAACCTACCAAAGGTCCTTGGAACTAAACACCAGTTGGTTGGATGTTCAAATTCTTTAAGCAAAAGAGGGTTGCACCACCCCTACACATGAAGAAAAAAAGATGCTTTTGTAGCTTTGGATTTCCTTGAAGGAAGATCAAGGAAGGATTTTTCCTCCAGAATTTTGGAGCTCTTGGCAACAAGGATACCCAAATGATCTTTAACTGAATATGCAACAACGCCAGTCGGCTGGCGCGCGCAAGAAGGAAGAATGCATAATTCAAGATGGAAATTAGAAATAAATTAAATATGAAAATTAGGGGCCGAAATAAAACGCCAGAGCCCATCGATTATGTATGCAGCGACGGAAAAATTAAAGTGTCTAATGAAGACGCAGGTGCCGCCAAGGAAGCTGCCGGCGAAGTTCTGGAACACATCCAGACTAGAAGCCAATCGAGCGATACATAATCTCCAGCGTCACTTTCTCAAGTGCCATTACTTCCACACCATCGGACGTCCTGTAGTGTCCAGTCATCTTTCCTCGGACACAAAAAGCCGCTCGCTGGAAAAGCCCTGGAAATGCTGGAAAAGACGGCCCGATAAGCTGCACATTCGAATGTATGAATTCAGCACATCAAGTTTAAGCAGAGCGCTGCCGTTATCGGCAGGAAGTGGGGCCTCTTCAATGAAATATAATGGAATATTTTAAGGGAGCCGAGGATGTTGTGTGTCAGGAAGACGTATTGCTGCTTCTGCTGGATTTTGTTGTAAATATGTGGTTTATTTTTTGGATACAATATTGCCTGGTTAGATAACAGCTAAATATGAATTTTATCAGTGGTCCATGCATTTCTTTATCAAATCAGTTTGCTGAACACTTTTAGTTTAGTTTAGTTTGGAAACTTCTAGAAATAAAACTACGTGAGATTGGAGGCATTTATTGTTCAACAATAATTAACGTTGACAGCATTATTATAGTTTCTGGAAATTGCTTTTTGATGAAAGAACATCCAGGCTTGACATCTGGAAATGTATTCTTTTTATATAAAATCATGCGTCTAGTGAACCATCAGCACCTTCGAAAATAAATGCAAAATCACCTGTGAATAGTGGAAATAGTGGCATCATCACCTTTAAACAGGGAACCCACATCACCATATATCGGGGAACCATCATCACTTATGAACACTGAACTATCATTACCTGTGAACATTGAATTATCATTATCTTTAAACAGGAATTCAACATCATCTGTCAGCAGTGAATCATCACCAGCTTTGAACCGGGATCCTACATCACCAGTGAACAATGAAACTTCATCACTCGTGAATACTGAACAATCATACGAGTGAAAAGTTAACAAGCATCGCCTGTGAATAGTGAACCATCAACACCTCGCATTGGGAAACTCACATCACCAGTTGACAATGAATCATTATCACTTGTGAATCCAGAACTATTATAACTGTAAACAGTAAAGCAGCATCACCTGTGGATCATGATCACCTTTAAACAGGAAAACTACATCACCAGTAAACAATGAGATATTATCACTTGTGAATAATGAACCTTTGATCAGGGTACGCACATCACCAGCTATCAATGTATCATTATCACTTTTGAACCCAACAACACCTGTTGATAGTGAGCTATCGAGTGAACGATCATCACCTCTGATTGGGTAACTCACATCACCAGTTAACAATGGATTATTATCACTTGTGAACATAGAACTAGATTACCCTGGGAACAGTTAGCCAATCATGATCACCTCTGTGAATAGATAACTATACCATCATCTCTAAACAGGGAACCTACATCACTAGTGGATAATGAATTGTGTCACTTGTGCACACTTATATATTGTACCAGTGAACAGTCAACCAGCATCACCTGTGATCCATGATCACCTGCGAATAGTGAGCCATCGAGTGAACCATCATCACATCTGATTCGGGAACCCACAGCACCAGTTAACAATGAATGATTATCACTTGTGAACACAGAACTATTATCTCTATGAACAGTAACCCAGGATCAACTGTGAATGAGGATAACTTCTATGAATAGTGAACCATCATCACCTCTAAACAGGGAACCTACATCACCAGCGAACAATGAACCTTTTTCACTTGTGAACACTGAGCTATAATACCAGTGAACAGTTGATCAGCATCACCTGTATACCATGATCACCTGTGAATAGTGAGTGATGGAGTGAACCATCATCATTATCACTCAATAACACAGAACTATTAGGTATACCTGTGAACAGTAAACGAGCTTTACTTGTGAATAGTGAAACATTATCACCTCTGAACTTACTTCACCAGTGAACAAAGTGAACAGTTAACCAACATCACCTCTTAACCATGATCACCTGTGAATAGTGAATCATCGAGGGAACCATAATCAACTGTGATTGGAGAACTCACATAACCAGTTAACAATGAATCATTATCTCTAGTGAACACAGAACTATTAAACCTGTGAGCAATGAATCATCACCTTCAAACAGGAAACAAACATCATCTGTGAAAAGTGAACCCACCATACTCTGTGAATTTTGAATGAAGGTCGAGTAATGATTGTCAAGGTTCCATAAATCACCCTGTATATACAAATCTGGAGGTGTTGGAGGCGAATTGAGTGAACTCACTTCAAGAGTATTATTCCATGAAAGTTGGGTGAGGTCTTCACGTTTTTGGTAGTTGAGGGGAGTTTTTAAGTATGTTCGTTACACTGTGAGAATTTGGAAATATCCAGATATGCTTCCAGTAATGTCCTGATGGACTTGTTGGTAGATCCATGAAAAATAATCTGCATTATCGACATTCAAAATATTATAATCCAAAAATTGAAGACGATGTATTTTGGTGCTTTTCTTGAATAATCCCTATAAACTAAATCTATAATTTGAAAATCAAAAAAGATAACGTTCCGTGCTTTTAATAAACAGATTTAGTAATAAATTCTCTATCACACTCATCGAAAAAATATATAGAGTGTCCCAAAAAATATTTCAATCACGTCAAAGTTAAGTGAAAAAAATATGCTTCCATGAAAAAAATCATAACTCGGAAACGAGCAAGGGATACTCTTTTGTGATCTTCACCAATCAATCAAGCATGAAATTTTGAATCAGATTCTTTAAGAAAATATATAGGGTATCTCAAAAAATATTGGCAAAAATCACGCCAAACTTTGGTAAATATATGAAAATAAATAGCCTTTCGCACTATTCACCAGTCGATTCTGCATAAAATTTTAAATAAGATTTTTCGAAAGAATATTTAGGGTAGGTACCTCAAAAAATATTTGACAAAAATCACGTCAGAGTTTGGAAAATTGGAAAAAATTTTGCGTTCATAAAAGAAATGCAAAACATTCAAGTCAAAAAAGACAGCATGAGATTTTCTATCGAAATCATCAAAAACCATACAGGGAGTCCCAAAAAATATTTTGGTTTAAAAAAGAGAGGCAATTCTGTTATCACTATTTATGGTGCTACACGTCAAGAATAAGGTTGGTGTTGTCCAACCAAAACAATATTTTTCAAAAAAAACCATCTGGAGCGAGAAATCCTGTTCTTGGAGGTTGTCATAAAAAGAATTCCCTTGTCTAAGTAACAATGGAACTCCTGTCGGAAGTTGAAACTCACCAAACCAACACCAAAACCGAAATTTTCCATGTGAACGCGATCGACAACAGATTTAGTTGTTATCAAGGGAACAGGAGATAAGATCGCGGTTGACGATCAGTCAGCTGGAAAATGACGGTGTCAGAACGTGGCGGACGGGACAAAAGGTATTCATACGCAAATTCCAGGGATTACACTCACTTCCCCCTCGTGTGTTGACGAGATTATTTTCGATTAAATAATCTGTCAGTGACAAGTGAGAAATCTGATTTAACTTTCGCATATAAAACTATATCTAGAGTTTATCCCGGTTGTCACATATGTGGACCCCCCGTTGGTGCCGGCGCAACCGTAAAAAAACCTAAACCCCGAAAATATCCTGGATAACACTTGGATACGCTTTTTATATCCAATAACGTAGGAGATATTTCTTTTCCATGCTGTTTCTTGGGGTTATTTTAATATTTTATTGTCTCGTCTGGATTTGGGAAAGTTTGCTGGATGGGGTGGATTTATAGTTTGGCTGAGGAAATTTATTTTTGGTTTTGTAAACCTACAGATATGCTGCCAATGATTTACAAAACGAAATCATCCTTTATCCTCGTGGAAAGCACAACATTCGCATGTTTCACTTTGACATATTTTTTTTTGCTTAGTAAACTTTGACGTGATTTTTGTCGAATATTCTTTGAAACACCCTATATATTTTGTCTCATTGTAAATTTCATGCTGTATCCACTGGTCAAAACTGCGAAAGGCTACCTGTTTTGTTTTCCGAGTTTAAAAATCAACACTAAAATCTGGAGGTGTTGTACTTAATTGTAATGAAGAGAAAGGGGTGGAAAATATTCAATCTACGATTCAAAATAAAATGGGTGAAAATTACGAGATAATAAAACCTAAAGTGTATGAAAAACGTCTAAAAGTTGTAGCGATTAATGAATCAGAATACCAGGATAACGATGAAAATCTTCTAACCAAGATTAGAAAACAAAACAAGCTAGAGGAAGGAACCATAAAAGTACTGCGTAAAACGAAAGTTTTCAATAAAAAATTCAGCCTAGTTTTGGAGGTGGATGTAGAATCATACAGAAATGTTATGGAGCAAGGAAAATTAAATATTGGGTGGAATCGTTGTTCGGTGTATCCGGAGTATGGTGTAAAGCGTTGTTTTAAATGTTGTGAATATGGACATTTCAAGAAGAGTTGCCAGAAATCTGTTGTTTGTCCTACGTGTTCCGGAGAGCATGAAAAAAACCACTGTACTTCTAATATCAAAAAGTGCCACAACTGTATTCAGGCTAATCTCAACTTCGGTATGAAATTCCAGACTGACCACGAAGTATGGGAAACCAATTGTGCTGTCTACAGGAGATATGAAGAAATGCAGAAGCGAAAATTTATAAAATAGCAATTAGAGAATGAATGTGATGATGAACTGAATACAGGTATGTTATTGTATACAAATTGTCAAGGACTATTAAATAATTTTGATGAGCTTAAACTATTGGTCAAGAGCATGAAGCCTGCTATAATGTGTCTCTCGGAAACCCATGTCACTGATAAAATTTATGATAAGGAAATTACTATTTCTAATTACAATATTGTTAATTGCATCAGTAATAGTAGTCGGACTGGAGGTGTCTCATTTTATGTGAAAAATAGTTTGGACTTTAAAGTTATCATTAGCAGAAATTTGAATGCCATATGGATACTCACGATCCTTGTTAAAATCAATAATTCTAGTCTAGTTTTGACTGGACTGTATAGATCACCATCAGGGTCGGACAAAATTTTTGTTGATGAGCTTCAAAATTTGATAGAGGAATTGAGTGATTACAGCGGCATTCAGATAATAATGGGTGATTTCAATTACGATTTTTATGGAGACAACTATTACTCTCAAAAATGCAAACGAATCATTGAAGTAAATGGTTTATCACAAATAGTTAAAAACTTTACTAGATCAACTATACGCAGTAGAACATTAATTGATTATGTAATAACCAATGAAAAAACAATTTCTTCTGAGGTTCTCATGTCACCTAAAATTAGTGATCACAATGCTATTTTAGTAAAAATCAAGCCCACTTTTATGCCAAGTGAATATATCAAAGTTGATAAATTGATTTATAATAAAGAAAAACTATTAAATGATATCATGGAAAGTCAATGGAACAATTCAATTACGGATATCAATGTAATTTCTGATTGCCTGATTACGTCCATAACTGGAATATTAGAACAGATGACAGTAGTACAGGAAAAACGCAAAATTTCGAAGTTTGAAAATAACAAGTGGATGACGGAAGAAATTCTAATGAAAATGAAATTAAGAGATGCCAAATATAAGACAGCGGTCTTATTTCAAGATGATATTTTATGGAACGAGTATAAAACCATAAGGAATGAAATTGTGAGTTTGATAAGAAAATCAAAAAATGAATATTTACTGAACGTTTTGGATGGAAATAAGAATAACACACATCGGCTCTGGAAAAATCTCAAAACTCTTTTGCCAAATAAAAAAAGTTGTGTTACACATATTATAGTTGATAATTCTCAAATTGATGATGAGTTTAACATCGCAAAGTGCTTCAATTTATTTTTTGTGAATAGTCTAACTGAAATTGTAGAGGGTATTAAACCTTATCATAGTAATGACTATGTAGTGAGTTCAATTAAAACTGTGGCTGACATAGACCGATTTAATTTAGTAGATATGAGCTATCTCAATGGTGTTGTGCGGAACATCAAAAATAGTGGAGGTTGTGAAAATCAAATCTCAACGATAGTTTTAAGGGATGTTTTTAGTGTAATAGGAAATAGGTTCTTAGATGTAATTAATGGTTGTTTGACTTATGGTGTTTTTCCCGATAATTGGAAGTGTTCTATTATAACGCCTGTACAAAAAGTACAACATTCACATAATATTGAGGACCATCGACCCATCAATACCGTACCACCATACGAAAAAGTTCTTGAAATTGTTATTAAAGATCAAATTGTAATGTTTTGCAATAATAATAATGTGATAAGTGATGCCCAATCGGGATTTAGAAAGGACCATTCTTGTGAAACTGTTCTCTTAAATGTATGTGATGACTGGCTGCGAAGTATGGATGAAGGACATTTTGTAGTTGCAATATTTCTCGACTTCAAACGGGCTTTTGAGACTGTGAATAGAAACCTTCTGCTACAAAAATTGTATAAAATTGGTATTCGAGGTACAGCCCATAAATTGCTAGAATCTTATCTGAATAATCGAACACAAAAAGTCAAAATCAATCATACAATATCATCCAGTGTAGAGGTTAAATATGGTGTACCCCAGGGTACAGTTCTTGGACCAATTTTGTTTTTATTGTATATAAATGATATGTCTAGTCATGTGAAAAAGTGTGATATAAAATTGTTTGCAGATGACACTATGTTGTACATTAGTGGAAATAATTTAAATACAATGTTAAAGGAAGCTCAGGGTGATTTGAATAGTTTAAATGAGTGGTTGTGTGATAATAATATGGCAGTTAACACAAAAAAATGTAAATATATCATCTTTGGCACACCTAATATGTTGAGTAAGATCAAAGATGAGAGTTTTGATTTAAATATTAATGGACAACTTATAGATAGGGTGAGTGTGATAAAGTACTTGGGTATTATGTTGGATGCAAATCTTAATTTTAATAATCATGCTGATTATATTAGTTCTAAAATGGCAAAGAAAAGCTACTTTCTTCAGAGAATTGGTAAAAACTTATCTGTTTATGTAAAAGTGTTGTTATATAAGACCATCATAGCTCCGCATTTGGATTTTTGTTCAACAATTATGTATTCATTGTCAAAAGGGAAGATTGAACAACTACAAAAAATTCAAAATCGATGTATGCGTACTATACTCTTCTGTGATAAATATACACCAATACAACGTATGCTTGATACTTTAGACTTTATGAATGTAGAACAAACAATTTTATTTAAAACGTATGTATTTATATATAAGATGAAGAATGGAATGGTGCCTGAATACCTATCTAAAGATTTAGTTTTTGTTAGTGATGTGCATAATTATAATACTAGGAATACTGAACACTTTTATGTAACTACACCAAGACTGTCTAGAACAAATAATAGTTTATTTTATAAGGGTCTTGTACAATATAATCATCTACCACTTAGTGTAAAAAAATCCTCCAGTCTCGGTAATTTTAAAAACAGCCTAAAAGTTCATCTTAGGCGTAACATGTGATAAAATATGTATGTAAATAGTATGGTTTAGAACTTTTGTATGTATGTGAACATTTATGTAGTGATTAACGATGTTCAGTTCATCATAATATCACTTGATTTGTGTACAGCTGTGCTTAATAAAGATTATTATATTATTATTTTTTATGAAAGCTTAGTTTTTTCAATTTACTAAACAATGATGTGATTTTTGTCAAATAATTTTTTTAATTACCCCATATACGTCTTCGATAGGTCAGTTTGAGAATTTAAAACTAAATCGATATATAAAAAGCGCGAAATTTTTGTTTTCAAATTACATTTTCCACAACTTTCAAGCGATCTTTTTATCTCCATCGTTTTCAATTTATGTTTTGTCATTCAACACGCCTACAACCCCTCCCGCTCTTTATATACAGGGTGATTTATGGAATCTTATCATTTATTATTCGACCTTGATTCAAATCAACGTTTGTGATTTAATGTTTCATTTGAATGATGTATGGGGACACCCTGTATATTTCCCCATTAGTTTTTAGGAATTTTTTGGCAAGTCTGCACAATTTATTATCATTCATCTTGTATCACTTTTATAGATGGTGACAACCTTTGTAACTTGATGATTTATTCAAATGATATTTGGGGACACCCTGTATAATTCCCTATTAGTTTTATGGGATTTTATGGAAAGTGAGAACAATTTACCATTATTTACCTTCTATTAACCTTCATGCTTAGCTCTGTAGTTTCTTTTATACAGGGTGACAAACGATTGTAATTTAATGTTTTATTTGAATGATCTTTGGGGACACCCTGTATATTTCTCTATTAGTTTTATGGTATTTTTTGGAAAGTCAGAACAATTTACCATAATTTACCTTCTATTAACCTTTATGCTTAGTTCTGTAGTTTCTTTTATACAGGGTGACAAACGATTGTAATTTAATGTTTTATTTGAATGATCTTTGGGGACATCCTGTATATTTCTCATTAGTTGTATTGGATTTTTTAGAAAGTCAACACAATTTAGCTTCATGTGTCCTGTTCTAGCCTTGTTGCTAAACCCTGTAGTTTTTTTTAAACCGGGTGACAAAGTCAGCGTTTGTAATTTAATGTTTTATTTGAATGACGTTTGGGGAGACCCTGTATATTCCTCATTAGTTGTATGGAATTTTTTGACAAGTCAGCACAATATACCATCATTCATTTTTTATTATCCATGTTATAAGTACAGGATATCCGAGTTATAATTTTTTTCCGAATTATTTTCAACTTTGACGCAATTCTCCTCAACATTTTTTGAGACACCTTATATATTTTTTTGATGAACCTGATAGAAATGCTTATGTTGAATCAAGTGGTGATAAGCATGAGAATGTATCTCTTTTAGTTTCCGGCTTCCTTTTTTTAAGAGTGGTTATTTTTTTTTAATTCGAGTGATTTTTTTGGACGCCCTATATATTCTTTTGATTAATCTGATGAGGATTTTATGGTTGACTGATAAGATGTTTGAAAAGCTATCTCTTATGGTTTCCGATTTATGATTTTTTTTATGAAAGCTAATTTTTTTTTTTAATTTCCTCAGCTTTGTGTTGATTTTTCTAAACTATATATTTTCAGTGTATTTGATGGAAAAATTCATGCTGAATGGATTGGTGAAGAGCGCGAAAAGCTATCTCTTAGGCTTTCCGAGTTATGATTTTGTTTATAAAAGATAATTTTATAAAAATGTTTCTCAAATTTGACGCGATTTTTCTCAATTTTTTTATGATACATCCTGAACACATTTTTAGTGAATTTGATAGAAAATTTCATGCTGAATCGATTGGTGAGAAGCGCGAAAAACTGTCTCTTATGCTTTCCGAGTTATGTTTTTTTAATTAAATCTATTTTTTTTTAAATGTTCCTCAACTTTGACTTGATTTTTCTCAACATTCTTTCTCTACATCCTGTATATATTTTTGGTGAATTTGATGGAAAATTTTATGCTGAATCGATTGGTGAAATTTGCGTAAAGCTATCTCATATGGTTTAGGAGTTATGATTTCTTTTATGAAAGCAAAAGATGTGTTCACTTTTCAAAACTTTGAAGCTATTTTCCTCATTTTTTTTAGACACCCTGTATACTTTTTTGATGATTTTCATAGACAATTTTATGCTGAATTGACTGGACACAAAATCTCACTGTTCTCAGTTTTTCAGTAATGACTTTTTAACTAAAAATTAAATTGAGGAGTGCTGAAAATTAAAATTTTGCTACGATATCTGGAAATTTCCAGAATCTCTCGTAGTAAAAATATTCATAGATCGATGGAGAACATACATGTCCGTTTCAAGAATATCATGGAAAATGACTAACTAGTTTGACATTTTCCAGAATCCACAAAAAGTCCAAGCTTAAAATTGAAACATTTTTGATACTGGAAATATCCAAAATGATAATGAAATAATGAAAAAAAAAATCTTATTCTGACATCAGTCCGGAACGTCCAGATTCACTAACCAAGCAATAAAACCAACTCCTTCAAAAGACAATTACACCTCATCAGAACTCGAATCCGGGCCATTTTTCCTTTCCAGGAAAACGGGGATTTTCCGAAAAAAAAAATCAAACGCAAATCCACCTCCTTGGGGGTGTCAACCAGTCGGTCCAATCGTGGACAGGGCGCGATTCTCTCATTGGATCCAGACGGGCCTTGCGTTCTGGCTTTCTGGAAAACTTGTTTTTCTCGTTTTCTTTCCGACAAGTTCAGATGCTGAGACGTTGGCATGGGGAGATGTTGCAGGATTCGAGACTAGGAGATTGCGTAGTTTTTCGGGAGAATAGTCTGGATATGTCAACTTCCCTGTCCTTTCAACACTTTTATGATAAAGTCGAAACCAATTCGATTATCCAGAACATGTTGATGATCCCTCATCCAGAGCTGCATCACCATTTGGCCTAATTGCATTGCAACTATACAAATTGACTTCTATTCCAATTGTATCGATGACAAGACCCCTCTTTAAGGGTGTATTTAGCGGTCCCAAAGGGCAGCAAGGGTGTCTCGCCCCCATGAACGGAGACGATCCATCATAGCCGGCCACCACACCCCCTGCCATATGACGGGCGGTATGGGATTTTTCGGAAAAATCCCCATAAACCTTGTCACGTGACTGCGCAGCCGGCTAGGGTTTATGGTTTTGCGAAGGGGTTGAAAGATAGTTAAAATCTTCAAAATCTTTGGATTTTTTTGAATTTATGGGTCATTTAGAATCGTCAGAATGTTTAGATTCATCAGGATCTTCACAATCTTCAGAATTGCCATATTTTTCCTGTCCTCAATGTATTTAATGATCTCGAAATCCTCAGAACAAAATCTTCAAAGTTTTCAGTTCTTCAGAACAGTTCAAACCTTCAGGTTCCTCGGATTCTCAAAAATGTTTTAGAATCTTGAGGATTTAGAACATTTCCAGAATCTTCTTGATCTCTGTGTTCCTAGAAATCTTTGAAATCTTCAGAATCTTTGAATTGTTTGTATTCACCAGAAACTCCAGAATTTGATGAATTTTAGGAACAAAGTCTTCAAAATTCTAAAGATTTCTAAGCAGTTTAGAATCTTCTGGATGTTCAGCTTCCTCGGATTCTTAGAATTGTTCAGAATCTTCAACATCTTCAAGTTAAATCTCTAAAATATTTAGATTCATCAAAATCTTCTTTCCTCTAGAATCTTCTCAACTTTATAATTTGGCGAATCATTGGTCTTAGAATGTTAACCATTTCCAGAATTTCCAGTTTAGAGTCTATGATATCTTCATGATTTTTGGATTCTCCAGATTTTTCCGATTCTTTAGAATACTCAGAATCTTTAACATTTTTAGAATCTTTAAAATCTTTGGTTGCTTCGAATTCTTAAAAATATTTAAAATTTCTAAAATCTTCAGGATTTGGAACATTTCCTGAATCCTCAGATCGTTTAGAATCTCTGACAGTCTCAGAGTCTTCTAAATCATCGTATTGTCCAAAATCTTTGAATCCCTCAGATTATTTAAAATGTTTAGATTCATCAGAATCTTCAAAATCTTCAAAAAAATTCTTTACAATCTGTGGAACAGAATCTTCAGTGTAAAATCTTCAAAATCTTCATAGCTACCAACCTCCAGATTCTTTAGAATCTTCTCAACCTCAATGATCTTTCAGTGATCTTCGAAATCTTCAGAGTGTGACAATTCTTTGGCACTAAAACTGTAGAATCTTGACCATTTTCAGAATCTTCACTATTTTTAAAATCTCTCATCTTCAGACCCCCAAAAATGTTCAAAATCCTCAACATCTTCAGGATTCACAACATTTATACAACAGGATTTACAAATCGTTTGGAATCTTCGACATCTTCGGAGTTTTCGAAATCTCCAGAATCTTCAAAATTTTCATAATTAGCATAGCTTCAAGATTTCAAGACTTTATCAAAACCTTCTGAATTTCCTTCTCAACTTTAGTGATCTTCGAAATCTTGATGATTCTTTGGAACACAATTTTCAGAGCGTTTTCCATTTTCTACTTCATCTTCCTCGGCTCCTTGAAGATGTTCAAAATTTTCTGGATCTCAAAATTAAATTAAAATAAAATTATTCACAATCTCGATGTTCTTTCAATGTTCTTCGAAATCTTCAGTGAATCTTTTGGATAAGATTTTCAGAATTTTGAACATTTTTGGAATTTTCCATTTGAAACATTCAGAATTTTTGAAATCTTCACTATTTCGGTTTATCAAGACTGTCCAGAATCTTCAACATCTTTAGGATTTCGAACATTTCCAGAATCCCCGGATCGTGTAGAATCATTAACATCTTCAGAATCTTCTAAATCTCTGGATTCTTTGTAACCTTCAGAATCTCTAAAATGTTCCGATTCATCAGAATCTTCGGATTTTTCTCAACCTTGATGAACTTTGAATAATCTTCGAAAAAGTTTGATGAAGCTTTGGCATAAAACCTTCCAAATCATAAAAATCATTTTCAAAATCCTCTAAATCTCCTGATCTTTGGAATCTTTAAAATTTAGTGAATCTTTGGAAGAAAATCAGCAGAATTCTGAAAATTTTCAAGATCTTGAATTTGACATCTTCAGAATGTTTTTAAACATCCGCTTCCTCGCTTAAAAATTTCAGAAATCTTCAGAACCAACATGTATTCGAGATCACTAAAATCATCTGATTCTACAAATTATTTAAAATCTTCTGAATTTTGGTTCGGTAAATCTTCAGCACAGAATTTTAACTATTTCCACACTATATAGGTAGTTAAAAGTATTCAATTTTCCAGAATCTTTTTGAAAAATCTTAGTATATTCAGAACCATCAGAATCTTCAACAAGTTCAAGATCAGCATGGGCTCAAGAAAATCTAGATTTTAAGGCATTGACAAAATCTTCTTCATCTCCAGATTATTCAGAATCTTCTCAACATCAGTAATCTTTGAAATCTTCAGGATTTGGGAAATCTTCGGCACAAAATCTCAATAGTTTTCACCTTTTTCACACTGTTCAGGAAGCATAAAGTCTTTATTTCTTCAGAATCTTTCAAATCATGAACTTCCTCGAAATCTAGAAATTTCAGAATCATCGGAATCTCCAAAATTTTCGGATTCATCACGAAGTTCGAGAACACCATGATTTTGAGAATCTTTTAGTAAAATCTTCAGTTTGGTGAATTAACAAAGCAAAATATTCTCTTTTTGAAAATCGTGAGAAATTTGTTTCGAATTTTTGAAATCTTCATCTAACTCGGATCAAAATATTCAGACTTATCAGAATCTGTGAATCTCAAGAATCTTCAAATTTCCGAAATTATACATAATAATTTTGCTCTTACACAACGTTTTGAAATATCTTCCATCAACATCAATTCACAACTACATAAGAAAAATGACCAAGAATAAACTCTCCATTGAATACATTTTTAATGAAACGTCCCCTTCACAACAAAAGGGTGAAACCACCCCCCGCGATAGCGATTTAACGACGAAATCTTGACGTGTTTGAGGGCGATTCGTCATACTTAAAATGCAATCAACATTGTCTGACGATCATCGTGATCAATCAAATCGAAGAAATGAATCAGCTTTTCCGACAACAATTCCATAATCGGGAGAAGAAGCATCTTATTGGACTGAGTTGGACGACTTTGGCGAATTCTTGGGACGGCAGGATGACTCTTGTTACTATGTCTGCAATGAATAAAAACAATGAGGAATATTAAGAAACAAGATAATTGTGAGGTGGAGGAAGAATAGATTTTTTAGATAATTTCTAATAATTTCTCGTGCGCCACTTCATGATCCCCTGATTTAACTCCCAAGGGTTTTTTTTATTGCGAATAGTCAATTTTCAAAAATTTCAATTTTCAAAAAACTAATGATGAAAATAGATTGTTGAAATTCACAAGAGATTCTCTTCAAACCTTCTTCTTTTAGTTCCTTCTCGTGCGCCACTTCATGGTCTCCTGATTTTAGTCCTATGAACTTTTTGCTGGTAATTGACAATTTTCAAAAAAGGAATAATAAAGTTCATGGTATTGTGGGGAGTGACTCTGATGGTCTAGACTCTAGATGGTTGAAATTCACTAGAGATACTCTTCAAGTCTTCTTCTTTTAGTTATTTCTCGTGCGCCACTTCAAGATCTCCTAATTCAACTTCAACTCCCAGTTGAAGTTAATTGAAGTTAATTGCGAATTTTCAAAAAACTAATGATGAAGTTCATGGTACTGTGGAGAGTGACTTTGATGGTCGAGATGGTTGAAATTTACAAGAGATACTCTTCGAACCTTCTTCTTTAAATTTTTTCTCGTGCGCCACTTCAAGATCCCCTGATTAAACTCACGGGATTTTTTTTGTTGCGAATTGACATTTTTTAAAAAAGAAACAATGAAGTTCATGGTATTGTGGGAAACACCATTTGGAGGTCTAGATGGTTGAAATTCACAAGAGATACTCTTCAAACCTTTTTCTTTTAGTCCATCTCGTCGCCACTTCATAATCTCCTGATTTGACTTCCAGGATTTTTTTTGCGAATTGACAATTCAAAAAAGAAATAACGATGTTCATGGTATTGCCCAGGTCTAGATGGTTGAAATTCACAAGAGATACTTCTAAAACCTTCTTCTTTTAGTACTTTCTCGTGCGCCACCTCAAGATCTCCTAATTTAACTCCAATTTATCACCAATTGACGATTGTCAAAAAATCATGATGAAGTTATAGTGGAGCCTCTGATTGTCCACATTGTTCAAACCTTTTTTTTGTTTTTCTCGGTGCGCCACTTCAAGATCTCCTAATTTTACTTCCATAAATCGAATGGAAAATAAGCACAACTATGTATAGAAGAATCTACAAATACCTTCAATCTGTTCCGCACTTCCTCCTCCCTGATCAATAATCCTGCTCCGCACCAACTCCGGGAAAAAATGCATTCCTCTCGACAATGTTTTTTCTTCCTGAACCTCCACCAAGTCATCCTCCTCATCCCTGAACAACGTACAAGAGGGAGGATACCTTGAAAAGTCGTCATTGTAGTACAATAGAAAAACTCCTGGTATTTCTCTAATTGGGGGCGGCCCCTGTGAATGGATGATTAATAACTATAAGATCATTAATTACTTACAGTAGAGTCCCCTATTTTGTTGTGCATTTTTGACAAATTGACAAATTTGATTAAATGAAATGAATGAAAAGTATGTTCAATATTTTCAAAAATTTTGAAAAATTTGCTTGAGAAAAAACCTACACCACTGTCCCACTATCCCAAAACACCACTCGCAACACCAAGTGTACACACAGTGGCACGTTCCCATTCTTTCTAACCCTCAGTGTACAATTGGGGTGCCGCTAAATAGACAGACTTATAAAGGGTGTCTTTGTTGACGGATTTAGCTTCTCTTTTGTGCGATTTTTTCCGTATCATTTCGGACAACAAAACCCGGACATTTTCGGTCGGTAAAAGGTGACGTCCAGAGACCAAAACGAAACTTTCTGTAATTAAAAAGCTTTTTAGCCCTTGGTCCGGAAGGGGTGAAAAGTATGCTAATCAAGGGTAGGCGGGATAGTTTTTCGTGTGGGATAATCTTATTGCTATTCGCCACTCGATCACTTGGGGGTAATAAAATATGAAAATAAGACACTTTACATTCAGCGCGGCCAATTCCAATCAATAACTTTCCCATTACTGACGTTCTTTGGTAAATAAACAGGTTTTCGATTAAATTCTTTGATGTTTCCTCACTTCTTATTTTTCGAGGGATGATGGGATCATGGCTTATTTTTTTCTTGATCGATTGATCGAGCCTTAACCTTTGGAGGAGCATAAATATTTATTTTTCGGTTGTTTTCAAGGAAAATATATTGCTTGGCTGAGTACTGTAATCAAGTGAAAAATAATACAAGACAAATCATCATTTTCTTATCATGTCAAATCATGGATTGGCGCATCAAAAAAATCTAAAATAAAAATATTTGAAAAATATATCTTGTTAATTTCAATCATCTAGACCACCAGTAGACTCTCTATAATACCATAAACTTCATCATTAGTTGTTTGAAAATTTCCAATTAGCAATTAAAAAAAATCCTGGTAGTTGAATCAGGAGATCTTGAGGTGGCGCACGAGAAAGAACTAAGAGAAGAATGTTTGAAGAGTATCTCTTGTGAATTTCAACGATCTAAACCATCAGAGAAACTGTCCATAATACCATGAGCTCATCATTAGTTTTTCGAGAATTGTTGATTCGCATTGAAAAAAAATCCTGGGAGTTAAATCAAGAGATCTTGAAGTGGCGCACGAGAAAGAACTGAAAGAAGAAGGTTTGAAGAGTATCTGTTGGGAATTTCCACCATCAGAGTCACTCTTCATTATATCAGGAACGTCATCATTAGTTTTTTGAAAATTGACAATTTGTAATAAAAAAAATCCTATCAGTTAAATCAGTAGAGCTGGAAGTGGCGCACGAGGAAGAAATAAAAGAAGAAGGTTTGAACAGTATCTTTTGGGAATTTCCACCATCAGAGTCACTCTTCATTATACCAGGAACGTCATCATTAGTTTTTTGAAAATTGACAATTTGTTATAAAAAAAATCCTATCAGTTAAATCAGTAGAGCTGGAAGTGGCGCACGAGGAAGAAATAAAAGAAGAAGGTTTGAACAGTATCTTTTGGGAATTTCCACCATCAGAGTCACTCTTCATTATACCAGGAACGTCATCATTAGTTTTTTGAAAATTGACAATTTGTTATAAAAAAAATCCTATCAGTTAAATCAGTAGAGCTGGAAGTGGCGCACGAGGAAGAAATAAAAGAAGAAGGTTTGAACAGTATCTTTTGGGAATTTCCACCATAAGAGTCACTCTTCATTATACCAGGAATGTCATCATTAGTTTTTTGAAAATTGACAATTTGTTATAAAAAAAAACCTATCAGTTAAATCAGTAGAGCTGGAAGTGGCGCACGAGGAAGAAATAAAAGAAGAAGGTTTGAACAGTATCTTTTGGGAATTTCCACCATCAGAGTCACTCTTCATTATACCAGGAACGTCATCATTAGTTTTTTGAAAATTGACAATTTGTAATAAAAAAAATCCTATCAGTTAAATCAGTAGAGCTGGAAGTGGCGCACGAGAAAGAAATAAAAGAAGAAGGTTTGAACAGTATCTTTTGGGAATTTCCACCATCAGAGTCACTCTTCATTATACCAGGAACGTCATCATTAGTTTTTTGAAAATTGACTATTTGTAATAAAAAAATCCTATCAGTTAAATCAGTAGAGCTGGAAGTGGCGCACGAGGAAGAAATAAAAGAAGAAGGTTTGAACAGTATCTTTTGGGAATTTCCACCATCAGAGTCACTCTTCATTATACCAGGAATGTCATCATTAGTTTTTTGAAAATTGACAATTTGTAATAAAAAAAATCCTATCAGTTAAATCAGTAGAGCTGGAAGTGGCGCACGAGGAAGAAATAAAAGAAGAAGGTTTGAACAGTATCTTTTGGGAATTTCCACCATCAGAGTCACTCTTCATTATACCAGGAATGTCATCATTAGTTTTTTGAAAATTGACAATTTGTAATAAAAAAAATCCTATCAGTTAAATCAGTAGAGCTGGAAGTGGCGCACGAGGAAGAAATAAAAGAAGAAGGTATCTTTTGGGAATTTCCACCATAAGAGTCACTCTTCATTATACCAGGAACGTCATCATCAGTTTTTTGAAAATTGACAATTTGTAAAAAAAAAACCTATCAGTTAAATCAGTAGAGCTGGAAGTGGCGCACGAGGAAGAAATAAAAGAAGAAGGTTTGAACAGTATCTTTTGGGAATTTCCACCATCAGAGTCACTCTTCATTATACCAGGAACGTCATCATTATTTTTTTGAAAATTGACAATTTGTAATAAAAAAAATCCTATCAGTTAAATCAGTAGAGCTGGAAGTGGCGCACGAGGAAGAAATAAAAGAAGAAGGCTTGAACAGTATCTTTTGGGAATTTCCACCATCAGAGTCACTCTTCATTATACCAGGAACGTCATCATTAGTTTTTTGAAAATTGACAATTTGTAATAAAAAAAATCCTATCAGTTAAATCAGTAGAGCTGGAAGTGGCGCACGAGAAAGAAATAAGAGAAGAAGGTGTGAACAGTATTTTTTGGGAATTTCCACCATCAGAGTCACTCTTCATTATACCAGGAACGTCATCATTAGTTTTTTGAAAATTGACAATTTGTAATAAAAAAAATCCTATCAGTTAAATCAGTAGAGCTGGAAGTGGCGCACGAGGAAGAAATAAAAGAAGAAGGTTTGAACAGTATCTTTTGGGAATTTCCACCATCAGAGTCACTCTTCATTATACCAGGAACGTCATCATTAGTTTTTTGAAAATTGACAATTTGTAATAAAAAAAATCCTATCAGTTAAATCAGTAGAGCTGGAAGTGGCGCACGAGGAAGAAATAAAAGAAGAAGGTTTGAACAGTATCTTTTGGGAATTTCCACCATCAGAGTCACTCTTCATTATACCAGGAACGTCATCATTAGTTTTTTGAAAATTGACAATTTGTAATAAAAAAAATCCTATCAGTTAAATCAGTAGAGCTGGAAGTGGCGCACGAGGAAGAAATAAAAGAAGAAGGTTTGAACAGTATCTTTTGGGAATTTCCACCATCAGAGTCACTCTTCATTATACCAGGAACGTCATCATTAGTTTTTTGAAAATTGACAATTTGTAATAAAAAAATCCTATCAGTTAAATCAGTAGAGCTGGAAGTGGCGCACGAGGAAGAAATAAAAGAAGAAGGTTTGAACAGTATCTTTTGGGAATTTCCACCATCAGAGTCACTCTTCATTATACCAGGAACGTCATCATTAGTTTTTTGAAAATTGACAATTTGTAATAAAAAAAATCCTATCAGTTAAATCAGTAGAGCTGGAAGTGGCGCACGAGGAAGAAATAAAAGAAGAAGGTTTGAACAGTATCTTTTGGGAATTTCCACCATCAGAGTCACTCTTCATTATACCAGGAACGTCATCATTAGTTTTTTGAAAATTGACAATTTGTAATAAAAAAAATCCTATCAGTTAAATCAGTAGAGCTGGAAGTGGCGCACGAGGAAGAAATAAAAGAAGAAGGTTTGAACAGTATCTTTTGGGAATTTCCACCATCAGAGTCACTCTTCATTATACCAGGAACGTCATCATTAGTTTTTTGAAAATTGACAATTTGTAATAAAAAAATCCTATCAGTTAAATCAGTAGAGCTGGAAGTGGCGCACGAGGAAGAAATAAAAGAAGAAGGTATCTTTTGGGAATTTCCACCATAAGAGTCACTCTTCATTATACCAGGAACGTCATCATCAGTTTTTTGAAAATTGACAATTTGTAAAAAAAAAACCTATCAGTTAAATCAGTAGAGCTGGAAGTGGCGCACGAGGAAGAAATAAAAGAAGAAGGTTTGAACAGTATCTTTTGGGAATTTCCACCATCAGAGTCACTCTTCATTATACCAGGAACGTCATCATTAGTTTTTTGAAAATTGACAATTTGTAATAAAAAAAATCCTATCAGTTAAATCAGTAGAGCTGGAAGTGGCGCACGAGGAAGAAATAAAAGATGAAGGCTTGAACAGTATATTTTGGGAATTTCCACCATCAGAGTCACTCTTCATTATACCAGGAACGTCATCATTAGTTTTTTGAAAATTGACAATTTGTTATAAAAAAAATCCTATCAGTTAAATCAGTAGAGCTGGAAGTGGCGCACGAGGAAGAAATAAAAGAAGAAGGTGTGAACAGTATTTTTTGGGAATTTCCACCATCAGAGTCACTCTTCATTATACCAGGAACGTCATCAATAGTTTTTTGAAAATTGACAATTTGTAATAAAAAAAATCCTATCAGTTAAATCAGTAGAGCTGGAAGTGGCGCACGAGGAAGAAATAAAAGAAGAAGGTTTGAACAGTATCTTTTGGGAATTTCCACCATCAGAGTCACTCTTCATTATACCAAGAACGTCATCAATAGTTTTTTGAAAATTGACAATTTGTAATAAAAAAAATCCTATCAGTTAGATCAGTAGATCTGGAAGTGGCGCACGAGGAAGAAATAAAAGAAGAAGGTTTGAAGAGTATTTCTTGTGAATTTGAACCATCAAGACCATCAGATTCACTTTCGAAAATTGTCAATTCCAGAAACTCTTGGGACTCATTTTTCATATCATAAAACAAATCAACATTGTAGGCAAAAAAAATATATAAATGAAAACATATCAGGTATCTTGAGAATATTCGATATAAACTCGCCGTAAAAAATTGAAAAAATATTAAAAATAAGTTACACAAAAGGGAATTTCTATACAAAATGAAAACGACCCCACTTGCTCAATTGTTTTCAAAGGGTCCATTCCCCAAGGTCCATCTCGCTTGATTAAATCCATCACACTCACCATAACCTTAAAAATATAATAAATATTTATTGTTATGTCTGCATATAAAATTTTCTTCGGTATGGAAATGTAATCGAACGGCCAGTCTTGACCATCAGCGAGGGTAAAACCGTTTTGGGGGTGTTTATTGGAAAAACGTTTTCGCGCAAAGTGTCTGATTAACAAATTGAAGGTCAATCTTGTAAACCACAGATGCAAGGGGTGCGGCTGAGGTGCCATATGGCCTCAAATAGCTCATTTTGAGATTGGAGTGTACGTACGATTTGTCACAGTTAATTTTCCAATCTGTTGCCTGTGGTTTGTTGGGGTTAAGTGCAGGGTGGGAGTAGGAAAATTGCCGGAATCCGACATAAAATAATAGCAAATTTGGTTGTTCTTGAACATAAAAATCAAAAATATTTTCATGTATTACTTTGGCTTTGTTAAATTATTAACTGACTCCTCCGCAGCAGGATGAAATTTTGTAGCAACATGGCAATAAAATGAGCAACAATTTGACCAATTTTCATCAATGCATCTCAACCATCTTGGCTTTGGAAAATTATTAACTGGCGCCTTGAGGATCAAAGCAACATTGACAAAAAATCCCACAACCCCTGTCACAGACTTAGCAGCAGGACGAAATTTTGTAGCAACATGGACAATAATCTTAGCAAGAATTTGACCAATTTTTATTGATTTATCTTAACTATCTTGGCTTTGAAAAATCAGTAACTGACATCTTGAAGATCAAAACAACAAAGATGTTGAGGTAAAAGAACCCACAACTCCTGTCACAAACATCGCAGCAGGATGAATGTTTGTAGCAACAGTGACAACAATATTAGCAACAATTTGATAAATTTTCGTCAACAAATCCATCCCTGTTCTTTTCCCATAACCCACCCCATTCTGTTTATATACATACAGACAACCTAAAAGCCAGCAATTTTGTAATTCGCTTAATGAAATTGATTCCATTGTTATGCTTGAGGGTCATATGGCACCCACAATTCCCCCGAAAAATATTAAACCCATTCTTCTCCAGCTTGCCAGCTTAATGAACTTCTTAATTAACTTGAGAAAGATGCTGTTAATTAAGATTCTTTGGGCCGAATAGCTGTGGACGCGTCGTAAAACATTGATATTAAATTTTCAAGCACTGCGCTGATTGAACAGTATCAATTTCACATGCAAAACTGTATTTCTTTCTGTCTTGAAATAACAACTGTATACGTAAAGGACATTTGCATAGTATCCGTGTCGAAGGCTCCACTTGTCTTTCTTGCTAACGAGATGCGATAAAAAAGTTCGCCAACTTCGAAACGAGACATTTACATCTGATTAATTCTTCTTTTTGATTCTTGATTTCGTCTCTTGGGGGGCTGTGAGGATTGATTTGCTGAAAAGATGAACGAGACAGTTTTGCTGTGGATTACGAAAATTCGTCTTTAGCTTTCAGCCGCAATTTTTAATCTTTGTAATATTGTTCAAAATCTTCCGCTATTTTAGTCATGTACCAGAGTTTGAAAATACTGTATATTCAGACCATTTTGAATGTTTTTGAAGATTCACTAAATTCTATAGATTTTGACAGTTACGAGATTGTAGAGGTTAGAGGTTCAGAAGATTTTGAAGATTCTCGTATTTTTGAAGAAGATTTTCAAGATTCTAAAGATTTCCAAGGCTCCGGAGATGAAACATCATGAGGATTACAAATAAATGTTCAGTTGCTGAAGATTCTGGAGGTCTTGAAGATTTTTGAAGCACTGGATAAATGGAAGAGATTTAAAAGATTCTAAAGATTTTGAAACCCCCGCGCTGTTGCGCATTTTGGTACTCAATAAAGTACCGTTAAAAAAAAACAAAAAGTTCTACTATGTGTCTTAGAACCGGAAGTGTACTTTTCATCAAAAAAAATTAGCCTTGAGAAAACTTTTGCACATTTTCATCACTAGATCTTGGACTATGAAGTTTCAGGCTATTAGGAAAGATTTGAGGACATTCCATACTTTGAAGATCCAGAAAATTTCGACGGTTGTGGAGAATCTGTGTTATTTGAAGATACCGAATTTATTTCAGATTACGGAGTTTGCATTCTGAGAAGAAAATTTCAAGCTTCTGAATCGTTTGAAGATTCTGAAGATTTTTTAATATTTTAGAGATGATTGAAATGTTGACAATCTACAAAACTCTGAAGACTCTAAAGATGCTCCAAACATTCTGGAAATATTGAAAAAAAAAGACTGCGGATATTATGAAGATTAATAGAATGCAAAAAATTCTGTCGATGCCGATATGGAAGAATTCAAAGTATTTGAAAATTCTTATTTTTTTCGGATTCCGGAGTTCTTAAATGGTGCATGAGAAAATTTAAAAAACTTCTGTATAAAAATCTCCAAGGTTTGGATGAACACTCTGTGACTTTTATCAAAATTCTAGAAATTCTGAGCCATATTCAAAGATTATACTGACGTTAAGAAGATCTTGAAGGATTTTGAAACTCCAAAAGATTCTGAATTTTTGGAAGATTTAGAGGATTTTTTGAGCAAAGTATTCGCCTGGACCGAGTCAAATGAATCGAAAATAACCTAAAATACACCAGACCAACCCAAGATAACTAGAATTGAACTAAACCAACTCTAAATGAGTGAAACTAACCCAAAATAAGTAGAACTGACCTGACTTAAACCAACACCAACTCAAATCAACCCAAAAAGAGTAAAATTCAACCTGAATAAAACTAAACCAGACTAAACCACCCAAATTTATCCAGATTCCCTCGAATCAGCTCAAACGAACCCAAAATAACCAAAACTGACCCAAAACTGGTAAGACTAACCCAAAATAACTAAGACTGAACCAAAATAATCAGAACTTGACTGAATTAACTCTTCACGACTGGAACTAACCCAAACTGAATCGACCCAAATTAATCCAGATTCCCTTAGACCAACTCGAACGAATCCAAAATAACAAAAACTAACCCAAAATCACTTATACTTTTTCAAAATAACTGGAATTCAGCTGAGATACTCGGACTTACCAAAAATTATCCAAAGTGGGTAAAACCAACCTTAAAACAAGTATATAATGAACAAAAAAAGATTGAACTAGCTCATAACAACTACATTTAACTCAAAATAACTGAAACTTACTCAGAAGATATAAATGAAAATGAACTAAGTCAGGCTAACCCAAAGTTATCAAAACTAACTCAGACTGATCAAAAATAACCCAAAATGTATCCAAAACAACTCGAGCTAACCCAAATAACTAGAATAAGTTAATCCACCCATATATGAAAAACTAACCCAAACTAACCCAAAATGACTCAGGCTAATACAAAGTAACCAGAACTTACACGAATTAAGCCTAAACCACTAAAACTAACCCAAACTGAACCGACTCAAATTGATCAAAATTTCCAGAAGGTCACTTGAACGAACCCAAAATAATCAAAACTAAACCAAGATGAGTCAGACTAACCCAAAATAACTCAGACTGACCCAAGTATTAAAAGTATTGCGAAAAAAGTCAAAATAACCCGAAATATCTTTAAGAAACTTAACTTACCAACTCAAACTAATCACAAATAACTAAAACTGATTTGAGACAACTCGGACTAACCAAAAATCATCCAAAGTGTGTAAAACCAACCTTAAAAACTAGTATATAATTAACAAACAAAAATTGAACTAGCTCATAACAACTACATTTAACTCAAAATAACTGAAACTTACTCAGTAGACATAAATGAAAATGAACTTAGTCAGGCTAACCCAAAGTTATCAAAACTAACTCAGACTGATCAAAAATAACCCAAAATGTATCCAAAGCTAACCCAAATAACTAGAAATAAGTTAATCCACCCATATGTGAAAAACTAACACAAACTAACCCAAAATGACTCAGGCTAATACAAAATAACCAGAACTTACTCGAATTAAGCCTAAACAACTAAAACTAACCCAAACTGAACCGACTCAAATTGATCAAAATTTCCAGATGGCCACTCAAACGGACCCAAAATAATCAAAACTAAACCAAGATGAGTCAGACTAACCAACAATAACTCAGACTGACCCAAGACAACTCAGAACAACCAAAAGTATTGCGAAAAAAGTCAAAATAATCCGAAATATCTTTAAGAAACTTAACTTACCAACTCAAACTAATCACAAATAACTAAAACTGATTTGAGACAACTCGGACTAACCAAAAATAATCCAAAGTGTGTAAAACCAACCTTAAAATCTAGTATGTAATTAACAAAAAAAATTGAACTAACCCATAACAAACTACATTTAACTCAAAATAACTGAAACTCACTCAGAAGATATAAATGAAAATAAACTTAGCCAGGCTAACCCAAAGTAACCAAAACTAACTCAGACTGATCAAAAATAACCCAAAATGTGTCCAAAACAACTCGAGCTTACCCAAATAACTAGAAATAAGTTAATCCACCCATATGTGAAAAACTAACCCAAAATGACTCAGGCTAATACAAAATAACCAGAACTTACTCGAATTAAGCCTAAACAACTAAAACTAACCCAAACTGAACCGACTCAAATTGATCAAAATTTCCAGATGGCCACTCAAACGGACCCAAAATAATCAAAACTAAACCAAGATGAGTCAGACTAACCCAAAATAACTCAGACTGACCCAAGACAACTCAGAACAACCAAAAGTATTGCGAAAAAAGTCAAAATAACACGAAATATCTTTAAGAAACTTAACTTACCAACTCAAACTAATCACAAGTAACTAAAACTGATTTGAGAGAACTCGGACTAACCAAAAATAATCCAAAGTGTGTAAAACCAACCTTAAAAACTAGTATGTAATTAAAAAAAAAATTGAACTAACCCATAACAAACTATATTTAACTCAAAATAACTGAAACTTACTCAGAAGATATAAATGAAAATAAACTAAGTCAGGCTAACTCAAAGTAACCAAAACTAACTCAGACTGATCAAAAATAACCCAAAATGTGGCCAAAACAACTCGAGCTAACCCAAATAACTAGAATTAAGTTAATACACCCGAAATGTGAAAAACTAACTCAAACTAACCCAAAATGACTCAGGCTAACACAAAATAACAAGAACTTGATCGAATTAAGCCTAAACAACTAAAACTAACCCAAACTGAACCGACTCAAATTGATCAAAATTTCCAGAAGGTCACTTAAACGAACCCAAAATAATCAAAACTAAACCAAGATGAGTCAGACTAACCCACAATAACTCAGACTGACCCAAGACAACTCAGAACAACCAAAAGTATTGCGAAAAAAGTCAAAATAACCCGAAATATCTTTAAGAAACTTAACTTACCAACTAAAACTAATCCTAAATAACTCAAACTGATTTGAGGCAACTCGGACTAACCAAAAATAATCCAAAGTGTGTAAAACCAACCTTGAAAACTAGTATGTAATTAACAAAAAAAATTGAACTAACCCATAACAAACTACATTTAACTCAAAATAACTGAAACTTACTCAGAAGATATAAATGAAAATAAACTTAGTCAGGCTAACTCAAAGTAACCAAAACTAACTCAGACTGATCAAAAATAACCCAAAATGTGTCCAAAACAACTTGAGCTTACCCAAATAACTAGAAATAAGTTAATCCACCCATATGTGAAAAACTAACCCAAACTAACTCAAAATGACTCAGGCTAATACAAAATAACCAGAACTTACTCGAATTAAGCCTATACAGCTAAAACTAACTCAAACTGAACCGACTCAAATTGATCAAAATTTCCAGAAGGCCACCAAAACGAACCTAAATAACCAAAACTAGCCCAAAATAACTTAGACTGACCCAAAGTGACGGAAGCTTATCTGAATTTATTGAAACAAAGAGGTTTTTCAAGGAAAGTGGGTTGAGTGAAAAAAGTATTTTAAAGTGGACTAGGTACATTGAAATTAGCCTAAAATATATCCCAAAGTTTATCTTTTGTCCATGTCCCCCATTCTTCAATCCAGCTTCAAAAAAAACTGGATATACCCATTAAGCCCTCTCAAAGAAGAAAAAGTTTTCATTTAATTAGAAAGATTTTTCGCAGGGTAATTAAATTCGCTTCATCGGAGAATATGCGTTAAGTTTTTTACCGCTTCATTAGGAGCGTGGCGAAGGAAAAGTTGGCTTTCCTTTGCCCGCATGCCGCAAAAAATGAATAATTCAAAGCTTTCTTTAATTAAAAAGCCCAGCTTCGTTACCGGAGAAAACTCGATGGCATACATTATCCGAAGAGTTTCGCCGCCACTCGAAACGATGCATTAAAGTCTCTTTTTGATGTACAAATTATCGCGGCGGTTTTAATTTCAATTCAAATGCCCTAAGCATATCAAATTACGCAACATATCCGGATATACATCCGGACACCGTATCCTGACCGGAACGGTCTGGAAAATTTACTGGCTGGTTTCTTTTTGCATATACATTTATTCTGGACCTCTGGAAGATGAATGGGATCCCTTGGCTGGCCTCTTGATTGAAAAATTTATGGGGCTGGAGGAATTTATGGCTTTTGTGGAAAATTCGGTTTGTTCAAATTAATTTGTGAGGTTGTGGGTGGCTGGTGCAATTTGATGGGAATTTGAGACTATCTTCATCTTCACAATCCTCAAAAGCCTCATGATCTTTGGAATTCGCATAATGAAGTTCTCATGAAGTTATAGAGATTGTCTTTAGTGGTCTAGATTAACTCTGTGATCCTTGGAGTTTTGTCTTCAATCTCCAGTATCTTTCCTCTTGTGCTCGAGAGCCTTGGGTACCTATCTTCAGAATTTGAAGATTTATCAAAACTTTCAAGACCTTCGAAAGGTTTAGAATCTCGAGAAACTTGGGAACATTCATAATGTACAGTCTTTAGCGTCTCCCTTCTTGAGCACACAAATTTCGATCCTCTGAATCTTCTTCATGATCTTCGGAATCTTCAGAACTCCTAGATATTGTTGTATATTTGGAACAGTCTGATTCTTCAAAGACAACATCTTCCTCCTTGCAGTCGAAAGTCTGAAGAATGTTAAGAATTCTCAGATAGTCCAAAATCTTCACAATAATTTCCAAATCTTCTAAATCCTGACAATTTGGTGAATATTTTGAAAGTTCAAGATCTCCACATTCTTCAGAGTATCCTTTCTATAGCTAAAGAACCTGACGTCTTTAAAACCTTCTGATACTCAAACATCTCGCCAATTTGTTAGTTATTTGTTATTTTGGATTAGTTGGTTAGTAGTTATTTCATGTTTGAGCTTGTTTGAGAGAGCTCAGGTTAATTATTATGTTAGTTTTTTTTTGAGATATTTTGAGTGAATTTTAGTACTTTACGGCTTGGTCTTAGCTATTTTCGGATCGTTTTATTTTTTATTGAGGTCATTTAAATTGGTTCAAGAGAAATTGAGGGTGTTTAGTTTGGGTTTTTGATCAGTCTGTGCCATCTTGGATTCGTTTGAGTTGGATTAAGGGAATTTGTTTTTTTGTTTGAGTTATTTATGTTTGATGGGTGTTGATTTCGTTTATTTCCGATTAGTCTGAGGTGTCTGGGGTTAGATTGGTTAAATTTATTTTAGTCTCACTTATTTTGGGTTGATTTGCGTTGGTAAGCTAATTTTGATCAATTAGGGTCGGTTCAGTTTGAGCTAATTTTAGTTGAACAGGGTTAATTCAGGCTAGTTCTAGGTATTATGTAATATATGGTTAGTTCTATCAATTTTGATTTCGTTTTGGTTATTTTAGGTTCGTTTGAGTTGGTTTAAGGGAATCTGGATCAATTTGCGTTAGTTTGAATTATTTAGATCAAGTTTTGATTATTTAGTTTTAATTTGGGTAGTTTTGATTTCAGGGTAGTCCTAGTTATTTAGGGTTAGTTTTACTCATTTAGAGTAGATTTGGTTTGATTTTTCTTTCTGAGGTAGTTTAGACTAACCCAAAATAACTAAAACTATCCCAAAATAACTAGCCTTGATCTGAATCAAAAAAAAATGTATGAAACCAATCCAAATTAACCGAAAAAGATCAAATCTAACTCAAATTGCCTTAGATTGGCCCAAAAAAGAACTAAAACTGCACGAATTCGTCTCAAAATTAATAAACCCAACTTGAAATATGTGGAACCAACCTAATTCAACCCAAAACTTAAAATGAGTAAAACCCAAAATAATTAAGACCGACCAAAAATAATTAAAATCATCTCAAAATAACCCAAACTAACCCAAATAAATCGCTGCTCAAAATAATTAGTAAACAACTTAAAATAACTAGTACTAATTCAAATCAACACAGAAAATGTTAAAATAACCCAGAATAATTTAAACTAACCCAAGATGAATGAAGCTAACGCAAAATAGCTCAAACAGAATCGACTTAGGAATTTACTCATATTTAACTCAAACGAACTGAAAATAACTAGAACTAACCCGAAATGAGTAAAACTAACACAAATAACTGGAACTAAACTGAATTAACCCAGAAAACTAAAACCAACCCTAAATGAAAAAAAATTACCTTGAAAAACTCAATTAAACTCAAAACTAACGAAAATAACTCTGACTAACCGAAAGTATCTCAAACTGTCCGCACTATAACCCAAACTAACCAAAACTGGTCCAGACTTTCTGAAAACGAGTCAAACCAACCTAAAAAGAATATTTGGAAAAGTCAGTTGGGTTCATTTTTCTGGTTAATAATATTCATCAAAGTGCAGTGGCGCAGATTCTTGGACAGTCCAGTGGTGGAGAGGGTAGGCTTGCTTTATTCAACGATTAATTGAAGATGATCACAGAAGACTGATGGAAATGTGAAACTAAAACGGAAACTGGTGAAGACTTAGAAAAAGAGGAGTCAACACCTGATTATGGGCCATGATTAAAACCAGGCTAATCAAAAGCCAACTCCATTCAATCTCCATCAAAATGTGACGAGCCCAAAAATAATATCCCGACTGTAAGAAGGCCCCACTGCAAATATTTTCCTGTTGAATATGCATGACCCCCTGAAATGTGCCGGCTGTTTTTCCACAGGCACAAAAACGGACCGGGGTGTGTATTTTCATTTTGTTTTCTGTCATCTGCGATATTTTCCGCTTGCCGGCTCTTGTAATTGACTCTTCCGATGGGATTGGATGGAATGCGGTGACAGGAACAGATTTGGACAGATCTATGAGAACCACCACTTCTGAAGTTCTAGTTATTTTGGGTTAGTTTTACTTATTTAAAGTTGATCTAGTTTTATTTTAGTTAGCTTGTGTTAGTGCGGAGTATTTTGGGTTATTTTCGTTCCTTTGAGCCAGTTTAAGGGAATTTGGGATAGTCTGATTTGTAGTTAATTTATGTTAGTTCAGTCTCATTGAGTCAGTTTTAGATATTTTTAGTGAATTTTGGTCTCTTCGGGTTAATCTGAGCTATTTTGGATCAGCTTTGGTCATTTTGAGAAGGTTTGAGGGAAATTGGATCAATTGGGGTCGGTTTTGAGTACGTACTCATTTTGGGTTAATTTAGGTTGGTTTTAATTGTTTTGAGTTAATTCAGGATAGTTCTAGTTATTTTGGGTAAGTTCTATCTGATTTCCTTTAGATTCTCGAGGTTCTTCAGTTCAACAAATGAGACGGTGAAGATTCTTAGTGTTTCAAAGATTCACTAGATTTCGAAGACAATGGGAGTTTTGACGACTGTGAAGATTCTTCAAATTCTGACGATACTCAAAGTTCTCGAGACAAGGAGGAAGGCGATAAAGACAAGAGTTTGAATGATCTGAAGATTCACCAAAGAATTCGAGGATTTTGAAGATTATGATGGCGGTTGTGATTGTGAGGTATAAGAAGATTCTGAACATTTTGAAAAAACTCCAAATTCTCTAGATCTAGGAAAGGAAACGGTGAAGACTGAATATTTTGAATGTTCCGAAGATTCACCAAATTTTGAGAATTCTAAAGATTCCAAAGATCACGGGGGTTGTAACGATTATGAAGATTCTAGACTATTTGAGAAATTTCCAAATTCTGAAGATACTCAAGGTTCTAGAAGTTCGTGAGAGAAAACTAAAGATTCAAAATGTCCAAAGAAATTTCAAGAATTCTGATGATTTAGATAATGGGAGCTCTGACGATTGTGAAGATTCTGGATTATTTTGATAATTCTCCAAATTCTGGAAATGCTCAAGGTTGTGACTGAACCTGGAGATTTTCAATGATGCAAAGTACCAATTCGGGTCAGTTTAGGTGAATATCTGAAACTAGTTATTTTGAGTTTATCTTACTTATTTTGGTTAAATTCTGGTGAGTTTTAGTTGTTATGGGAAAATTTCACTAACGTTTTGTTAGACTGGGTTATTTTGGTTTAGTTTGAGTTGTTTTGTGCTAGTTCTAGTTATTTTAAGTAGGTAAGATTCAACCATTTTGGGTTTATTTTTGTTGATTTTAATTCCGTTTGGTTTAATTAGTGGTTATTTTGGGTTGAGCCCGGTTATTTGGAGTTATTTTGAGCTAGTAGCATTCATTTTTGATCAATTTAGGTTAGTCTCAGTTATGTTGAGTTAGTTTTGATCATTTTGAGTTATTTCTAACAAATTTTCCTTTTTTTGGGATAGTGTTACTCATTTTGGGATTTAATTCAAATTTGTACTTGTTATTTTGGGTTAGCCATGGTTATTTTGGGCTGGTTTGATTTATTTTGGATCATGAAAATTCAGTTCAGTTCAGATTAGTTATAGTAATTTTAAGCTAGTTTTACGAATTACGCCATTATGTGTTATTAAGGGACAATTTTCCTTTTTTTTTTTTGGTTAGTTTTAATTATTTTGGGTCAATTCAAGTAAGCTTCAGTTATTCCGGTTTAGAAGGAATTATTTTGGATCAGTTCGAGTTAAATAGTTTATATTTTTGGGATAATTTGGTTTTTGTTATTTTGAGTTAGTCCAAGTTAATTTGTTTTGGTTTGAGTTATAGTTCAAGTGTAGATTAATTTGGGTTACTCCAAGGTAATTTGAGTCAGTTTTAGCTTTGGGTTAATTTAAGTTAGTTTTAATTGATTTGAGAAAATTAAGATGAATTGTTAAAGTTAGTTTGAGTAATTTTGTGCTAGTTTCACTCATGTTGAATTGATTTGGTTGAGTTTTGGTTATTTTGGGTTAATCTATGTTATTATTTTATGCTAGTTTGAGTTAGTTTGAGATATTATAGGTTAATCTGGTTACGTTCAGTTTGAGTTATTTCTAATTAATTTGTATCAATTATTTTGGGTTATTTTTAGTTGTCAAGTTATTTTATGCTAGTTATTTAGGTCAATTCAGTTTGGGTTACTTCAAGTTGATTTGATTAATTATATTGAGATAATTTCAGTTATTTTGGTATGGTTGTTTCCACTCATTTTGGGTTTTTCTCAGTGGTTTTAAGGGAATGTAGGTGTATTAAAGCGAAACTGATTTATTTGCTGTTGGTTTGAGTTAATTTGGACTGGTTTTACTCATTTTGGATTTATTTGGTTATTCTGGGTTAGTCGCAGTCATTTTATGTTCGTTCAAGAGAGTCCAGGGTATTTTGATAGTTAGCATCACCTATTTTGAGTTCGTTTTAGATGATCTGAGGAAATTTGGGTGAATTAAGGTCAGACTGAGTTATTTGGGCTAGTTTCACTCATTATGACCAGGTTTTGATAATTTTGGGTTGGCGTTATTCACATTATATTCGTTTGAGTTAGCTGAAGAAAGTCTAGGTCAATTTTAGCTACTCTGGTTTGTGTTACTTTAAGTTAATCTGGATTTGTTTTAGTTCTTTTGGATCAATTTTAGTTATTTTGGGTAGTTTTCTTCATTTTGGATTAAATTTAGTTCGTTTTAATTGGTTTAAAGGAATTTTGGTGAATTAAGTTAATTGGAGTTATTTTTAATTTTAGTTAAGTTGAGTTCATTGCTATCACTTTCAGTTGGTTTGAGGGAATTGATATGTTTCAAGTTCAATTTGGATCATTTCAAGTAAGTGTTGAATAAAAATGATCAAAACAATTCTTTAACCTACGGACGAAGATTGGAAATATAAATTGAAAATTGATTAATGTGCCTGTTTTCCTTATCTCGCTAATACGGTGTCAGGCAGCAACTCCAACTAGAAAAGTATAAACAGAACAACTAAAGAACAAGAGAACAATGCAGCAGGAGGAACATCATTATCAGCAATAATGATGTCACAATATCCAATCCTCCAAATAACCAAACCTATCAATCATCAACCTAAAAAAACGCCGTCCCCTCAATCGCCCCAGTGTCGCCAAACAGCAACATATTTTCTTGTTTCCGGTTCACTGGGCCAAAATTATGCCCCAACTTGACCAGGGGACATCTTGGCCCCCCACCCACCGCCCCCTGTTCATACATAATGGATGAACCCGTGCAGATTTTGGCCTGTTCCCCAACCAATCATCTCTAAAAGGTTCTCAGAGCAATAAATCCCCGTCGCAGGTACTCGAGTCTGGCATAAAACCAAAACGACATTTCATCTCGCTGGAAAAGTGAAAGAAAACGGCACTTGGAACGCCCGCCTCTTTTCCGATATTTTCCAGCCAATAGTTTTCCAGACAAAACGGCCGACGATGCTCGTCTCTGCCCATTTCAGCTGTATCGTTGTAATGACGTACTTTTGTTTATAAATAATGTATGTTGTTAAAAGGATGGTCCTGGGAGGATGCGGGAGATCTGGATGAGATTGTTTGTGGTTAATTAGTTGCACGCGATGCTATTAAGGACACGCGAAGTGGCCTTATGGACAGGAAAAGGCTAAGGATACGGTTGCCAACTACACAGGACTGCCAACGCAAAGGATTAATGGATATGAGTTGTGGACACGCACTTGCTGCGAGAAATTATTAACATGCGAGTCGGGGTTTTTTGCTGAGCTTGGCAAGGTGACATTATTGATAAGGTCTGGATAGGAGCTTCGGCATTGGATTTTCCACTGTCCTCGAATATAGTTACATGCCTTGGTTTCTTTTGAAATCGGTTATTTTATTAGTTATGTGTCTACCCCACATTTAAGCTAAAAAAAGTTTGAAATTTCCATAAATCTTTAATTCCAGAGAATCCCGGACCTTTGCTTTGAGTTTAATATCAAAACCAATTTAACCGTTTGATAGAGGATGATATTTTTATCAATTTTCCAAAATCTGGTGCTGATATCTTCACGAATAAGGTACTTGGTGTATATGTTACAGTAAATGTTAGGGATTCAGTGAAAGCTAGCTTTTACTAGTTGATGCTAGCAATCACTTGATCCGTTAGGAAATGTTAAATTTTGAAGAATATTGTACACTTTCACTAGTGAATGTTGGAGAAACTTTATCAAATCAACTTTTACTGAAAGCAGTTAGGAAATGTTCTTTTTAAAACTTATTTCCGCCATTTAACTATCCCAAGGTGTACGGGGCACTAAATGATGTCGCTCGCGCGACATCAAAAATTTTGCCAAACCCAAACTAACCCAAACTAACCCAAACTAACCCAGACTAACCCCTACTGAGAATACTTAAGTATTTTCTATAATACGGTATCTGAACAATGTTCACATTGTACACCTGCGATTCATAAGTCTCGTATTTTCCAGAGCGTCTAATCTGTTGGCGAATTCCAACTCGGACCAAAAAGGATATTTATAATTACGAAAATAATTTTCAGTGTAGCAGCTTTCACTAGAAAAGTTACGTGAATGCTAACAATTACTAGTAAAAGTATGATGAAGTCGATCAAATTCAACTTTCACTAGCTAAATGTTTCCAAATCAGGAAAAGCTTACTTTTCCTAGTAACAGTTAGCTTTTACTGATTACCAGGTTTCACTGTGACATATACTTATAACCATTCCAGACTTCCCTACATCTTTCCTATTGAAGTACGTAATTTACAATTGAGAATTTCATCACCAAGTGCTTTATCTGTCCAGATATCGGTACAAAATTTTGAATAATCAATAAAAATATTATGATCGATCATACGCATTAGTTGCTTTTTAAACAACTTAAAACAGAGGTCTAGGTTGTCCTGGAATAAACAGTTTTCTAGAATTAATTCTAAATTTTCAAGAAATATGTGTTTGATGTCCGTTGACAATCTCAATTAACAAATTAATTTATCAAAAGAGTTGTAGGGAGGTCTGGAATGGTTCCAAAAATACATCAAGTGCTCTATCTATCGAGATATCAGCACCAAGTTTTGGAAAATTAGCAAAAACATGATTCTCTGACCCATTGCCAGAGGACTAGATTATTCTGGAAAAAATAATAATTATCTGGATATTGTGAATAATGATCGGACCGAGGATCGGACATTGTTTGGGGGTGGAAGTTTTGTTGAACAGTGACTATAAATTCACTACAAGAGCTGTAGGGAGGTCTGGAATGGTTCCAACCATACACCAAATGTTGTATCTGTAAAAATATTTGGAAAATCAACAAAAACATGATTCACCAGATCTTCATACTAAATAATGATTAGTTTCTTTGTTCAACTTCAACAGCATTCCTTCATAGAAATCGATAGAAAAATATACAGGGTGATTTTGGAAAATATTCGTGAAAATAGTCTTACGTTAGCAGGCGACACCAAATAAACTTCAAGAAATAAGAACTTTTGGATTTTTCAGGTATTTTTCCATATAATCAATGAAAAAATATACAGGGTGGCTTAGGAAAAAGTCTGGAAAAGTAGCTTTCAAAATTTACCAGAGAATTTGGTAGATAAATGACATCATCCGATAAAAAAATTCGTAACTCGAAAACTACAAACGATAAGAAATTTCACCAGTGGATTTTTGAGACATTTTTTAATAGAAATCGATACAAGAGAAAAAGTTCAGAAAAAAAGCCTTCAAAATTTACCAGAGAATTTGGACTTGGAAAACATTCCGGGTAATATAGCTTTAAAAAATGGTGAAGATTCACGTTGGCAGGCGACACCAATTCATAAAAACAATTCATAACTCAAAAACTACACAAAACAGAAACTGGAAACATTCACCAATGAGTTTTTCAGACAAAAAATATACAGGGTGAGTAGCAAAAATTTCAGCAAATAACTATATATATATAACTCAGAAATTACAAAAGACAAAGACTTGAAACCACCACACAATATATTTCTTTCCATACAACCCGATACAAAAATATACAGGGTGACTTGGGAAAGAGTTCGGAAAAATAGAATTATAAACGTGTCTAAGATTTACGTTGGGAGGCGACACCAATTCCTAAGAAAAATCATAGCTCAAAAACTACAACATATAGAAACTTGAAACTTTCACCAATACATTTTTCAGACATTTTTCCATAGAAGTCGTACAGGGTGACTGAGGAAAATGTCCGGAAACGAAGCCTCCAAAATTTGCCAGAGAAATTGATAGAGTAGATGATAAAGATAATCGTAACTCGAAAACTACATAAGATGAGACATTTTTCCATACAAAGCGATAAGAATATATACAGGGTGATTTTGGAAAAATTTCGGAAAAATCGCATTGAAAAGTTTGTTGAAGATTCATGTTATTAGCAGGCGACACCGATTCATGAAAACAATTATCATTGCCCAAAAACTACAAAAGACAGAAACCTGAACTTTTCACCAATTAATTTCTCAAATATTTTTTCATAAAAGATACAAAAATATACAGGTTGAGTAGAAAAAGTTTCACAAAATAGCCTTCAAATTATACTAGCGAAGATGTAGAAGTAGTTTACCAGATGACATCAACCGATAAAATAATTCGTAACTCGATAACTACAAATGATAAGAACTTGAAACTTTCAAAAGTGGATTTTTGAGGCATTTTTCCATAGAAATCGACAAAAAAATACACAGGATGGTTTTGGAAAAAGTTTGGAAATTATAGCCATCATAACTCAGAAACTTCAAGAGACAGAAACTATCACCAATTAATTTAAGTCGATAAAAAAATTTACAGGGTGACTGGTGAGTACTCAACAACTACAAAAGATAGAAACTTTTAACTTTCACCAATGAAATTTTTAGACAATTTTCCATAGAAACTCATTCCATAATATACAGGGTAATTCGAGAAAAAGTTTGGGAAAATTGCTTTAAAAATATGTCAATGACAAAGACAATCTTTAAACCATTTTCCATATTAATCACTAAATAAAAATCTAATAAATCACATTTCAATGACGGACTAATAATTATATATGCTGAAAGATGAATAAATCTGAACAAAACAACAAAATTATTTTTTCATCAAAAATTTGGTAAAAAAACTCTTATATGTAGCATTATGACAACGCTGCTCTATGTCATATCATGTCATGAGGGCTTGTGTGTGACGTACAACAAAAGTAAAAATCCAAAGCAGCGTTGCCAAATATCTCTTTCACAAAATAAAAATCTGACAAGAAATTTCGCAAGCCTTGAGGACCGCCAAAATATAAACTATGCATGCAAATCCATGCAAATGGGCCCAAGAGGGCCGCCAGCTTTCCGCATTAGGACACCTTTAAAAGTGATTAGGTCCTCTCGTTTCTCCTAATGCTATTATATCGCGAGTTTTGCATTTTTTATGAAGCAGCTGCGATTTTTCTCGAGGAAAATGTGACATTTACATCCGAATAGAACGTTTGTACATTTTGCACAATACAAGCCAATTGGGAGAGAAGTTTTCTGAGCGATATTTGAATAATTGAATTGCGGGTGCAATTGCACCCCAACGGCTTCCAAGTGTAAAACTGTAAAATGCTAAAGCGGCAGTAAAAGTGCCTTGACCACATCCGGTTATGTATCCTTGGAGAATCGAAAAATTCCGTTTTTCCTCGCTGGAGAGATATAGTTATGCATAAGTGTATATAAAAAGAATTTCGCCTCTCCACAATTTATTACTTCTTCCATAAAATAAGTTCCTTTGTCAGCGCCAGAAGCAGAGGGATAATAAAACACCGCTCCGTATAAATCAGCAACTCGATTAAGTCAAGTGTCTTTGCGGAATTGTCGAGACTGTTTCGAACATCCCTCATTAATGCGGCCAAAACAAATCGTTGTTTTCGCTACAAACAGCCGAACCGATGCTGTTATTATTGCGCAAACAAACATGGATCGCGATTTTTCGGTCGAACGGTTCTGGACGAAACAAAAGCCATACACGGTTGAGAACTGGCCACGTGTTTTGTCACGTGATGCGGAAGTGGAGAAATAACCGAAACCAAAATGGAAAATCCCCGCCTCCGGTTCAGGGATGATGAAGTGGAACAGGATATGCATGATGTGGAACAACAAACTAAATTTGCAGGGTTAACATGGAAATAAGCATAGAACATGTTTTAATTTTTCTTTACAGGACAACCACTTTATTTGGTCATGGGTCAGCATTTTGACGTTTTTTGGACTACTGATTCTTTGGTCTGCAAGATTAGTTTTACTTGCTGGAGGAAGCCAAAGCCCACACGGATGATGAATAAAGTGAAGTTTTACGAGAAGCAGGTGAAGGTTTACACGTGCAAAATGTAGCAGGAGCAGCGAATTAAGGACGAAATCATGCTGCAGGAGCGTTGAATTGGAACGTTTTTTGTTCGATAGAAGAAATATTTTTGAGGCTCTGATACTAAAGTTGTTGTTCCGCTCAAATGGTTAACTTTAGCGGTAGTGGTGGTTTCTTCCCTTATTCATATGTTTCCTCAGGGTCTGGTAACAGTGCACAGTTATTCGACAACTATTATTAGTTCAATGGGTTGAAATTAGAGGGCAACAAGAGCACATAAAATTCATAACAAAACAACAGTCCGGAGGATCACTCCGATATTTGACATACATTATCAGGTTCATGACATAATGCCAGAAAATAGGTTATTCACCGTTATATCTAACGAACACGTGTCTGACAATTTTCCCCCAGTTGTCTATTTGATAACTTTTCGTTCCGATAACGTGCAAAATTCATGAATTAGCTGTTAAAGTGTTTTCTTCTTGACAGAAGACACCAATTCATAAAAAAAATCGTAACCCGAAAACAATAAAATTGAAACGTATTTCTAAAGAAATTAAAAAATAACGTACAAGATGATTTTGAATAAACTTCAGAAACATGGCCTTAAAATATAAGTGTTGAAGAATCGTAGCTTAAAAAAGTTCAAGAGATAGAAGCTTAAAATGTTCACCTTTAAATTTTCCAGACATCTTTCTATACAAGGGATCACTCTGTATAGAAATCGATGAAAAAAGTATACAGGGTGATTTTTGAAAAAGTTCATAATATTATACAGTATGTCCACGGATAGAATACCTACCCTATAGGTATAATGGACCAAACATTTTCACTATTCTTTACAAGTTCTGCATGGTTTGAAAAGTCTCTTGCCATACTTTAAATTCAAAAATATTATACAAGGGAGTCGAAAATCAAGAAAACGTGAAATAATTTAAGACTATATAAAGTACTTTTTTTCTGTTTTGGAGGAAAGTGGCAAGTAAAAGAAGATTAAATCCTATTCAAAGACTAATAAATCTAAAATTTCAGCTCAGTATTCCAAAATATACATGGTGATTTGGAACAAGGTTCATAAAAATGGTCCTCAAAATGTTTTAAAGATTTTTATAGACAGACAACATCAACTGAAAATCCATAACTTGTAAACTACTAAAAATGGAAACTTGGAACTGTCACCAGTGAATTTTTCAGAAGTTTTTCTGTAGAAATCGATAGAAAAATATACAGGGTGGGTGAATGGTACAAAATTTCATATGAATAGCCTTTAAAATGTGTAGATAGGAAACATTAGAAAAAGTCATCACTCCTGAACTACAAACAATAGAAACGTGGAAAACGAAAAAAATATACAGTGTGATTTGGGAAAAACTCCAGAAAAACACTGATTCGTTAATCAAAAACAAGAAAAAACAAAGACTTGCAATTGCCACCAGTTGATTTTCGGACCTTTCTCTATAAAAATCAATGATCATATACAGGGTGAGGCATTTAACTTGAGACAGGAAATTATCTCAAAAACTATGTACTTTAGAAAAAAATGTTTTAAATAAAACTTATTTAGTATCAAGGGGGAGACACAACGAACATTTTTCTTAAACCTTGACCTTGATTTCAAGGTCAACATGATCTTTTTTTAATGGAAAGTTATAAATTTTTCAGTGCAGAATCTTATTCTTCATAAAAAAAGAAGTAATGGTAATAGTAATGGTATAGGTGGGGGGGCAAATCCCGGCTAGTAGACCTAGTGGCCCTTTTCGCCATCCCCGCTTGGCCCACCCAACCACTCAAACCGGCTCGTTCTTGTCGTAAATAGGAGCAGACTATCCCGGCTCAGGTACCCCAGCTCTTTCCTGGGGATGGTGGCTGTTCCTCGGACTTTCCTTCTCATCTTCTCAAGCGAGCCCACCTGTCGCAAACTCCCAGCAGGTGGTAGGAGGTTTCCTCCGCCCATCTGCAGTGGGGGAATAGGGGTGATTCGCTTATTCCCAACAAATTCAGGTGTCTGTTGAACCTGCAATGACCTGTCAGAATGCCAACGATGGTGCTCAGTGCGTTCCTGCTCTTGTTCAGCAATTGGGTCGTCCTTGGCCTGTGAGGTTCTGATATTATTTCTTTGGCCTGCCTGTATAATGGGTTACTGTTCCAGTTCTCCACTGTCCTCTTCCAAGTCCATTCGTTGAGAGTGCGTCAGACTAGTTGTTTACTAAGGCCTAGAAATGGTTCCGGTCCAGACAGCTTTCTCATTTCTGGTGATCCCCGCGTGCCTCGAAACCCATACTAGTTTGACCCTCTTGTTCTCACTCAGCACCTGCAGCGCATCCCTACACTCTTGGACCAGCGGGCAGCTTCTCCTTGGTTTGGTGATTGCTTTAAGTGGCGCTTGACTGTCGGAGTAGATAACAATGTTATTCTCCATTCCTTTTTTTACCTCATCTCTGGCAACCTCTAGGATAGCGAATATTTCCGCCTGGAAGACTGTTGCAAGGCTTCCAAGGGGAAAAGCTTTGCCAGGGCTGTCACTTGACTTGAGTGTTGACAGGCGCCTCCATCAGTTTGGTCAGCCACTCTTCCCTCGTGGGTTCGTGAACCTCAAAGCTCATTCGGAGTCTAAGACGACCATCCCTGGGTGTCAACCCGGCCGATAGAAGCGGTAAATCGCACCAGTGTCGATATTCTTGTGTGGTCAACTTCCATTCCCATGTTCCTCCATCTCTTCTGGGTAACCATCCTACTATAGGAAGTCATCGCTTAGAATGTTCAGTGCTGCTCCAGGAGTTGTCCTCATTGCGCCTGCTGTACCCAAACAAGCCATCCTTTGCAGTCGGTCTAGCTTGAGTAAGTAAGTGGTCTTAACGGTTGCCGGCCACCAGGCCATGGATCCGTATGAGATCCTCGGCCTGATGACAGCCTGGTAGAGCCAATGCATGACCTGGGGTCTTAGGCCCCACTGTCTTTCGACCACTCGACGCAGTAGCCACAATGTTGCTGCCCCTTGTTTCATTGCCCTTTCAACGTGGGGTTTTCACGTTAGCCTGCTGTCCAACACCACCCCGAGGTACTTGACCTTCTGCCTGAGTATCAGTGTGGTCCCTCACATCGTGGGTGGCTTGAATTCCTGGATATTCCTTCTGTTGGTGAAGAGAATGAGCTCTGTTTTGGAGGGGTTCACTGACAGCCCCATCTCTCCACTTCATGTTTCTACTATTTTATAGGCTAGCCTCATCCGCTCACAGACGATCCCTGGTGTTTGCCCCTCACTAGCACCAGTTCATCGTCCGCGTACGCCTGAGTGTAAAATCCTTCTGCATCCAACCTTTGAGGAGGCTGTCCATTATCAGACACCATAGTCTGAGGAAGAGGCAGGCCACAACCTGGTAGCCTCCTAAGGACGCTTTTACTTGGCGGTCACGAAGGGAGGACCAGACCCTCCTCACGATGGAAGAGGGACCTGCTGGTGAGCGCCTCGCAAATAGCAACGGTTTTGGCCTTATCAAATGCTCCTTTGACGTCAAAGAATAGGGTTAGAGCCACTTCTTTGTCGTGTATGGCCTTTTCAGCTAGTTGCACTACCGCATGGAGAGCTGACTCCGTGCTTTTGCCCTTGCAGTAGGCATGCTGGTTTCTATGAAGAGGAAATGCCAAGAGGATTTCCTCTGTCAGGTACCTTGCAATCAATCTTTCCAAGGTTTTAGCTTCGAAAAATGTTAGACTAATCGGCCTGTGGGATTTTGGCAGCCCGTAGTCCTCCTTCCCAACTTTGGGTATGAAGACTACCTTGGCGGTTTTCCGTGATGCTTACTCAAAAGATGTTCTTTAGCCAAGAAGTAACTTTTATTTTAATCTTTTTTTCATTCTTCTTCAAAATATTGAACTAAATTTTATTTTACCCTGTATAATGATATTAAAATATAAATAGGTAGGTATACAGGATGTCTCGAAAATCAGCAATAATACTTCAAGGGCTGGTGAAGCAACTGGAAACAAATATGAAAAAAAAAAGGGAAAAAAAGCAAAATTTGAAAAGTATTTATTTAAAAAATAAATGTCTTGATCATTATGTTTAATGTTGGTGTTTGATCAATAAAATGAATATTTACAGTTGGAGAGTCGGGAAAAAAAGCAAGTAAGTCAATTCTTTTTGAAACTGAGAAAAGGACAGTTGTTTAATGTTCATTATATTTCACGACAAAACATCGCATCGACATCTCGTGAAAAACGATCATTTCCTTGTTTTTTTTTCCGTCAAAGTGAAACTTTGACGCCGTATTTTACCGGACTAGCCTGCTTTTTTCCCAGGTAAGGAGCTTCTATGCCTTAATATGCTCATTTAACACTGAATGCAATATCTCAATTTTGAAAAAAAAAAATTACTTACCCTTTTTTCCCCTTACCCTTCAGTTGCAAAACTGAAAGAATAAGTAAGTATTATTTCATTTTGACACACGACAATTTTATTTCATCGAAGCTTGATAAGTACCTACATATCCGTGACTTCCTGGACACCATGTATAAAAATTGTAGAAATAAAACGATATAAGTAAAGTACAAATATCAAAGATATACAAGAACCAGGTTCAAATAATTGTTTTGAGATAAAAGCTATATTTTTGAAATTTTCGTGACCTCGTAGATTTTTAATATGTGGTTGGTTCATATAACGTTCTCGTCTTCACAATTGAAATTGTGGTTGAATCTATGTAAGATGATATTTTTCTCGAACTGCCCCGCAAACAAGTATAAAATTTCATGTGCCCTCAAGATCCTCCACTAGCAGAAATGAATTTGGCACAGTCGACAGGGTGGTGCCTTGATTTGTTTTGCATTTACTTTTCCTGTCGTTGAGAGATGGCCGTTCTTTGCTTAATCAAGACATTCTCTTTGTTTCCGATTCTCTAATCAGATTCCCTTTTCGAACAAAACGAAAACACCGCATTTGCATAATACAATTAGACGTTCGCGGTTCCAATCAAGGGAACTTTTTGCAATCGTCAGATTTGTTTGACTTTGAGTTTGCCGCCCCCCTCAGTGGCGGTCTTCTTTATCTTGTTTGTTCAAATCCGCGACATTTATACACATTAAGGGGAATACAGAATTGTCGGACACGTCGTTATGTGTTTTTTTGTCTGAATCTGAGACTTTAATTATGCAACCCCTCTGTGAAGCCGTAAAATCAAAACAAATAGCCACAAATAAACGACATAACAGATCATTTGTACCGGGAATAATTGGGGTCCGTCGAGACCCCAGCACAACGCGACAGACCGATTCATTTATATTAAGATAAATGGGGAGTTGCTCCATTGAGTCGGGCATGGCCGTAAAGCAGCGACATCGATTTATTCAAATTTTTCTTTGGCTCAAAACAAACTACAGGTAAAAAAATGTAAATCCGGCCTGTTTTAACCCCCGCAGAATAAAAGTCCAATTACTCTCGCTTAATCTCGAGTCGGAACCCCATGAAAGTATGCATGAGGCGCGGAAAACAATGAGACCCCGCTCGAGGATCGCCCTTTTTCAAATAGACAAGAATAAGAGAGGATTTCAATCAAACGAGATGAACTCATGATTTTATGCAGCAGTCTCGCCTCCTTTTCCTTTTGCTCGCTTTATTTGATTCCGACTTCTAAACTGGGTTATGAAGTGAAGAGTGGATGGCGGACTAGTTGGTGCAACTCAAGGAACACGCCTATAATGAGCATACAATGTCGACAGTCAAAGGTTCGAGATTTTTTTAAGCTTTTTCTGAACTTCTTCCCCTTTCAAACTTAACATTTTTTCGTTGATTTTTGTGGAACCAGTCTGAAAATCCATTATTTTTAGTTTCCAACCAATCTACCTAGCTCTAATCAATCTGCCCTATTTCACAGGTCAACAGATCACAAAGATCGGCAATTGGCCCCTGCCAATACTCGGTATTTTTAGTAGAACTTGGATGTGTTTATTTGCAGAACGCACAACACAGCCCCAGGACTGTTTGTACACTTGCAGGATCCGGATCGCAGGTGCACTCAGGCGACAATTCACTCGGCATTCCTGGATGTTTGGCCAAACAAACAGCAGGGAAATATTCTCTGGACCGCACCGGAAGAGTCGACCGAGCGTGTCTTGACATAAGCGAAAAGCAGGAACGTGAGGGGATTACTGCAACTAACCGTGATGTGGACAGGAATAGTTTGGGTCATTTGAAAACATTTACACACTTCTATCAGTGTAATATTTGTTGTTGAATATTCTCATGAAAATTGCAGGATTCATTGAAAATATCTTGCTCTATATAGTGGTAGAATTTGGAGTTGATTGCTTGAAGAGCATCAAAGTTATCGGAAGTCAAAGTCAGGTTCTACAATGTTCAATAGAATATTCGCAATATTTTTTGTGAATCGAATATTCTCATGAAAATTGCAGGATTCATTGAAAATACCTTGCTCTATATAGTGGTAGAGTTTGGAGTTGATTGCTTGAAGAGCATCAAAGTTATCGGAGGTCAAAGTCGGGTTATACAATGTTTACTAAAAAATTCGCAATATTTTTTGAGAATTGAATATTCTCATGAAAATTGCAGGATTCATTGAAAATACCTTGCTCTATATAGTGGTAGAATTTGGAGTTGATTGCTTGAAGATCATCAAAGTTATCGGAAGACAAAGTTAGGTTACACAATGTTGACTAAAAAATTCTCAATATTTTTTGAGAATTGAATATTCTCATGAAAATTGCAGGATTCATTGAAAATATCTTACTCTATATAGTGGTAGAATTTGGAGTTGATTGCTTGAAGAGCATCAAAGTTATCGGAGTCAAAGTCAGGTTATACCAAAGTCTATATATTCCAATATAGACTTTGGTTATACAATGTTCACAAGAAAATTCGCCATAATTTTCGTGAATTGAATATTCTCATAAAAATTGCAGGATTCATTGAAAATACCTTGCTCTATATAGTGGTAGAATTTGGAGTTGATTGCTTGAAGAGCATCAAAGTTATCGGAAGACAAAGTTAGGTTACACAATGTTGACTAAAAAATTCTCAATATTTTTTGAGAATTGAATATTCTCATGAAAATTGCAGGATTCATTGAAAATATCTTGCTCTATAGAGTGGTAGAATTTGGACGTGATTGCTTGAAGAGCATCAAAGTTATCGGAGTCAAAGTCAGGTTATACCAAAGTCTATATATTCCAATATAGACTTTGGTTATACAATGTTCACTAGAAAATTCGCCATATTTTTCGTGAATTGAATATTCTCATGAAAATTGCAGGATTCATTGAAAATATCTTGCTCTATAGAGTGGTAGAATTTGGAGGTGATTGCTTGAAGAGCATCAAAGTTATCGGAAGTCAAAGTCAAGTTATACAATGTTCACTACAAAATTCTCATTTTTTTTTTTTAATTTTATATTCTCATTAAAATTGCAGGACTCATTGAAAATACCTTGCTCTATATAGTGGTAAAATTTGAAGTTGATTGCTTGAAGATCGTAAAAGCTATCATCTGTCAAAGTAGGGTTATACAAATCTTGCCCCACTAAAACATATCCGTTATATATATTTTTTTTTATATAAAGTATCCTCATGAATGTTGCAGCATCTATTCAAAATATCTTGCTCTGTAAAGTGTTCGAAATTGAAGTTGATTGCATCAATATTGAGTCACTAAAACATTCGTTATATTTTTGTAAATTGAATATCCTCATGAAAATTGAAAAAATTTGAGTTTGATATTGCTTGAAGTGCATGAATGTTATCAGATGTCAAAGTTGGTTTATACAAATCTTGCCGCATGAAAATTGCAGGATTTATACAAATTACCTTTTTTTATGACATGGGGAGATTTGAAGATACTTTAAAAAATGACAAATAAATAAAAGTGAAAATAAAATCCTTAATGCCAACATAACCTCCCTTCCTTTCGATTATCCACGTTAACAACAAGTTTCTCCAGCTATTAGCAAGATCAAATTATCCAGAAAACAGTTCAAAATTGCAAAAATACTACAAAAACAATCCAAACTCAAATCAGAGACAGCTTTACGGAGCGTAAAACGTGCTAAACACTCTCTCAACCGGAATTAAGCTCGTATGCAAATAAAAAACGAATAAAATAACATTAAATTATTCTTATTGCCGGCACTATCTTGCCGTTTAATTTAAACGGGCACTTTTCGGGCCATAAAAATGCACGCCTTCTGCCCGAAAAACGTCTTTTTATTTATTGTCTCGCATCCGGGGTTGAGCTAGTACGACCACGTGGACCCCTCCCCACCTGACTTTTGACAGAATACAATGTTGCCAATGTTGCCATTAATTCGTTTCATTTGTTCTTCCCCCCAAATCCGGCAAAACAACTCGCGAAGCCCGTATTTTTCGCATGATTTCTTAATGGCGCTGTTTTAAAATTCCCATCGTCGTTCCCGGTTAATCCAGACTTTGGAAAATAATCCTGCGGAATTGTCTCTGAAGTAATTTACATTCCGGAAGGGCTGGAATGGATTTTCCACCTGTTTACCGGGTCTTAATTTGTGGAAAATCAGTTTACGCGCATTCACCTTTTGTTTTTTTCAGTGACAAAAAAAACGTAATATTTTTTGTTATTTGAAGATTTTCACAAACATCGTATGTTTCCTTCAAAATATCTTGCTGTATCTCGTGGTAAAATATGAAGTTGATTATATCAAGTTCATGGGAGTTATTGACTGTCAAATTTTGGTTACACAAATTTTCTTCCACTAAAGGAGTTATTTTCACAATCCTGATGAAAGCTGCAGGATTCATTTAGAATACTTGACTTTAAATTGTGGTAAGATTTGAAGTTGATTACTCAAAGATTGTGGGAGTTATCAGGTCTCAAAGTCGGATCATAAAAAAGTTTCCCCACTGAATTTATTTTCACTAAAAAACCTGAAAAACTTTTTGTAAATTGGATATCCTGATGAAAATTGCAGAACTTATTTAGAATACCTTGTTTCACCTCCTGGAAAAATTTCAAGTTCATTGCTCGAGAATTATGTAAATTATCAGCTTGTGAAGTTGGGTTGTGAAAATTTTGCTCCACTAGACAAATTACACAAAAAAATCGTGATAATTCTTGTAAATCAAATATACCCATAATAATTGCAGGGGTTATTATTAATACCTCCCTAACGATCCTGGCAAAATTTGAAGTTGATTGTTGAAAAATTCAGTTATCATGAAGTGAGTCATGAAAAATTTCGTTCACTAAAAAAACATTCTCTCCAAACTTAATATTCAGCATTCCCTGCTGAATATCGTGTTCAAATTTCAAGTCGATTGCTCCATAATAAAAGGAGCAGTTATCGACTATCCAAATCAGATCTTAAAAATACTCCAGTTTAAAACAGTCCCACAAAGAAAAATGGTAAAATTTTACTTGAATCAAATAATTTTTGCAGGATTTACTCTTATGGCTTAATGCCATGGTAAAATCTGAAGTTGATTGCTCAAAGATTTCGCGAGTTATCAGCTGTCAAAGTAGAATTATAAAAAAAAACTTCACTAGATCTATTTTCACCAAGAAATCTGGAATATGATTGTAAATTGTCCATGTTTGACAAAAGGGAATTTTCCTTTTGAAAATTGAATATCGTAATGATAATTGCAGGATTCATTAGAAAAACCTTGATTCAAATCTTGGTAGAATTTGAAGTTGATTGTTCAAAGTTAGTGGGTGTTATCAGCTGTTAAATGAGGATTATAAAACACTTTCCTCACTAAATCTATTTTCCCCAAATAATCTGAAATATTTTTTGTAATAGGAATATCCTGATGACAATTGCAGAATTAATTCCAAATACTTTGATTTACATCGTGGTGAAATTTGAAGTTGATTGAGGATTATGGGAGTAATCAATTGTCACAGTAGGATTATAAAAAAAAATCCCCACTAAATGGATTTTATAAAAAAAATGTCACCAAAAAAATCTGAAATATATTTTGTTAATTGAATATTCTGATGAAAATTGCAGGATTACTTCAAAATATTTTCTTTCACATATTGGTAAAATTTTAAGTTGATTGCTTGAAAATTGTGTTACTAGTTGTCAAATTTAAGATATAAAAATTTTGCTTTTCTGATACAGCTTACACTGAATATTCTTGGCAAATTTGAAGGATTCATCCAAAATTTCCCGCTGTATATCGCGTTCAAATTTCAAGTTGATCACTCAAGAATTAGGGAAGTAATTGACCATCTAAGTGGCATCAAAAAGATTGATATAATATCCCATCAACCAATCCCAGCAAAAAATTGATATAATTTCCCACAAATTAAATAAAATCTTCAAAATACCTTGCTTCATGTCATGGTAAAATATGCAGTTGATTGCTCAAAAGACAAAACCAAAAATGGCGAATGCATCTTTGACCCTGACTTGGCGGAAAGCTGACATCCACCATTAAATGTACATTTAAGAACATACCAAATTTATAAATATTTCCGGAATAATAATTAAATAAATGATGGAAAATACATAAATTTGAAAAAAAAATACAAAAAAAAGCAAAAAGTTTCAATGGTGCCTTATTGGTTTTATTTGTTAATTTTCATTCAATTCTTAATTTTTGATTAAAATCCTGACTTTAAAATCACTATTTTCTGGATTTAGATTGCACAATGTATTCTTAGTTGCATAAACACAACTTCCATCGTTCCAACAAAATCCACTGCACCGCAGTAAACCAAAAATAGGCGGAGCTAATTAAGCGGCGCACTCTAGCGTTAATTACCGACCTCCGCTAAGTCATATCGGCTTACTTATCTCAATTCCAGATGATAATTCAATTGTTTTCAGTTCCATAAAGTTAAGTGTAATGTGTGCAGTGCTTTTGCGACGTGATCAAAATGTGTGCGACTTTTTTTCGAAAACACGACCAGAAAACGAAACTGGATATGAAATCGTTCCAGACGTGCATTGCCGATGATAGTCTGGATTATTTGCTTGATACAAATTCGGACGAGGGGTAAGTCATTCGTTTTACCCTCCAAAATAGGCCCTTAATGGCAACATTGTCTCATGTGATGAAAACATTGGAAAATTCCATATAAGTTGACTTGCGTTGGCGATACTGAGCCGATTACGGGGGGCATACAAAAACTACTTAACCAATTTTTCAGCTACATCACACCGCCCAATCTGTTCAACCTGGACAATAAGCCAATGAAAGACAACAACGAGTCAAGCAACCGATTTCAGTGCGAGTACGATGGGTGCTCGCGCACCTACAGCACTGTGGGTAACCTGCGCACGCACATGAAAACCCACAAAGGTCTGTTACTCATGGCCGCTCCATCTCCTGTCAACTGTCAATATTACAGGGGATTATAGATTCAAGTGCACCATAGACAACTGCAACAAGGCGTTCCTGACCTCGTACAGTCTGAAGATCCACATTAGAGTGCACACCAAGGTCAAGCCCTTCGAATGTCAAAAGGACGACTGTCACAAGGCCTTCAACACGCTGTACAGACTAAGGGCGCATGAGCGCATCCACAATGGGCAGACCTTCAACTGCGAGGCTACCAATTGTACCAAATTCTTCACGACGTTGAGTGACTTGAAGAAGCACCGCAGGACGCATACGAGGGAGAAACCATACAAGTGCGGACAGGATGGGTGTGGCAAGTCCTTTAGCGCCTCCCACCATCTAAAGACGCACCTGCGCATTCACAGCGGGGAGAAGCCCTACGCGTGCAAGGAAACACCCAGCTGCACCAGGGCCTTTGCCACGTCACACAGCCTTAAGTCCCACATTAAGACCCATCAAAAGGCGGAGCCCCAAAAGGAGCTGGACTTTTTGTTTGATGGTTGGACTGGCATCCAGGGACCTCCCGTTGAAGGTTTGTAAGACATGGTTAATTGAATTCAGTGAACCAAAAATTTACAGAGCTGACCTACACAACAGAGCCGTTCTTCCCTGAAATGTACAATCCCTACTTCGCCCCTGCAGAAAACAAGGCCACGGAGAATGACCTTACTTTCGAAATGGCCAATGGATTGAAAAATTACGCCACTGTCAACACTGCTGAACCCATAGACGTGCAGCTGTACAATATAGGCACTGAGGACGTTGCCACGCAGGAAACGTTGATCAACAACCCCGAACTGGAAGAGAACTCTTTGATCACCGAGTTTGAAAACGCAGGCATCAACTTGTACGACTTTGACGACCTCTTTGAGGACAGTAATGTCAAAGTACTAAGTGTCAAAACCATGGACCCTCCCAGTGATGCCTTAAAGACCTTGACCCACGAAGCTGAAATTTGCCAATGCGACAACTGTAAGTGTAACAAGTCAGCTAACTGTCACTCAGCTTCAGCTAACAATTGCGGGGATCCGAAGCAGCTGGGGTGCCGGGAAAAGGGCGAAGATTGTTGCGTGGTTGTTTGTCTGAAGACAATGGAACAGCTGAAGAATTTGCTGAAGTTGGCCACCACTTGTAATGGGTTTCAGAATTTCAGTTTGGGGTGTTTGAAGAAGGGTACTTAACATGGCTTTTAACCTACTTAACATTATACAGGGTGCTTAGAAGTGCAATAATGATATTTTTATACGTGGCGTTTGTTCTGATTTATTCGTGTTTTTCAGCGGTTTTGATCATCTAAGATGGAATGGTCACGTGTCGTTATCGTTAACTAAGTATATTTTATGTGATTTTTGTGCCAAATACGGTTTGCTGATTAAAATTGTATTGTAGATTAAGTTTGTGTGCGTTATTTGTTATTGTTTAATAGAATGTGTTTATGACAGCATTTTCAAGGGTTTTTTTTATTAGTGGAAAATCTCTGATTTACCATAAACTGTCGTTAAATAAAACAAATAGTTACACCTCGCACTATCATTTTTAAATTAGTTAAACATGTAGGTGTTAGGCATGACCTCCAAACAATACCTAACAAAAAAATATACAGGGTGTCCCAATATTCGACCGACAACGGTTAAGAAGTGATAGAACTCGCATTTTTATGAAACTTGAGATGGGGACATACAGCCCTAAAATGCTTAGTTTTCTAAATACAGGGTGCCAAACTTTTATTTTTTATTTCAATTTTTGTCAATTATTCCTCATCAAGACGACACAGCGATACGAAATTGGGGGGGTTTTTTATGACGAGAAATCCAAATTCATTAACGGTTCTGATATCACCTGTAGGAGGGCGCCACCTACGGCACATCGAGCTCATCTAGATTATCAATTTTTTTTTCCAGTTTGGAGCATCGATATGAAAATTGAAAAAATCGATTCTTCAACCTTTTTTACGTAAAAAAGGTGTACCTTGTTTAAGTCTCTAGTGTTAACCGTTTTCGAGATAGCCTTCATTGAAATCTCCAACGCGACGGAATGAATTGGAAAAAATTGCAAAAAAAATGCACTTTAGGGCTGTATGTCCCTATCTCAAGTTTCATAAAAATGCAAGTTCCATCACCTCTCAAGCGTTGTCGGTTGAATATTGGGACACCCTGTATATAAATCTCCAATTATTATAAACTTCATTGCTTGTGCTGTAAATTATTTGGAAATATGTACAGTGCTTTGGATTAAATTTGTCACACTGTAAAATATTTAATTATTGAGCTAAAAGGTCGAACAAAGAAAGGAATTGTAGTGTTTTTCATAAAGTTTTGTGCTACGGAGGTGATTTTATTTATCAATTGAGAGTTAACCCATGGGTTAGCTGACTGACCCTGGGTCAACTTAACCCCTACCAAATGAACAAATGTCAAACATTTTGAGGTTAACTCAATTGATAAACAGGCCCTCAGGGGTGTTTGACATTTGTCCATTTGGCAGGGGCTAAGTTGACCCAGGGTTAGCTTACCCATGGGTTAAATCTTAATTGATAAACAGCCCCTCAGTCAAATATTTTCTCAACTGTCGAATGTCAAAATTATTGACATGATATACTTTTTTCAAAATGGCACACCCTACATATCATAACATATTTAGAAAGGCGTCTTTTTTCTGATCACGAAAATATAGCACAAATGCCCTTTCTATTTAAGTTAAGAGTCAATTGGTATGAATAATCTGATTAAATAGTTATGTACGTTACTAAGACGATATAATGACTTTCTAAATTTCGAGTCAACATGTTTATGGAATTTGTAGACGAGTAGTCTAATGACATTTAACGGCTGTGTATCGTACATTATTTTGGTACATACTGTGACAATTTTTTTTGATCGAATCAAGAGAAAAGGGGCTTTCTTATTGTTAAAGCACACATTGAGAGAGCGGTGGTGTCAGTCGGTCTTACATCCTTAGCATGAGATGGCGCCAGCCAAACCATGTCACCACTTACGTAATATAGATAGGTTACTTATTTTATGTTTTTTTTACTTATTTTATGTCAAGTTACTAATTGAAACCATGAGATGGAGTCAGCCAAACCTTGCTACCAATGCAATTTCACTGGCTTTGATGATTGAAAGTGTCATTTAGCGGAGTAGTAGTAGTAAGGTAACTTTTTATTACAGTCTCTGATGATGTTAAGATTGTTGAGTGTCCTTCACCGTAATTGATACTTAACAGTACAATATGTAATAAAATTATAATTTACAGGCCTTATATTCCTTGAACTAAATCTTTTCTCAAATATGTAAACACTGATCTTCTTACTAGTAATGACCTTTTTCTCGCTTGAATAACGTTAATGTGTAACTTATTCGTGCAAAAAAAACCGTCATAACTAGTAACAATAGCAGTTTTTGTATATCTGAGAAAATATTTTTTGTTCAACGAAATACATGGACATTACATTGGAAAATTCATTAGCAGAGATTTGGAATATTTTTTTCTCTTAAGTTTCACATTATCTATCTTTTTTACATGAAAAAAGACTCAAAGATAATTTAAGTTCTTATGAGCTTAGCATCAACTATAGGGACATACAATCTTTTTTTCCTTCCGTTGATTGGTATTTTCTGCTTATGGGGGTCCGCGCTTCTTGGCTATCCTTATTAATATGGAATACTGCAATGGCGTACCCAGGCAGACCTGTATAGGACATACAAAATGGCATGACAAAATAAAACAAAAACCTCTAAAATGCTGCAATAAAAAGTAAGATACTTATAGAAAATGAAAAAAAAACTAAAATATAGGTAGAATCCAAAGTGTCTTTTTTAAGCCGGCCCTCCCCCTGGTTTCAGATCCTGGATACGCCTTTGGAATACTGTTGGGGAATGTATATTGATTCACTGTTTTTAGGCTTTTTTACAAAAGAAGAGGAGGATATTAAACAAAAATATTGGCATAACTCAAAACATAACTGCATTGTGAAAAAATAAAAGTCACAAAACATTACTATCAATTTCAAGAACACATTCTCAACTCAATATATGTATATGACTCTTTTCACGAATGATCTACTATATAAAAATGGAAATCTCTCTCTCTGGGATTTGCCATTTTCATTCAATTAATGACAATGACAGAAAGTTTGAGGTATGTTGAATTGGTATACGTTAAAAACATCAAGCCGCGTTCACATTGAATAAATATTAGAGTCGTGTGGTGAATGTAAATGAGAAACGGAGAGTAAAATAGTGATATTGTATTAGATAAATGTGTGAAAACATATTAATATTATTTGTAGTTTATCAACCTTTTGTTTTATAAAAAATATTGAATCAAAAGTTATTCTTTATTATCTCAGCGGCAGGCGAGCAGAGTCGATGATTTTCCAGCTGTTTACCAGTGGCGGGCCGTCACGGGGGCAAGGGGGGGCGCCCCCCCCCCGCCCCTATCAATAAATTTCCATTTGCGCCCTTTACGTATCGATACATTGATTTCATAATTAATTCATAAATTCACAAAATAAATAACATGAGGATCGTTGTTTAAGAATCGCTGAAATGATTGTTTGATAAGCACTGATATACAATGACAAGAAGGATACAATGACATCTTTCGCCACCAGTTGCAAGACGGACAATGCTATCTCGTTCTCGTTCTACAAGCAAACCATTTTATCTATGAAGCAAACAGTAGAAAGAGAAAAAGAGATGATTCGTGGGGCTTTGGTTTGAATTTCGATAACACTCTTGCTTTCCCGCCATTACCAATTCGGCATTATCAAAGGCCATTTTTGCGCTTCCATTAATTATCAATAATTGCAGTCTTATAACTTTTTGAAAATGGATGTAAAAAAGAAATCGGGCGCTGCTTTCAGAAAAGAAAGAAATAAAAAACTGATGGAAATTAGTGCATCAACGTCCAAAAGTATCACGGACTTCTTTCGACCTGATACAGTTGTGAGGAAAAGTGATGAACAAGTGAATACGGAAAATACAGAGTAAGTTTGAATATCATGAGGATAGGTATTTACAATTCCATTTAGAGGCTTCAGGCTTTCTGTAATTACTGGTAGTGAGAGTAAAAAGTAGCCACAGTTTGGTTTCGGGTTAAATACTCAGTTATCAGTTTCGGTTGATATTAGAGTTGCATGATAACGTTGGTATTTTGATTTTGTTATGAATACCTATATGGGTCTAGCATTGTATATGAGGATATGCATGTTTTTTTTTAGAAATTCATTGGAAATTGAATGTACTGATGGAAATATTGAGTTGTCAGAAGTTGAACTTGACAATACATTGATTATTGAAACAAACATTAATAACGATAGTGGTGATTTCACGGTGTTGGAAAATTATTCCGAATTTATTTAACTCTAGGTGTCAGTAGCGCCACTGCAGAAAGATCCTTTAGTAGGCTAAAGCAAATAAAAACATATAACAGAAACACAATGTCAGGAATTCGCTTAAACAATTTAGCACTTTTGTCAATAGAGTCAGATAAATTGCCATTTTTGGATCTAGATATTTTATTAGAGAGGTTCAAAACCATCAAAACCCGTAGAATGTTACTATAGGTTATAGGTACCAAGTACTGACGTAGGTTTTTTATTTGTATTGTATAACTCTAACCATTACATGTTTTGAAAGCTTTGTATTTCATTATTTCTAATTAGAAGAAATCTTTCCATACACCCGCCCCCAAAATCATTCGCCCCCTCGGAGTTACAGGTCACGGCCCGCCACTGCTGTTTACTAATATTACTTTACTCACTCCAGGCAGGAACACTGTCACAATTAAAGATGTGACGCATAACCAGACGTAAAACTCTGGAAAATGATATTTTATGATACAGAACTCATCATGTGACGCTATTCCTTCACGTCTCTTGACATAAACCTGGCGGTTTATGCATACAGTTTTCAAAGTATTTTTGTGACACTCTTCAGGATTAAAAGTGTATATTTTTCATTATTGTTGGTGTACTATTCAGAAAAATGAAGAATTTTGAGTTGTATCATCATTCTAATAGAAGATTTTCTAGTTTGTGAATACAGCATTTTAATGAATCACTCAAATCAAGTATTCATTTCCACTAACTGTAAAGGAACAGTATTCACGTAAAACATTTAACAATTCATGACAATTATTTGAAACAAATTAATAAACACACACAATTTTAATCATATTTATACTAATTTACGCTAAATTATTGAATAGAAAGGGCATGTGTGTTATATTTTCGTGAAAGTCTGACAAATCAAATTTAAAGCACTGTACATTGACCAACAAACTTTCCAACCTCCCCCTATAATAAACATCAAAACATCAATAAACCCACATTAGGTCACAGTATGACGTCACATGCTGGACCCATTCAAACACAGGTGGCACCTTTGCATCAGCCAACATAAGTCAACTGTCAAAATATTCTCCCTCCTTGTCATTCTTGTCAACTTCTTACGATCTCTTTCCGTTTCAAGCTGCCAAGATGGTGAGTTTTGTTTGGAATAAAACCGATGGAAATCTGCAAACATCGCCTTTAAACCCAGTGAAAATGGAAAAATAAGTGCGTGAGCTTGTTCTTTAATAGTTGTGTTATGGTGTTGAAGTGATATTTCACGGAATTTTCGGTGAAATTCTTTGATATAGTCGATAGTTTGTTGTGTTGTTTTTGATGGGTTAATAAGGGTAAACTATGTTATTAGACGCATTGGTGCTTTAAATAAGAACAAAGGGATGTTTGCAGACTAGTTTATTAAGTAAAATCTAATGTTTACTTGTAAATAACCTCACTTTAGTCCAGTAAATTATTTTCCTTCCAAAGTGAGGTTATACCAAAATCACTCCCTTTTAAAGTTTCCATTATTTTAGGCTCGAGGTCCCAAAAAGCATTTGAAACGTCTCAATGCCCCCAAGGCATGGATGTTGGACAAATTGGGGGGTGTGTTTGCCCCTCGTCCATCCACCGGGCCCCACAAATTGAGGGAGTCCCTCCCTTTGGTGATTTTCCTGCGTAACAGATTGAAGTACGCTTTGACCAACAGTGAAGTGACGAAAATTGTTATGCAAAGGTTGATTAAGGTTGATGGAAAGATCAGGACTGATCCCAATTATCCTGCTGGATTCATGGGTGAGTTTTCGGGGCTTAGTTTGGGTTAAGTCAGTTGGCAACACTGTTTTGTGTCATAATGTTGACGTTTATAGGGGTTATTTTGTAAAATTGACGTTTATGAACATGATCGAGCATTGAATCGTTCACTAGTAATCGTCCTATATGTAGTCTTAATAACGGTACATCGTTTTTAAAACTGTATAATGTTTGCATGAAGTACATCCGGCAACAACGCTTTATGTCAGTTATTTGATATTTTCTCTGTTTTTTTGAGATTATGGGTTATTCTACAACATCGCCTTGTGTAGTTGATTTGTTATTTGCGATAGTGTTTTTTTTTGGGTTATTTAATCGAATGTAGGTATGTGAAAGTTGAACTTAAAACTGTATAATTGTACAGCTGGCAACAGCGCATTATGTCATACCTACATTCAACGTTCGCTAAGTTGCATTTGTAAAATTTGACGTTTGCTGAACTACGTTGTTTTTAGGTTTTGTTAGATTTTTGCATATTTTAACGAATTTTTGGAAAAATTGAAAATTGGTTTTGGTACTGTTTATTTGTTCAGCCGGCAACAGCGCCTTTTGTCTTGAATTGACGTTTATGGAGTTGCGTACTAGATGTCGTGTTTGTGTTTTTCCAAGATGTTTGTTTTTTTTGAAAATTGTTTTTTACCTGTTTTTTTCTAAATTTCAAAGTTACATCCGGCAACATACCCTTATGTCAAAATTGATTTTTATAAACTGTACAGAGTGCAGCCGGCAACATCGGTTTATTTCAGTTAATTGATGGCTACACGTTTCACGATTTTTAGATGTTTTGTACCAATCCAACTAGGCTCCAAATTGATTTTTCTATAAATTTTATATCTGTACAGACTTCCTACATCTGACAACAGCGCTTTGTCTAAGATTTGACGTTTGTTGAGTTGCGTCGTGTTTTGACATGTTAAATGTCATACTCAGTGATTTTTGTATGAAGAATATGTTTACACAGGGTACAGCTGGCAACAGCGCCTTCTGTCATAAATTTGACGTTGGTAAAGTTCCGTCTTTTGTGTTTTTCAATTCAATGATTTTTTGCAGAATCTTGATCAATTGATTTTTGTATGAACAATAATTTATATGTATAGCGTAGAGGTGGCAACTGCGCTTTGTGTCATAAATTTGACATTTACTGAGTTGCGTCGTTTTTGTCTAATTTTCAGTTACTTTAATGAAGTTTTGGGAAAGCTAGGCTCAAAATCGATTGTTGATCGAACTGTATATTACAGCTGGCAACAACGCCTTATGTCATCAAGCTGATGTTTGCTGGATTGCGTATTTGATATCGTTTTTGTGTTTTTTGAGATTATTGTTTTAAATACTGATTTTTGAACAAACCAGGCTCAACAATTTTATTAACGGTACGAGTAGATACATCCGGCAACAGGGCCCTATGTCATTTGACATTTGCGGAGTTTGCATACTATAAATAATATCTTACTATCGTTATTATGTTTTCTGAATTTGTTTGTTTTTGAAGATTATTTTTGAACAAATTGAACTATTATAAACTATACACAGTAGAGCCGGCAACAGCGGCTTATGTAATATAAGTAATAATTGACGTTTTTAAAGTTGCTATAAGGAGAATATCTGTAGACAGTATAGGCGGCAACAGCGCATGGTGTCAAAAATAATGTTAAATGCAAGTTGCGTAACTTTTGTGTATTTTTTTCAGATTTGTTTGTGGTTTTGACACATTTTCAGAAAAGTCAAACCTAAAATTGAATTGTTTATTTGAACAGAGCACTACTGCTGGCAACAGCGCGCATTATATCATACATTTGATAGGTTTCGTCGTTTTTGTTTTTTTTTTAATTTGTTTGTCTCCAAATAACCGGCAACAGCGCGTCATGTCTTGAACTGACGTTTAGGGAGTTGCTCACCTCTTGTTTGTTTTCTGTTGATGTTTTGATTTTTTGGACAAGTAACGCTAAAAAAATGATTTTTTCATCATCATTCATTTGTTAACAGTGCAGTCGGCAACAGCGCCTTATGTCATTGAATTGAAGTTCATGGACTTGCGTAGTTGATGAGTCATTTGTGTGTTTTCTTGGATTTATCAATCAGGAAGCGGTCGCCAGACGTGATAATTATTATTATCCTTACAGAAAACATTTCACGGACAACTTTCGTATGATTTTTAATTGTTCAGGCTGTTGAACCGTTATTATTGTTTGTAGTGCTTGTGATAAGGTTATCAATTAATAAACCTATCAAATGTTTATATGGGTTTCTTAATTTTTATTGGGGGCCCTATCGAAGCTATTTCTGAGCCCTAAATGTCCAGACGTAGTCAAATTGAGGCCCAAATTAAAATTCTGCTTTGGTCACTGGTCAACCCAGAAATGGTTTTGCAGTATTACCCAAGCAGAAGACACTAATTTCCCAGTTTTCTAGACCCAAAATTTACTGAAAAACAATTTCAGATGTGGTAACCATTGAAAAAACCGGAGAATTCTTCCGTTTGATCTATGACGTCAAGGGTAGATTCACCATCCATCGTATCACAGCTGAAGAAGCTAAAGTAAGCATTTAATTCGTTTGATTTTTTTTATAAAAAAAAATAAGTATGATGAACATGAGCTTAAGGCCTTTGATGAAGGTCGAGGACACTGTTCTCCCGAAAGATTAAAAACTTACTCATCTGACATGATGCACTTTGAATGACTGAGCCTCTAATGATGACTCTATCTATACCACTACCCATTTACTGATCTTTTTTTTTATAAATGTAAACTTCATTAAAATGGGGGATTTTGGGTTAATTAATTGAATTTCGCAGTACAAGCTCTGCAAAGTGCGCAAGGTCGGAACTGGCCCCAAAGGAATTCCATTTTTGGTCACCCACGACGGCAGGACCATCCGTTATCCTGATCCCAATGTCAAGGTGAGTGGATTTGTGATTTTATTTTTTTCTAATGCCGTCAACCACATGATGTTTTATCATGAGCTGAGCCTCTTTTGATGACTCCATTTATACCACTACCCATTCACTGATGTATCCCACCTTTTTTCTCAATTGAATTAGTCTAAAATGTTTGTTCTACCAAATTTTTTTTATACAAAGGTAAACGATACAGTCCAAGTGGAAATCGCCACCTCTAAAATCCTGGACTTTATCAAGTTCGATTCTAACAATCTGTGCATGATCACCGGAGGCAGGAATTTGGGTCGTGTAGGAACTGTTGTTAACAGGGAAAGACATCCTGGTTCCTTCGATATTGTGCATGTTAAGGATGCCAATGACCATATTTTTGCTACCAGGTGAGTTGATGTTTTTGTGTTTAGTGTATAATTGTTTGTCTACAACATCAAAATCGAGTTCCACATACCCAAAAACCATGAACACGATGTGTCACACGTCCTGACAACTTCCGAATTTCCTCGTCCTCCCAGAGGAGGTTGAAAGAGGAGGATTTGAGGTTGCTATACCATATTGAGTGACATATCGTTTTAGAGGCTTTTTGGGTCGAGGAATCAGATTATGGTGCTATTTTTGTAGTATCTGTAATAGCAAGAAAGATACGATGACTATTTACGCAAGTGAACGTGTTAGAGGAAAAATAACATCAAATTCGTGTTCCTCATACTCAAAAACCATGAAAACGATGTGTCACACGTCCTGACAACTTCCGAACTTCATCGTCCTCCTAGAGGAGGAAATGAGGTTGCAAAGAATCATAACGAGTGACATATCGTTTTCGAGGTTTATTGGGTCGAGGAATTCGATTATGGTGTTATTTTTGTCGTATCTGTAATATCAAGAAAGATATGACTATTTACTCAAGTGAACGTGTGAGAGGAAAAATAACATCAAATTCGTGTTCCTCATACTCAAAAACCATGAAAACGAGGTGTCACACGTTCTGACGACTTTAGACCTCGTCCTCCCAGAGGAGGTTGAAATGAAAGAGGAGGAAATGAGATTGCAATACCAGATTGAGTGACATATCGTTTTAGAGGCTTTTTGGGTCGAGGAATCTGATTATGGTGCTATTTTTGTCGTATCTGTAATAACAAAAAAAATACGATAACTATTTACTCAAGTGAACGTGTAAAAGGAAAAATAACATCAAATTCGTGTTCCTCATACTCAAAAACCATGAAAACGAGGTGTCACGCGTTCAGACGACATAAGACCTCCTCTTCCTCCCAGAGGAGGTTGAAAGAGGAGGAAGTTAGGTTGCAAAGAACCATTACGAGTGACATATCGTTTTCGAGGTTTTTTGGGTCGGGGAATTCGATTATGGCGCTATTTTTGTCGTATCTGTAATAACAAGCGGGATACGACAACTATCTAGTGAAGTGAACGTGAAATAGGAAAAATTCAAAAAAAACTATTTCCGTCTCAAAAACATTGTTTACCTTTTTTTTTCAAACTACTAGATACTTTCTTTTTTGCTATAGAAACTTGGACCAGTTCAGCGGGATCACCCTGAATAATTTTAAAATGATAATTTTTTATTTTAGAAATGATAATTTTGGAGTTGTAAATAATCATTTGAAGATGATTGAAGCAACCATTTTTCTTCAATTTGTCGCAAAAATCAACTCACGTTCTTTAAAATTGAAGATTTGGCGAATTTACTTTTGCAACAATTCGGTAATCCAAAAAAAACTACATATTTCTACTTTGAAACGTTTAATAAAATAGTTTTCATTATTTAAGGGTTGTTATCACATGGAAGATGATAAGGGCAACCATTTGTAGCAGAAATAAACTCATTATGTTCAAAATTGAAGATTTGGCGAATTTACACAATTTACACAAGTGTGATTCTAGAAAAAACTATTTCCGCTTTGAGGCGTTTAAAAAATTAGTATCGATTATTTTGGGGCTGTTATCACGTGAAGATAATTTCAATTTGACTCAAAAATCAACTTATTTTCAAAATTGAACATTTGGCGAATGTATCTATCAAGTCTGTGATTCGAAAAAATTATTTCCACTTTGAGGGTTTCAAAAAAATAGTTTCGATCATTTTGGGGTCGTTATCACATGGAAGATAATAAGAGCAACCATTTTTTTTTTCACTTTGTCTCAAAAATCATTTCATTATCTTCAAAATTGAAGATTTGGCGAATTAAGTTTTGTCACAAGTCTGTAATTCTAAAAAATTGTTTCCACTTCGAGGCATTCAAAAAACATGTGTTGATAATAATTTTGGGATTGGTAACGGGTGAATATGATAAGAGCAACCATTTGTCTTCAAATTGTAGCAAATATAAACTCATTATCTTCAAAATTGAAGATTTGGCTGATTTATTTCTATCTCAAGTTTTTGATTCTACAACAAATTAGTTTGACTTTGACGCGTTTAACAAAATAGTTTCGATTATTTTGGGGCTGTTTTTACGTGAAGATGATAAGAGCAACCAATTTTCTTCAATTTGCCGCAAAAATCAATTCATTATCTTGAAAATTGAAGATTTGACTAATTTTTTTTTTTAGCAAGTCGGTGATTCTAAAAAAAGTTATTTCCACTTTGAGGCGTTCAAAAAAGAATGTGTCGATGATTTTGGGGTTGTTATGACGTAAAGATTAAAAGAACAACCATTTGTTTTCAATTTGTAGCAATAATCAAGTCGTTATCTTCTAAATTGAAGATTTGGCGAATTCATTTCTATCACAAGTCTGTGATTCTAGAAAAAACAATGTCCACTTTGAGGCGTTTATAGAAATAGTTTTGATAATTTTGAGGTTATCATGGGAAGATGCCTATAAGAGCAACCATTTTCTTCAATTTGTCGTAAAAATCAACTCTTTCTTGAAAATTGAAGATTTGCCGAATTTATTTTTGTCACAAGTCGGTAATTCTAGAATTAAAAAAAAATCCACTTGTGAAGGTTTTTTGTCATATTTGGAGATAGAAAAGGTTTTCCAGAAATAGTCTTTCAAACTTTGACAGCAGGTACAGGATGTTGAATTTTATTAATCATCATCCTTTTTTTTTAAATCATGAAAGATTATAATTTGGTGTTGGTTTTTATACAGTGTGACCCATTTGTTTTGGGAACACCCTGATAAAAAGTTTATTTCTTAACCGATTTGGTTCGTTTTTTTTTTGATTGTAGAGCTCGAAAAATTGTATATTCTTGGCAAAAAGTGACCTTCGCCATTTTGACTTCAAGGCCTACTATGTTAGTTTTCAGCATCCTTTAAAACGGGTCTATACAAATTTTCAACCGAAAATATCAAGTTGAAAAAAATTAAAAATTCGCACTTTAACAATCTTTGATTCTATCAAAACAAATAAAAATGACATAAAACTAAAAATTTGTAACTTCTACCAAACCACCATCAACTTCAATGCATTTTTATTTGTTTTGATAGAATCAAAGATTGTTGAAGTGCGAATTTTTAATTTTTTTCAACTTGATATTTTCGGTTGAAAATTCGTATAGACCCGTTTTAAAGGATGCTGAATCCAGTAGCGCACACAGATTTTTTCTAAAAAAATCGCTAATATGGTTTCCTGAAATTTTGCTCTTAAAAACTAACATGGTAGGCCTTGAAGTCAAAATGGCGAAGGTCACTTTTTGCCAAGAATATACAATTTTTCGAGCTCTACAATCCAAAAAAAAAACGAACCAAATCGGTTAAGAAATAAACTTTTTATCAGGGTGTTCCCAAAACAAATGGGTCACACTGTATACGGTCTAGAGGGCGCTGCGTACTTTATTATCATTCAATCCAATTTGCCGTTATTTTTTTCCATATTTCGAGACATCAAAGTGGAAATTTCAACTCAATAACTCAATTGGTTCTGGAGTTGTTGATTAAGTTGTGTTTATACGACAATTCCTCAATGATTCTTGCAACTTTCATAGGAAATGTGGAATAAATAACTTCATTATTTGTTTGAGCGGAACATTCCTATTTTCTCCTACATTTGGGGGTTTGTGAGGAGCTATTTTGGTTGCTGAAAGTATCAACTCTATTCTAAATGGGTTATAGATAAATAATAGTCAATTAATTTGAATGTGGCCCTTTCGAAGCTATTTCTGAGCCATAAATGCACAGTAGTAGTCAAAATGAGGCCTAAATTAAAGTTCTGCTTTGGTCACTGGTCAACCGCAATTTAATGGTTTTTCAGTATTACCCAAGTAGAAAACATTTTATCAATTATTTAAGTAGCAAAATTAATAGAATATTATACTTTTTCAATGACTATTGAATAATATTTCACAGGTTAAACAACGTATTCATCATCGGCAAAGGAAACAAAGCATTCGTGTCTCTGCCAAGAGGCAAGGGTGTCAAACTGTCCATCGCCGAAGAGAGGGACAAGAGGCTAGCCACGAAGCACTAAGACGTGTTGTATTTTTAATTAATTGATAAAAAAATTAAAAGAAAAAACTTTATTGAGGTGTTTTATTGTGCGCTGTGACAAAAAATGATTGCCGATAAACAGGGTGTCTGCAAATATTACCACATATTCCTGAGTTCAAAATAAACCGATTTAAAGCAACCACCTTAGTCTGAGATTGCTCCGTTCTCGAGATACTGGGTGGTGAATTCAAAAAGTCAAAAAATCGTATTTTTCACAATGTATGATCATTTTTAACGTATTACTTAAAAAAATTGGTACCTGTTTTTTTTTTGGATGAAAAACCTCAATATGGACGCTTCAACTCATGTTTGTCTAAACCACCAACAGTTAGCAGCACCGCGTCAAGCTACACTTCCGGACAAGAATAATTTGATTCAAATTGATATCCCTATAGTTTATTTATTAGTTGTTCGATTTTGGTTTGGGAAAATAGTGATGGCTTGGTCATTATACAGGGAGAAACAGAACTTACCCCCAAGTTTTCCACACCCTGTTCTCAACAAAATGTTTTTTTGGTCATGTCAATATCTGATTTTTTAGAAAAGATACAGATGTTTGAAGAAAATGCTGCAGTTTTTCGATATTTTCTCAACATTTCACCGCCACGGCTCAGGGCCGATTCTACAATCCTAGTATATTCTTGGGATAAGCTATACTCCGTATAACCCATTGAGTTTTATAAGGCTTTAGAGAAGGAAACCTTCAAAAATGATGGCACCGTCATCCAATTTTGGACGTATGTCTGAGAAATTCACTGTATCGCTATCCTTGTCGAGTTATATCTATCTGCGTCGCCGAAAACTGACCTGCTTTGGACGCGGTTGCCGATATGGGCAAATCTTCATCAATGAAAATTCCTCTGTGTACGAAATAGTATTTAAGGTCAATAGCCTTGTTTACACCGACAACTTGGTCCGCGGACCAAGTACTAAATACGAACTTTATCAGAACCAAATATTCCGTTCGAATGGTTTAAACAGTTGCGGGTTGCGGACTAGGCTGGTCCACTCTTGGTTCGATACTCGCCAGCAAGTTTACCGAACTAAATTTGGTTCGATCTGGATCAAAATTATGAGGTTATGTTGATTGTTATTATTGTGAATTGTGTTGGTTCTGAGTTTCTAAGGAAATGTGAGCGTACTTACTCATGTTTTTTTTGGTTACGAATTGTGTTGATGAATAATTTCGACTTTTTTTGACATTTGACGAATTGCGGGCGTACTCATTTAGTTCACGTTTGCAAGACGGTGTAAACGGGCAAGAAGCAAGCATTGTTCCTACCGTACTATCCCCACCAGCTTGGTCCTATCGGACCGAACTAAACGAGTTATCGATGTAAACTAGGCTAATGGTATAACCATAATTAATATACAGGGTGTTTATTAATTGAATGCCGATACTCAAGGGTGATAATCCTTGGATGATTTTAAGACAAAAAGTTCATATGGACCGTCCGCAAGAGCATAGGTTTTAAGATACAGGGTGTTGAAACTAAAAAAAAAAACTTTTTTATCATCACTTTGATACTATTCCAGATATATTTTTGAAATTTGGTACACGTCTTCTATGCATCAAAATGCATTGGAATTTTAGAGAGGGCGCAACCGAATAAAAATATTGGATGACACAGCAGGGTGTCAATGCAATTAGTAGATTTTATTTTTTTAAGCGAAAACCATGCGCCGGACGGAAAAAAATCAAGGAACAAATTGGCTCAGAAATAAATGGAGATTTTAAAAATAATTTTTATTTTGGAAGGACGCAGTGGCGTACAAGTTTTTTCCCCAAAAGTATTGAGTGCAAAGCCCGTACGGACGCCACTGGTAAAAATAATGAAATTGTTTGTACATCACAAAATGCATATTGAAGCCTAGAAGACGTGTACCAAATTTCATAAAGATATCTGGAATAGTATCAAAGTAATTATAAAAAAAACATTTATTTTTTAATATTTCAACACCCTGTATCTTGAAAATGAAGCTCTTGCGGACCTATGTTCATATGAACTTTTTGTCTCAAAATCATCCAAGGATTATCACACTTAAGTATCGGCATCCAATTAATAAACACCCTTTATAATAATACAGTGTGTCCAGAATAAAATGATGTTTATGGCACTATATGGGGATATTGGAAACTTTAAAAGATACGACGTTGCGTAAATGGAAGAAAAGCAGCATATTTGTATGCCCAAAAATATTCCACCTTTGTTTTATTTTAAATCGATACCGTAATGTGGATACAGGGTGAAAAGGGAAAAGGCAAATTTTGAAGAAACCACACAATTTTGCTTATTATAAATGCTAGAACTTTCAAATTTTCAGGATATGGTTAAGAGGATACGACAATTCTAAAAACGACGTCAAAAAAATTTTAGGCCCACTATGTTGCGTCCAGCCAAAGTCAAGTCTGTTTTTTTTTATGAAAGTCATATTTTTGAAAATCATTTTCAATGCGGATTTTGAAAATGAAAAAATTCAATATGGCGCCCATAAGAAAAACAAAAGTTGACTTCGGCCGCAAGCAACATAGTGGGCCTACAATTTTTTCGACACAATTTTCAAAATCACCGTATCTTCTTACCCAGATCCAGAAATTTTCAATACCTCATCTTTTATAATAACCGAAATATTGTGCTATTTAAAAAATGGCCATTTTTCTTTTTCACCCTGTATCTCCATTACGGTATCGAATCAAAACAAACCAAAGTGAGATTATTCTTGGGCACGCAAATACGCAACTTTTCTTCCATTTAACCGATACTGTATCTCCTGTAGTTTCCGATATCCCCACGTACATCATTTTATTCTGGACACACTGTATATAGAACTAGACGTTCTTCTGACAATTTAAAAAGGACCACCATTTGATTGTGTCCAAACCAATGATAGTATGAAGATTTGGCGAGACACGTCAATTTAGATATCAAGTGGGACAACCTTTGAGGTATCTCCATGGTAGAAAGAAACAAGGTATGCCAACGCGCATCTCATTGTGACGTCATTCGCTACAAACATACAGTGTTGCCATATTAGCGATTTATTCCAAATCTGCTTCTTTTGGAAACAATAATTTACGTCAAAATTTCGAGAAAAATCGCAAAGCGGTATTTATATTACTTAATTTGATTTGCGGCTATTTTTTTTATATCTATTTTGCCCAAAATCAAACATTTTTTAGTAATTTACTTATATTTTGATTGAGAGGTGTCTAGTATTATCTGCAATTTGGCAACGTTGATTGGGCATCTTGTCAGATGTCAATTTACTGACATAAGGAACGAGTCTACACATAGTCGATTCAATCATTTTTATTTAAAAATTTGATTAATTTGAATATTCAAAGGAATAATTCGTCTTTTCTTTCAATGCTATGTTCGTAATTTTGTTACCTGGTCACTTGAATCTGGTTTTTGATTGCTTGATATCAGACTTCAACGAAGATGGAAGAGTTGGATATATACAGCAAATGCTGCAAATACCATAAAAAGGAATGAAGACAAGAAGTTTTTTTTTCAAGGTATGTTTAGTGATTATGTATTTATAAGTAATCATCCATAGTATTGATGAAACGGACATAGATATTCACTGTGATGGCTGCGAAACTAGTGTTTTAAACCGGATTGAAGGTCGCCGAGTTGTAGAGGGAGCTGGAGGAGCGTGACCTGGATAGTAGTGGTAAGAAAACTGATCTACAAACAAGGCTTCGTGAGGCTTTAATGGAAGAAGGCATGGATCCAGATACGCTCCAATTTGAGATCCCTGATCCCAATGCTGTAGTTGAGAAATTGTCCAAGAGCTTGAGAGATCAACTGGAACAGAAATTCGAAGAATCTTCTAGAGCTATGGAAGAGAACTCTAGAAAGTTGGAAGATAAATTGGAAGAGAGGTTTGTAGAATCTTCCAGAGCTATGGAAGAAATCAAGGAGCAACTGGCGGATAACTACAACTGTTTGAAGGCTGATATAGCAGAGGAAATCGGAAATCTGGAGAAACAACTCGGAGAGACTGCAAAGGCTCTGGAGGACGAAATCGACGAAGTGAGAAGGCAAGTGGCAGTAATCATGCAACAACCGGAAGTTACTATGGGGAACCACGGTGCGAGTGCCAAGTTGTCTTTGACCACCAAAGAGACTGGGACGAACACCTCCACCTATTCCTCTTGGCATACCGATCTGCAGTTCACGAATCAACAGGCGAAACCCCAGCAAGGATCATCATGCGACCTGAAGTTTGGCTGTTCACCTGGTGAAGATGTCGCTGGGGAAGATTACGCAAGCAATCTTCGAAGAAAGATGAACGACATTCATCAACGAGTCCGTTTGAACATCCAGAGTGCCAGCGACCGGATGAAGGAGGCCTATGACGTAAACGCCGAGGAAGGCGGGTTCCAGGTTGGGGATCTGGTTTGGCTTCACAACCCACAGAGGCGACGTGGCTTCTCCCCAAAACTGCAAAGTTCTTGGGAGGGCCCGTATGAGATTCTGGAGCGAATATATGACGTCGTCTACCGGATAGAGAAACCACCACGAGGGAAGCCGTCCAACCGTTTAGCTCGGTATGCTGGAAACCATGACGATCAGGACGCTGAAGTGAGGCAGATCAGGTCACCCAAGAAAGACATGTCATTGGAAACTTCCATGTCTCTACACTCCAATGGCCAGAAAGTCCAGAATGGCGTTGTCCAAGAAAGGCAGCTGGATTTGTTCAAAGCACCGGCCGAATATTCGTTGGCTCACTGGGTCACTGAAGACCTTGGTATGAGGAGTGGTCTTGCTGCTGCTTTCAAGCGGAAATTTGGACAACTGGAACTTCTACGACGACCTGACTCATTTGGCCATTCCAAAGATGACCTATGACCGCGTGGACTGGCGTATGGTGAGAAGCATATGCTGGAAGTGATCTTCAAGGGGAGTGGTGTTGAAATCTTGGTGTGCTGCTATCCTTTCAGAAGGACGAACCAGAAGACAGTGGACTGCTATTTCCACCGAACATCACACTGCAGGTTTGGGGACAGTTGCCGATATCGACATGAGGACATTTCGGGACGAAATGCTCTAAGGAGGGAGCAATGTGACGAAACATGCCCAATGGAACGAACTTCCAAGGCGGTCGACAGCGGACTCGACGTCACAACCATTGCATCTTGCCATCGAATAACTCGGCTTTTGTCCCATTTGTCACAAGCTCAAACCACTGTTAATTTCTAGAATAACATGGTTGATTCGGTTGCCTACACCTAGAATATTGGAGAACTTTCGCCATCTATCGAGGCATTGAAGTGGCTCTATATAAGAAGCTCCGCCATTCGGACAGGGGAGTTAGGTATCGATTAGCCGCGAATTATAATCGTTACAACATAAATATACGCTGCGATTGTGAACATAAATATTTGTGGTTGTGTTAGTGACTTTAAATAAATTGATTAAAACTGGACAAGTGTTTTCTATAGCGGAACTCGTTACAATACTATCATCAGTTCAAAGAATAATTAATTCTGTTCGTTTGAAACTTTTTGTGAGGTTAGGAACTTCAATTTTGGAAAAAAAAAGTGATGTAGCGTATGGAGAATAACGTGAATATTTCAAAAATCGCAAAATAAGTGGGGGTTGCTATTTGTAATTTCAGGGGTAGCCACCCTGGGCGTGAGAGGGTTGATTCCAGAAAAACAACAGATACCTCAAAAGTTGTCCCCCTCGATATCTAAATTAATGTGTCTCGCCAAATCGTCATACTATCATTGGTTTGGACACAATCAAATGCTGAATTGTCACCCTGTATATACGGAGTATTGCTTATTCCAAGGATATACTTGATTTGTAGAATCGGCCCTTAGTGGTGTGGATTATATAGAACACTTACAAAATATGCTGCCCGATTTATTAGAAGCTCTGCCATTAGAACTTCAACAAGGCATGTGGTTTATGCATGATGGTGCTCCACCACATTTTACTCTAAATGTTCGCAATTATTTGCATCAAGAGTATCCAAACAGATATGGATCGGCAGAGGAAATGACGCTCTTGTAAAATGGCCACTACGCTCAACGGATGCATTTAAACATTCCGCCATAGAAGTCTAAGAGCCAGTGACATTTTTCAGTGATGATTTAGTTCTATTTTTTGAGTTGTACGGACCCTAATCGAGTGTCATCCGAGAGGGTTCGCCCTGATCGCGGTTCCAAGGGGGTGCGTGGCGGAACGCCCCCAACATAAGAAAAAATCTTTTTATCATTTAGTTATTATTTAGTCAAGGCTGAATTTTTTACCAATTGTTCTTTGGTAACCTACAATCATCCAGAATAATTGGCGGATCGATTGGCCAGTTCCTTAAGGGTGGCGGATCACCCTCAACATGACGTGGGACCGATGAACGTTTTATGATTTAGTTAAGGCTGAGATTGGGACCAGCTGTTCTTTGATACCCTACAATCATCCAGAATAATTGGCGGATCGATTGGCCGGTTCCTTAAGGGTGGCGGATCAACCACAGCTTGTCACGGAAATATTGAACTTTTCATAATATGATTTAGTCAAGACTAAATTTTTCACCGGTTGTTTTTTGGTAACCTACAATCATTCAGAAAAATTGGCGCCAATTCCTTAAGGGTGGCGAATCAACCCCAACATGTCGTGAGACCAATGAACATTTCATAATATGATCCAGTTAAGGCTGAATTTTCTATCAGTTGTTCTGTCACATGTGCGAAGGTGCGATATGATCCAGTTAGGTCTCAATTTTTCACCAGTTGTCCTTTGGTAGCCCACAATCATCCAGAAAAATTGGCGGATCGATTGGCCGGTTCCTTGAGGGTGGCGGATCAACCCTAACATGACACGGAAATATTGAACTTTTCATAATATGATTCAGACAAGGCTGAATTTTTCACCAGTTGTTCTTTGGTAGCCTAGAATCATCCAGAAAAATTGGCGGATCGATCAGTTCCTTAAGGGTGGCGCGGAATGGTGAAGGGTACCCAGACGTATGGCATGTTACGACGATTATTTTGGCAGGATACATGTACGTAATTTTAGAATAGAATAAAGATTTCACTCATTAATCATTAATCTCGGAGTAGCACCTTTTATACAAGAAATTTTATTACTTTTTGTGTGATAAGTGTGAGTATGTCTCCATGAATGTACAGGTAGCGATAAACGCTTCCTTATAGACTTCAAAACTATCTAAAAAAATCGACGTTGAGCCACACCTAGTGAAAGCGACAGGTACTTTTCGAAAACAACACCCAAACTAAACAAAAGTACTTTGAGAGAACACGACACTTTTAACTAAAATAAAGCGCTTCATTCATTCGCATCATAAATTACGCATATCTTGTTTAAATGATCGTCGTAACATTATGCCATACGTCTGGGCACCGTTCACTAATCCGACCCTGACCTCGTCATTTCAACACCTTATTGGTCTGGGATTCAAATTCAACCAATCAAAAGAGCCCGGGTGCCAAGACCTATTTTTTCCATTCCTGGACCTGGAAACCCCGAAGTATTTTGACACATAGCAGATATGGGAAAAGTTTGAAAAAGCTTCTCTAAAAAATTATAAAGTGTTGAACATCTATTGTGGTCTATGCAAGAATCTTCAATCAATTAATTTTCTATAGCTTCACAACCAATTGAAGTATTGCGTCACTAAAGTAGCTTTCCAGATGTGAAAAACAATAATCAAAAACTTTCCTGAAAAAATTTCCCCCTGGACCATAATGAAATTTTTGAGGAATTGACATAACCACACTTCTAAAACGGTGACAGTTTCAACTCAATGTTCATATCCCTGATGGAAAAAAATGGAAAGCGTCCGTTAAAAAAAATCCTGTGGCTTATGCAAGAATTGTTGAGGAATCATTGTCGTCATACTCACACAACTTAATCCAAAACCTCACAACCCATTGAGTTATTGAGTTGAATCTTTTGCAAAAGGAAAAAAAATTGAAGATTTTTCCTCAAAAACTTATGAAGTTTTACAACATTTCCTGTGAATCTTGCAAAATAAATGTAAATATAATCTTGAGAGTCTTTGGATTTATACCTAATTATCCTTATGAAAAAAGATGAGGCGAAGGTTCTGATCACGGTAGCAGTAACATTACCGACTTCAACTGTGTTCTTTTTCTTTTATTCAGAAAATTGATAATAATCGTTATCATTTATTTGAAAGTGTATTTGATATTTCTTTTAACTTCAGATAATTCGTAAAGTAAGTGAGTATTCATTGTTCTCATAACCCCACAAGCTTAAACGAAGCCAGGACGTTGAGGTTGCCATATTGTGTCAACTTTCTTTGTTATACACATGGAAGAAACACCCTGTATAACTCCACCATTTACAACAGAAAATAAAACATCACCTCCAAGTTATCATTTATTCAAGAAATGAAATTACAAATCAACCTCGGGGTACAAAAAAAAAAAGATAGGCACTGCCCGAAAACCTAATAAACACGAGCAAAAAAGCCTTGAAAGTAACCTAATGATTAAAACAAATTTTAACAGCAATGGCTTCAACTAAGCGAAAATGGAACTTTTAGTCTAATATCACTTCGTTAAATTTGAAAATAGTGAGGACGTAGTTGTACGTCCCAATTAGAACAGTCACTATAGATACTAATTTTGTCTATTGTTTCGTAATATGATAAATATACATTGTTATTAAAAGCTTAAGCCATTTTATTGCTTATCTCCTAAGTAGCTTGTGGGGGGAAAAGTGGAATAATCCACTTATCCCCCCACCATCCTGCATTATAACCCAGCATATCCCTACATAGTGTAGTATGGAAAAACATCGACAAGAAGAATCCATATAATTTTAAAATGTCATAGAAAATACACAATAATATATCATCATAATAAACGCTAAATACGCACACTTTTTTTCCAGTTTTTAGCAACAGTTTTTTTTTAATATCACAAAAACAGTGTCCGGCTAATCGAAAAACAACAATAGAGCTTTTGGAAAGTCAGATCACAATCATGAACGGCGACAAGAGGGAAATCACGTTTCGTGAACCCCGAATATGTTCAAAATAGTTGGGCGAAACGTTTACAAAGAACCCAACTAGGTACACCGACAGATGCTCAAAATTTTCAACTTGTGTGATTTTTCCATTATTTTTTTTTTAATCCTTGCCAACTGAGGTGTCCATGGGACTAGCCGGCTGCACTGAGGGCGGCGGCAATGACGCCCCCAAATTTATACTTGGTGCCGGTACTGCTGGTTTTACGAATCTTTCTGAAGTTCTAAAAGTTGAAGAAAAAATGAAAATTTGGGGATGTTTTTACTGGTAAATGATAAGACCAAGGATGTTTTTGGGCATTTTTTGTTCTAGTAAACTAAGGGTTATATTCACGGATACTATAGGAAATTGTTTAATTTTCCAAGTGGTACATTGCTGATCCTTTGACAAAAAACTATCAACATCTGATGATGAGAATCCTCTATATTACAATGAAATCTGTATGTTTGTGTTCTTATAACTCAAGAACCGCAGAAAGAAGTTGGATGAAAATTTGCTGTGTTATCAGTTTAATCAGGGAATAGTCCAAGGGCATTGTTTTTTTCGTCAATTCATAGCTGATTTTGCAAAACTAACATTTTTCGCCAGCCATTCGCCATTTTCTTTCATTTATTAACAATGACAGTAATTTTTTTCATTTGATGTTCTATTGGTACGTACAAAACATAAAGCCGCGTTCACATTATTGAATAAATATTTGCGTTGAGTTGTGAATGTAAATTATGAGAAACGGTAAGTGGAATAGTAATATTATATTAGGTAACTGTTTGAGAACATATTTGTAATATAACCTTTGGTTTTATAAAAAATATAAAATCGGAGTTCATTATTTTATATTAACTTACAAAGCGATCGGTGTTGCGGGTTTTCCAGATAGTAATGGATAGTTTTTCATCAGCTGCTATTTAGAACTTCATTCTTTTTCTGCCGACACGACATTAAAACTGAATTTTACTGCCTCCAAATGGGCGAGAAAGTAGGCGTTTCTAAGGCTACACCGGCAAAATAGTGAAAAATGGCTAGCCGGTAAAATTACTTTCAACTTTTTCTAATAGAGGGCGTTACAAGCTTATTTCCTGAATGCATGTAGCGTAATAGTTATACCTACAAATTAATATTCAACGTATTACCACGTCAATCAGAATGTTCACATACATTCTGACTTAATTAAATCCATAGACTTAATATTACAAGACTAGTAACAAAACAAATATTTTTAACCCCAACATCCCTCATATGAATATTTACTCTTTTTTAAGCTATGTTGTCATGTGCACTGGATGTTCTAAAGCTTTATGACAAAATACCCGGGAAAATAAATTAATTCAATTGCTAATATCCTAAATCAACAATCCCAAACAACCATAATTCCATTTATCTTCACATTTTCGTCACAAAGGGATTTGTGTCATTAGAAAAACATTTTTGAAGTGTAAATCTGTATTGAGGTGTACGTTTTATGATGAAACTTGGCAACATCTGACCTTAGAGTTAAGGTCAGCCAGTTTCTCTAACGCTATTGTTTATTGTGAGGTTAGGAAGTTATTAGGAAGTTTATTTCTCAATTTCTTAGGAGAAAACCTTGCTCTGTGAATTATTTTCTATAGAAAATGGCGCTATTTAGTGTTTTATTAATAAAACAATGCCTAAAAAGTCTGTAGTGTGTGAACAGAAATTAAAATCAAGCAGACATTTTGTCATTTCACCGGTAAGTAAACAAAAACAAAACTGGCCTCTTTTATCATTGTGCTGGAACCAAAACAGTCAATGCTTAAGGTATAGGCTTTATGTGTCATGTTATTGTAAGTCTATGATTAAATGCTATACATTAAGGATACGAACTAAAGTTCACACTTTAACGTCACTGTTCGTTTTGACTTCCGCTATCTTGGTTTTGGCTTTGGCTCTAAATGCTTACTGCTGTGAAACAGTGTTGCCAAGTTAAAATATTGGATGGATAACTTTGATTGTCGCCTTGACTACCAGAAAAATTGTCAAATTACGGTTTATGCTGAATCGTTGATGAAGATTAATTATTATGAGATTAAATAATTTCTGGGACATAAAAATTATTCGAGATGGTTTCAATATTTTTATTTCATATTGTATCGTGAAGTATCATTTACCGGACCCAAAACCAGTCCGGTAAATGCCACTTTACATCAACAGGGACTGTAAAAAAAATTATTTGACTACTCCAAAAATTACATTTTGCATCATCAAAGACTGTGAAATTGCATAGGTAGCATGGTTTGGCTGGCGCCATCTCATTATTTTAATTGATAACTTGACATAGAATGTTGATAACATATAATTAACCTATCTATTACCCAAGTGTTGACATTGTTTGGCTGGCGCCATCTCATGGTAACAATGTGAGGCGAACTGCCACTCTGAGTGTATGGTTTGACAAGAAAACACTTTAAACCGATTAAGTATGAAACAAAACATTAACGATACACAGCCGTTGAATGACATTAAACAACTCGTCTAGAAATTCCAGACTCGGCTCCTTCGTCGCCTCGTCCATAAACATCTCGACTCGTGATTTAAAAAGTAATTTACCTGAGTAACCTGAATTACTATTGATGATCAGCTATTTCGTGTTTTTTAAAGTAAGAAGTAGGAAATACTACCTACAGTTAGGTATAACAGGGTGCCAGCAGAAAAATAATGTGTTTTTTTTAGGCTTCAAGAAGTGTCCGGACTTACTAAGCCACGAAAAATGCCACTTCACCGCTTAGGTATACAATATACTATTGTTCAAGATAGATACGGCAATACTTGGGAGTATTCATCTGTAAATATTACAAAATATCGTGATCCACTATGTGATATTGTCTGGATTACTCCCCATACATCAGAGTGAATCATTTCCAGTATATTTTCTGCTAGGTGTTCCTTTTGGGAAAATGACAATCTTGTCATTTTTTCTCTTATGCATATTTCAGTCATCAAGTTTGCCATCATTTACTTTATTTTGTTGCATTGCAGCTTCAAGAGCTGTTCTATTTGTGTGTCCCAAAAGGATGACATTATTTCAGCTGAATAGAAAGAACTTTCTTTTTATTGGCTTTCACTTTGAATAAAGTATAATAATTGTCTTTTTTTGTGATTTTATGGTAGCATCCTTTTTTTAATACTACTTGAAAAGATAAAAATAAATCTATTTGGAAACTATCTTCATCTTGAAAATTTAGTGCTACTTTTCCCTTGAACTTCTGACGCTAATTTTAGACATTAGGGTTCATAATTCTCATGTATTTTTATGAAATATTTTATATTTTGAACCCTACATACAGCTCCACTATCCACTGTACATCCTCTATCAAGTCATCAACTATCTTCTATTTTCAGTGGCTAGATAAATTTTGAAAGATTTTAGAATATTTCGATTTTTTTTCTACATTCTTTAGTATTAGGGTTGTAATAAACACATCTATCACATTTTGTCTTTTGTAAGTCCTATTTTCAGGATTTTTATTTTTTTTCCATAATTATTATTGATTAATTTTCTGTTTTGATATCTTGTATTGTTTTTTTATATCCTTCTTTCTCACGATTGATATACGGAGTTATTTTATTTCTTGCTTCGTTATCTTCTAAGATTTTTATTTTCAAATTTTCCGCCATTTTGAAGTTATTATATGATGGGGGAAGAGAGTATAACGGTAGTTCGTCGTTTATTTCAATTTCCATTTTTTGCCAGCTTATCTTATGTATAAATGAATATATTGAAATGTTTTTTTATAGTGTACACTATCTCTTTAATTCATTTATTGTAAAATTAGGTTCTTCAGTGATGTTGCTCTACGAGCAGATTCTTTACTTAGATAATTTTTTCAGTAAATCCTATTTTTTCAAGCTTCGAAAGGCATGTTTGTTCTTTTATAGCAAACTGGCTGCTGGGCCCAAAACCTGTAGTTGATAGTTTCAGAGATTATTTCACAGTACGTTTTTAACATCTTGATATATTTTAATATAACATTTTTATACAAAGGTAGGAATAATAAGAAGTGTCTAATAATCGTCGCCGGAATTACGTTCAATGAAATTAAACAAAGTTATGAGTTGTGTAAGAGCGACATCCTTATTGTGAAGGATTATAAATTATTGGGTCTGTTCGTAGAACAATCACAAACCAGTCAGAGCCAATCAGGATTTACAGTTTGCAAACTACTTCTGACTGGCATTGACCAATCGATGAAGCGCTGACTGGTTTGTGATTGTTCTACGAACAGACCTATTTGTTATAGCAAAAAGAAAAAAACGACAGTGTACGTCTCGTCACAAGTCATAACATTCATGCCCGCACGAACACATACACAATCATCTGACACTAACAATCTTCCCCATGTTATTATAGCTCATAAGTCTTCTCGAAGATACCATGATTGTTCATTTTGAAAATGAACGAGACAGAAATTGACCTCAACCCTCAATTCGAAGTAGTTCTCCTGCTATATATAGAAAGAATGGGATCCTGTCAACAAAATTCATTCCAAAATGATTTTTTTTTATACACTTCCAAAAAAGATTTGACAATTTTCCCATATTATTAAAAGAAATTTCATTCTTTTTCACGTGGTACCACTACGACACTTTAATTCAAAGAGGTTCTTGTTCTACAGGGTGCCACAGATTCGAATGCATGCATTCAGTTATTATAAGAGATACCGGGTCGGTTAAATGATTGCAAAGTTGCGCATTTTTATGCGCAACAAAATGCCGTTTTGAAATTTTGAAAATTCCAACTACTTCCGAAGATATTCGAAAAAAACGAAATTTCGCAAAAATTATTATTTCCTGGGTTTATTTGAGAAGATATTGTAAAATGAATTACACTCTCTCATTGCCACTTTTTCTCCTCTACAAGATGGCGGTATCAAATTAAAAATCTGACGTTTCGTCTTTGAGCAGCCATCATCAAGTTCATTTTTTTAAATACGGACCTGGATTTTTTATTTTATTTTTAAAAAGATAACTGTAAATAAAATGAAAAATCCAGGTCCGTATTTAAAAAAATCAACTTGATTATGGCCGCTCAAAGACGAAACGTCAGATTTTCACTTTGATACCGCCATCTTGTAGAGGAGAAAAAGTGGCAATGAGAAAGTGTAATTCATTTTACAATTTTACATAAACTCAGGAAATAATAATAACGTTTTTGCGAAATTTCGGTTTTTTCCGAATATCTTCGGAAGTAGTCGGAATTGAAAAATTCAAAACGGCATTTTGTTGAGCATAAAAATGCGCAACTTTGCAATCATTTAGGCGACCCTGTATCTCTTATAATAACTGAGATCCCATGCATGCACTCGAATCTGTGGCACCCTGTATATGTAAGAAGAGGAGGCTACTACCAACAAGATCATAAGTTTCAAAGTTTATTTTTTTGATGATTTTCCAAGTAAGTTCTGGTAATTTTCCCATATTATTATAGGAAATGTCCTCTTCTTTCACGTGGTACCACTGCAACATCTGGATTCCAAATGGTTCTCTGCTATATCAAGAAAAATGAGGTACCTACCAACAACAATAGTTTCAAAGTGAATTTTCTTGATCATTTCCCGAAAAAGTTCTGGTAATTTACTCATATTATCATAGGAAGTTTCTCCCACTTTCACGAGATATCACTGCAACACCTCAATTCATAGTGGTTCCGATGCTATATATCAAAGAAAATGAGGTTCCCACCAACAAGATTAATTTCAAAGTTTATTTTCCTGATAATTTTCCAAGTAAGTTCCGGTAGTTTTCCCACCATTATTATAGGTAATTTCCTCCTCTTTAACGTGGTACCACTGCAACACCTCAGTTCCTAGTGGTTTTGATACTATATCAAGGAAAATAGGGTCCCTACCAAGAAAATCAATTTCAAAGTGAATTTTCTTGACAAATTTCCAAGGAAGTTTTGAAAATTTTCCGATAATATTATAGGAAATTTTCTACCCTTTGACGTGGTACCGCTGCAACACCTCAATTCCTAGTGGTTCTGATACTATATCAAAGAAAATGAGGTTCCCACCAACAAGATTAATTTCAAAGTGAATTTTCCAGATGATTTTCCAAATAAATTCTGGTAGTTTTTCCATATTATTATAGGAAATTTCCTCCAGTTTCACGTGGTACCACTGCATCTACTGAATTCTTAGTGGTTCGGATGCTATATCAAAAAAAATGATGTTTCTACTAACAAGATTAATTTCAAAGTGAATTTTCTTCATAATTTTTCCATATTATTATAGGAAATTTCCTACTCTTTCACGTGGAAACACTGCAACATGTCAATTCCAAGTGGTTATCCTGCTATATCAAAGAGAATGAGGGAGCAACCAATAAGATCATTAATTTAGTAGTGAGTTATTAGTATAGATATCATGGGAAAATTCCTCCTCTTTCACGTGGTACCACTTTAATTCCTGCTATATTGAAAACAATGAAACACAAAAAAAATCGCAACAATCCTTGGTCTTTATCTACTAACAATCAGTACTCACCTACGATGCGCAGGCGCAGGCGGACTACCCTGCACGCCACCTGGCGGCGGTGTCATTCCACAAGCAGGACAACGTGGCGGTGGCACCCCGGTAGTCGACAACAACGCATCGGACATGCGCGGCGACGGTTGCGCAGCCAACCCTGCAAAATAATCAGTCAAACTGTCAACAATTCAATCAATCCTCACCAGGACTCAACGGCCTACTCTGACTGGGACTCATGTACGGCACTGGACTCACAGTATGCGGTCTCACTCCAACCACGCCCACCACTTGCTCATTATACTGCCGCTCCTCCTCCATCTCCAACGAACTTTCGCTTTCGCTCAAATGTCTACAAAGCGCCTCTCTCCGTTCCACCTCCAGCTGCAACTTCCTCTGCAACCTCAAATTCTCCTCTTTGATGTTTTTCTCCTCCTGCGCATAACGCTGCATCTTCTGAGTGTGCTCCTGCTGGCTATTGGCCAGGTTTTGTCTCAGACGGTCCACCTCCTGTCGCAAATTCTGAATATGCGCACTCAAGTTGGACACGCTGGTGTCGCGCGGACTGGTCGGATCCGAAACAGGCTGATCCAGCTTGATTTGGAGCATTCGCTTTTCGGTTTCTAATTTATCCATGCGCTTCCAGAGTTTGTTGACCAGGGCTTCTTGTTCTTGTTCGAGCGTGTTTTCGAGTTCGACTTTTTCGCGGCGCAACTGCTCGAGATTGGTTTGTTTGGCCAGGGTTTCGGCTTCGAGTTTTTCGATTTTGCGCATTAGACGGTTGACGAGGCATTCTTGTTCTTGTTCGAGCGTTTGTTCCAGTCTGCACTTTTCCTGTCTCAATTGAGTGAGTTTGCGCGATAGATCGTTGGTGAGGCACTCCTCTTCGCGCTCGTAGTGATGAGCTAGAGACTCTTTTTCCTTTTTCAAGGCTTGGATTTTTTTCAGAAGAGTGTTGGAGATGTATTCTTCCTCTTGTTCTGCTTTGGCTTGCTGCAGAAAATACAAATTTGCTTTTTTTTGTTCAACAACGAAATGATAAATCATTGAAAAAGTAAACGACTTTAATTGTTTTCTAGTTCGTTGCTGGAACGAATTCTGATTATTTTTAGCTGATCATAAAAAGTTTAAGTGTTACGGTTTTGATTGCTTTTTGCTGAATTGACGTCGTATTGTTCCAATTTGATCTGTTTTCTTAACTCTAAAAGTTTCTACAAATTCTTGATTATCCCACATTTCCCAAATTCTTTGAAAGGGTACAACCGAGTAGTCCTGTGCGGTATATCGGTATACCAGTATTCGGTATTTTTTCCATGCCGTCTTATCGGTATTTTTAAATATCGGTAAACGGATTTCCGGTTATTGCGGTCAATATAGTATCGGTATTACCGTAGATTGTAGATTTTCATCTTTTCAATTTTTTTCAAGATTCATTGTCCCAAATTTTTTCCAACGCTATAACTTCAAAACAAATTCACCGATTTTAATGAACCTTCCATCATTTCAAAGGAAATTTGATCTACTTTTTGCATGAATTTATAGGAATTTTCATTTTTTCCAGTTTTCACAAAATACAGAATATTTCACTCTCAACATTCATTCTCCCAAATTCCTTCCAACGCTATATCTTTAAAACAGAGCCTTGCATCATTTTAAAGAGAATTTAATCTGCTTTCTTCATGAATTTGTGTGGAATTTTATCAAATTGCTGTTCTCAAATTTTTTCAACATTCACTAAGCTAAATTCCTTGCAATGCTATAACTTCAAAACGGATCGACCGATGTTAATAAATCTTGCATCATTTTAAAGCGTATTGATTTGATCTTCTTTCTTGATGATATCTTTTCTTAGAAAAAAAAATCGAGATTGAAACGCTAGAACTTTTTACTGGATTGATCGATTTTGTTGAACCTTGCATCATTTTAAAGGATAATGTACTTTCTTTATAAGTTTTTGTGAAATTTAATCTTTTCAAATCCAGAATATTTCATTTCCAATATTCATTCTCCCAAATTCTTTAAAAGGTTTTAAAATTTTTGAACAGATTGACCAATTTCAATAAACCTTGCATCTTGCATCATTTTTGAGGGAATTTACCGAGGAATTTATCTAGTGTTCATGAAGTTTTGTGAATTTTCATCTTTTCAAATTTCCACAAAATCCATAAGTACTTTATTTTCAACATTCTTTTCCCAAATGTTCGAGCAAATTTTGTTAAACGCTCGGTAAAACGTTATATCTTTTTAGTTTTCGGCAACAAATTAAATGGTCAGTATTTCAATTTTATGGACAGTACTCTTTCGCATTATTTTATTTCCCTTGGTCAGTATGATAATAAATGGTCGGTTGAAATAATGAAGGGTCAGTAACATAAAGAAGTGGTCAGTAAAAATGATAAATGGTCAGTATAATAATAAATGGTCGGTTAACGGTTAGTAATATAAAGAAATGGTCAGTAAAAATGATGAAGGGTCAGTAACATAAAGAAGTGGTCAGTAAAAATAATAAATGGTAGATATAACTAATCAAGAGTCAGTATCATAAAAAAACGATCAAATAAATTAGTAAAAGCCTGGTGAAAATAATGGACAGTCCATAAAATTAATAGAGCGACAGTAATAGCTATTTACCTAACAAGTGCGGAAAATTAGTTTTTCCGCACGAGTTTGCCGTTCACCGACCGACGCGTAGCGGAGTTCGGTGAAGCAGCCGAGGGCGGAAAAACATTTTCCGCAAGTGTTAGGTACAATAGTTTTTCTACAGACGTGCGGAAATAAGGATATAATTCGTAATTTGAAAGTTTCTGATGCAACTAATGACAAATAAATAATAATGAATGTCGAAATGTGTAACTAAGCGACCATAGTTACCTGGAAACCTGGTTGCTGTTTGCTTATGATATTGTTAATTTTGACATATCCGTGCGGAAAAATTTTTCCGCACTGGTGCGGGAAATCTGATTTTCCACATGGATATAATTTTCCGCACGGCTGTAGGAAAAATTATTACTGACTATCGCATACTGGCCATTTATTATTTCTTACTGTACATTTGTGGAATTATTACCAGCTAAGTCATACTGACATATCATAAATTTTTACTGACCATTAGAATCACAATAGTGAACATAGAAATACAGGCCAAATAGTACTTTTACTGCTCAAAAATTCCATTTTTACTTATCATTTTTAACAGAAATACTGTGTCTTTTACAATATTATACTGACTGCTTGTGATATTATACTGTACATTATGAATTAAATACTGTTCAGTTTATTAGAACCCTTAGTTTTCACTGGATTGATCAATTTCGATGAACCTTGCATCATTTTTAAGGGAATTTGATCTTCTTCCTTCATGAATTTGTGAAGATTTTTATCTTTTCAATTTTTGACAAAATCTAGAATATAGTTTTAAAACGAATTGACCAATTTTGATAAACCTTGCATCATTTAAAAGGGAATTTGATCTATTTTTGATGATCCTTGCATCATATTTAAGGGGATTTGATGTACTTTCTTTAAAAAAAAAATTGATTTTTTTTTCAAATTTTCACAAAACTTTCAACATTCATCCTCCCAAATTCTTCACAACCTTATAATTTTTGAAAGGATTGACCGAATTTGATGAACCTTGCATCATTTTGAAGGGAATTTGATCTACTTTCTTCATTCATTTTTGGGAATTTTCATCATTTCTCAAAAGTTTCACAAAATCTAGAATATTTCATTTTCAACATTCTGTAAAACGTTTTATATTGTGACTGGATTGGTCGATTTTGATGAACCTTGCCTTATTTTGAAAGGAATTCGATCTACTTTCTTCATGAATTTTTGTGAATTTTCATCTTTTTAAATTTTTACGGAATCCAGAATATTTCATTTTCAACCGAGTTTTCAACATTGTTTTCCAAATTCTCTAAAACTTTTTACTGGACTGATCGATTTCAATGAACCTTACATCGTTTCAAAAGGGATTTCATCTACTTTCTTCATGAATTTTTGTGAATTTTAACAAAATTCAAAATATTCAATTTTCAACATTCTTTTCCCAAATTCTTGAAAACGCTATAACTTTGGAACGGATTGACCGATTTTGATGAACCTTGCATAATTCAAAAGGGAATTTAATCTACTTTCTTCACGAATTTTTGTGAATCTTCATCTTCTCAAATTTTCACAAAATCCAGAATATTTTTCAACATTCTTTTTCCAAATTCTCTAAAACGTTATATCTTTTGAACGAATTGACCGATTTTATTGAGCCTTGCATAATTTGAAGGGAAATTTGATCTACTTTCATCATACACTTTTGTGAATTTTCATCTTTAGAAATTTTAACAAAATCCAGAATATTTTATTTTCAAGATTCTTTTCTCAAAGTCTTTAAAACCTTTTAACTTTTAAACAAGTTGACCGATTTTAATGTAATTTGCGTCATTTTGAAGCAAAATCGATCTTCTTTCCTAAGAAATTTTTCTGTTTCTATATCCCTAAACAAACATCAAAGAAATTCGAAATATTCGATTTTGACTACTCAACTTGTTGCCGTTGTTAAATTTCTTCACTCTAGATCAATGTAACAAGTAACAAATTCATGTTCAATAATAACGCAAAAATCTCGAAAATTGCCAAAATCTATAGATAAGCCCCATAAAAGTGTCATAATAAAAACCATAAAACCAACTCACAATAATCACAGAAGCCTTCCTCAAATCATGATTCTCCTCCTGCAACGCCTTCATCCGCAACTTGTATGTCTCCACCTCCACCTTCAGCACCCGGTTCTGTTGCTGCAAACTTTCAATGCGTTTCTGCAACTGTTCCCGCGTTATGGGACTGGGAGGCATCATTATGGGGCCCCCGTCTATGCTGCTCGAGTCCGATTCACTTGCCGAATCTGCCATGGTAAACAGTGTGGCTGGAATTTCGACGAATTTCCACTGAAAACGGAGTTTTTTTTGTTGATTTTTTTTTCCACCGCAAAAAGTGCCTGCTGTGCTTGGTTGACACAAGTGACAAGCTGTTGGGGTGGTTTTTTGAGGTTATGCCTGAGCCTGGCTTACATTCAATTTCATTTCGAAGTGGAACTGTCAAATTTCCGCTTCCCAAATGTGAATCATATAATAGTATCTACATTGTATTTGGCGTCAGCGTGACTTTGAACATAAATAAATTGTAGATATTACCATATGATTCCCATTTGGCAAGCTGAACTCTGACAGATCCAGTACGAAATTGAATTGATGTAAACCTTACAGCTTAGATTATGGCCAAAAGGGTTGGTAGCGTTGAGTTGAGTTGGTTTTATGGTTGTTGAGGAGGAAATGGTTGTGTAAATCAACGACGTCTAGGTCGTTGGTGTAAATTGATTAAATTGGGGCCAATTTGGTTTTAACGGGATTATAGTGATTTTTATGTTGACACTGTTGGCAGCATTGAATGGTTGGTTGACAAGTGGCTAAAACTAAGGACAAGCTGGTAGAAGTAATTTCAGTGCAGCGTTGTCACGTCCACCTCAATTTTCGCGTGGTTCAGAATTATATTTTCCTGTTATTACTTGAATAGATTTTTCTATTTTTATCCCTTGTTGAACGCTAAAGATCTACTTTTTTCATCTTTGCAAATTTTAACAAAATCCAGAATACTTTATTTTCAACATTCATCTTCCTAAATTCTTCAAAACGCTATAACTTTAAAACAGATTCAGCGATTTTAATAAACCTTGCATAACTTGAAAGGGAATTTGATCTACTTTCTTCATACATTTTTGTGAATTTTCATTCATTTCATCTTTACAAAAACGTCCACTTCAATTTCCAGGTGGTTCAGAATCATCTTTTTGTATAACTACTTGAATAGATTTCTCTATTTTTATGGCCGATTGCACCGAACTATCTAAGGGATACTTAATTAACGCTAAGCAACCCTTAAATAGGTTAGTGCAAACGGTCATAAATGTATTAATTTCAATTTTGTTTTGCTATATTATAGATTATAAATTAAAAAAGGACTCAATGAAAGTCCAGCACTATCCGAGCTCTTTGCACAGATTTGAAGACATTTTTCACAATAGATTGATGGTGCGACATCTGTCGTTGTTTGGACAAGTCTTATAAAGAATTCCGAATTGATACAATAACTGATGAATAGATGTCACACTACTCGTGCACCTTAAAACTGACATCGAAGATACAGTAGTTGATCGATAGGTGACGCCACTTGTGCCTTTTTAAACAAACCTCATACCATTGACGAAATACAACATTTTTGAGTACCTATAATTTGACAATGATGTCATTTTTGCTGATGCCAAAAGGCGACAAAACCACTCACATTGTATCAAATTTTCTTTTCTCCTATCTTAATGCGCCTCATACAGCTATATATCGACAATATAGATCCCTAACTTTTCCTTTTGTACGTTGTTTGTAAAGTGGCTGATAGATGACACTACCTCCGTTCCGCAAAGGGTTTGCATGACTATATTATTGGTAATACAGGTAGCGATAAACTCATAACTGATACAGGATACAATAGCTGATGGATAGACGTCGCTACTTGTACTGTGACTTCGTAAACACGTCTGAATAAAATTTTATTGGCATTACAGATCACTGTATTGTGTCAAATATTGATACAGTAACTGAGGGATAGATGTCTCAACTTGTACGGATCTTTTAACGACTTTCCAAATCAATAGAACAAACATAGGTATTGGTTGAATTTGAAAAATATTACCCTCAAATTATTTTTAAAATTATTAAATTCATTTTTTTTGGGAGATAAGGTTAAACAAAGCACAAAAATTCAAAAATTCTGATTTATTTATATCCATATACTCCGGCGATAATAGATTAAAACTACTAAGATACGATAATAGTAAGGAATACAATAATTTAGACCATCGTTTCCAAATGGCTCAGACTTAATTGTACAGTACGTTATTTCTCAAATAATCATAATATTCACCTATATCAATACAATTAACATTAAAAAACAATAAAAAACACATACTTTGCTAACCTAAATAACAAACCCTGGAAACCAAGGCGGGGGGGGGGGGGGCGACATACACACAAACACGGACAGTTTATTGCAATCCAGGCACTATTATACAAATGTTAAAACACGTATCACAGAACCAAAAAAAAATTAAGAAAAATCATAGCCTAAAATTGCACAAATTACGAAGCCCCGGCGTATTGAATCACACTATATCTAACGGGAGAAGAGTCTATACAATCCTCCTTCCAGCGCTTCCTTGGAGGGAGGCTCAAGTCTGGATCCGCAGTGGTGACGGGGGACTGTGGATTGGAGTGAGGCGGAGTGGCCCGCTCTTCTTCAGAAAACTCGTCCAGCACCAAAGCCGCCTCCACTTGCTTTCTTATCTCATCTCCTGCTGTGATGGGCATGGAGTAGCGCTGGGCGGTGTTCTTCATCAAACCAAAGATAAGATCTTGTCCGTAGAATTCGGCACTTTCACGGGCGGTGGCGGCGGCCGCCAACAGTTCCACCCCAGCAGAGGAAGCGGGGTACGAAGTGGGCAAGTACCCAGGAGTGCGGGGGTATAAGTAGTAAAAGTCATCAGAGGGCCTCTCCTCCTTGGAGTTCTCCTTGTCACTGGCCTCGCTCGATGGGTTGGAGCTGGGCGGTGTGGGGGGTTGTGGGGGATGTTCCGAATGACTCTTAATGTGCGCTTCCATGCTTTTCTTGGAGTTGAACGTATCGTTACAGATGGTGCACTTGTAAACCTTCTCTCCATAGTGCGCCACCTGGTGCAGCTTCAGCACGTGGTTGTACCCAAAGCTTTTACCGCAGATCTCACAAGAATACGGCTTCTCCCCGGTGTGGGTGCGCGAGTGCACCTTTAGCTGCTTGCTGCAAGTGAACCCCTTTTGGCACACATTGCACACATAAGGCTTCTCCCCCGTGTGCGTGCGCATGTGTATCACCAACTGGCCCGACTGGATGAAAGTCTTAGAACACACCGTACACTTATGCGGTCGTTCCCCCGTATGGATGCGCATGTGGCGATGCAGTTTGCCCGAATGTTCGAACGCCCTGGAACAAACCTCGCACTTGTAGGGCCGCTCCTTGGTGTGGATGCGTCGATGGACACTCAAGTTTTCCTTGACGCTGAAACTTTTATCGCAAAACTCGCATCTGAATGGTTTTTCGCCAGTGTGGGTTCGATAGTGCCTGGTTAGTCTGGCGGGCACTGCAAAGGTTTTCGAGCAAATGTTGCAGCGGTACGGATCAGCAGTTCCATCTTCTTTGGTGTGCGCTTGGCGTTGGTGCGCCTGTAAAGCCATCTTGGTGGCGAAAGTTTTGCCGCAAACTGCACACGGGTCAACCGCTTGCGGTTGTGGCGGGAATGTTGGCAGATCGGGACTGCAAACTAGTTTTTTGACGGGTGGGACGGGGGCGGCGGTGGCGTGGAGGGCGGGCGATACGGCCTGGTTGTAGAAGCCGACCATTTCTTTCGTCGACCAATCTTCTGCAATTAAAAAAATGATTAAATGAATGGGGATGTTGTTGTACAACCATTTTTATCGCGCTTTAGTAAATCGCGTATTAACTTTTCATCGACCGGATTTTTTGACATTGTGGCACGTCCGCCCGGTGTGGCGGTCGTTTCGGAACTGCGCTGCGAATGTGCGCTGCGTAAGAGCGTTGCGTTCTGACCCCACCCGCTGCGTTTTGGGGTGACTAACCTCGATTAGGGACAGCTCACGCTAAATGATAGGGTACTCAGGTTGTTGAACTGTGTTGGGATCAATATAAGATGGGTTTGGGCTTTGTTTCCTGTTGTTTTTTCGTGGAAATTGATTTTATTGTTACCTGAATTTGTCAAGCCGCTCTACGGTGGCACTGGAACAGGTTGCACGAATTTCGCACATATTTTCGAGAAAAAATGGCATTTTCTCGTTTTGTGGCAAATTATTTGATTGCATCCACCATGATGCACCGGCCAGACTGCATTATCGAACCGTCGCGGAAATCTTGTCTGCAGAAGTTTCCGAGTTTCCATGTTGCCAGAGTTTCCGGAAGTTGGGATTTGCGAATATGTATTTGAAAAAACTGTTGTTGGACTCGTTTTGAGAAAGATAATTATATGCGTTTTTCCAGGTTATAGGAAAGATTTTTATTCATTCACATGCATTTTTCCAAATATCCCCGTACAATTGTCAACGTGCATTGATCCATATTTTTAAAAAAAGGCGGACACAATAAAATTTTCCATTAATGATAATCCAAATACCTATGTGATGGGAAACATTGACCTACAATTTTCCCATATTAACCAAAGTGCATTTTTTCACATAACTTCAAAAACCTACGTAGGTACCGACATTTCCGCATTCTTTCAAGGTAAATTTGATAAATTACATTTCAATTTTCATCAACGTGCATTTTGCCTTTTTTTCTGCAAAACGTGCATTTTTCAACATTTTATTCAAGACACTTTATCCACAAAATATCTTTTAGTCTTTTAGGCGTCAACATTTCACATATTTTTCTAAAGAAGCTTAATCCACATAAAATTTCGTTATTCACGGATTCAACGATTTTTTGTGAAAAGAACATTTTTCCACAATCTTTTTAAAGTAAATTTGGTGTATATTTTCCAACGTGCATTCGTCCATATTTTCATCAACTTAATAATAGGTGTGTTGGTTATTTCGGTGTAGGATAGTGTAATGCAGATTGATTTTTGTAACTAAGTACCAGTGTAAAGGAAATTCACGCGTTAATACGTTTAGTAAAGATAATCTATCTATCGATTGCAGTGTAGAAAAGTGTAAAAAACTGTGCACTAGTGGAACATAACAAACACACCAATAGTTTTCGTTCTTTCAAGCAAAATGTGCATTTTTCCTCATCTTATTCAAGGCGCATTGAACCAGAAACAAACTTGTAGGCCGCAACGTGCATTTTTTCACACATCTTTCTAAATAAGCTGAATTTCACCTTAAATCTAATTTTTTACGTATTCAACGATTTTCAGTGAAATGTGTGCATTTATGATAAATAAGAGAACAAATAACAAATGTGTGCATTTTCCAAAATCTTCTCAAACAACAAAGTGCATTCTTCCTCATTTTCTAATATAAAACGATCACAAAATTTGAGCTAGTGCCCTTTTTCCACATTAAATTGACGAACTAACAAGAAATATCGACATGTTCATCATTCCATATTGATCATCAACGTGAATTTTTCGATATTTTCCCAAAAAAACACGTTTCAACATAAAGCAATCACAAATATCAACACGTGCATATTTCCACGTAAATCTTTGTTAAACCGTTACCCTTACAGAAATAGTCAACGTGCGATTTTCCACATTTTCAGGGTACATTTTTCCACATAAAATCTCATTTGCAAGGTTTCAACTATTAAAAAAAAATACTCGGAGAAAAAACTACAAGCCGCATGGTGGGTGTGCAATTTTGCACATGTATGTACAATCATTTTGCCTATTTTCCGTTCATTTTCTCACTTTAGTTGTGTAAAACACGAGTGGTAAAGTGCATTATTCCACATATTTAACTGAAAAGTGCATTTTTCCATATACACTGAATTCCCTGTTGAAGGAAAAATGCACGTTTTAGTTGAATGGGTGTTAAATGTTATATCCTGCTGACGTTTTTTCAGGGAATTTCCGAAACGGTGATGGATAAAAAGGCAAAATTTTGTACATACACTAACTTAACATTGCATGCCCGATAATATGGTATTATAATGGTTTTTAAAAATAGACCAGTGGCGGGTAACAATGGGGGCGATCAAAATTTTACTCCCATTTTTTTGTACGTGGAATTTTGAAAGTTTTGACTTAAAAATATTAAAGTACAATGTTTTTTGCGAAAAAAAGATATTCTTGTCGTGAGTTGATAAGTTGATAATCCGTTTAAGAGTAAAATCGATTTAAATTTGTCATGTTAAATGTATGCAATGTATTTAAAACAATTTCACTCGAAAACGGTGTTTTATCAACTTGGAACAAAAATATGTTTTTAACGCAAAAACATGGTACTTTCTAATTTTTGAATTAAACTCAGAAAACTCCACGGACAAAATTTGCTCACTGGAGGACATTATTACTCGCCCCTGGTCAATTTTCAAAAACCACTGTAAAACCATAGCATCGGGCATAAAATGTCTAGTCAGCTCACAAAATTTCACTTTTTTATCATGAACCATTTCGGAAATATCATGAAAAAACCATTATCAGAATACACTGTACCTATATCTCCAAAACAATGCCCTTCATAATGTATAGAACACAAGTTTATATTTAAAAAATCCGAAAAATTTCAATCCTCCCGCCGCCCATCAAAACCCCGCACAATTCCCCCCCACCACCCACACACATAGTCAATGTCCTCCCAGCCGCGCGCGAGGCGGTCCCGTACTGCGGCTTTTGCCGCAACGTTGCCACATTGCTATGAGACTTTGCCATAGGAATGAGCCACGAGCGCGTCCGTAGTGTGGGGCCTCCACGTGTCGGCTTTGGCTGATTTTTTAGCACGAGCGCCGACCTCGACAACCCGATACGAGACGTAGGTCGCGGCCATAACGTTGCGGTGTTGTCTTGTTTGGGTTTTTTGACGGTGGTTTTGGGAATTTTGAGTGTTGAGGTTGAATGGAATGTATGTTGAGGTGTGACGGTTGGTGTGGTGGCAACGTTGCGTTTTGTAAAAAAACAGAAATTGATTTTCAGGGACCCTTTGAATTTTTTCAAAAAATTAGTTATCGACATTTAATTTGAAAACCGTTGATTTTATCAAAAAAGGTTATTTTTCAAAAAAAATATGCCCTTGCGTGATAAATTGTCTATTTCCTGTGAAAAGTTTTTGTTTTTAATAACTTTTTTCCAAAAAATAAAATAAAAATTTGGGTTTTAAAAGTTTGCAAGGATGTCTCGATTTCACAATTTTTATTTAAAAAAAAAATGGAATTTCCAAGTTTGACTGGATTTTGAAACTCCTGCCGATAAAATGGATAAAACTGAAAAAAAAAACTCGCAAAAATTTAAATTGAAAAAAAATAGTTTATTAAATTTTATTCCAAAATCATTGATTTAATAAAAAAAAGTTTTTTGTCATAAAAGTTTAGACTTCACGTCATACATACTTGACGTGATTGTCGATTCTCTTTTTTGAGTTGTTTTTGAGATATTTAATTTTTTTTCAATTTTAACTTTATCTAAAAAAATTTCGAAATCATCAAATTTTGGAACTTTGCAATAGGGACGACTGATAAAACTTTTAGAGCCTCACAAAAAAACCTCCATGTGATTTTGCCGTAAGTTTTAGAGTTTCTGCTTTATAACAAAAAAAAAACGATACAATGGCCTATTTATTTATATCCAATAAAAATGAAATCAATAAATAATTACCGTTTACAAAAACGTTGATTAATAATGAGCCGAATGAACTAAGGTGTTAAACTTGGCAACGCTGGCACGCGCTGACCGATTTCCAAATTTTGGCTAAAAAAATTGCACCCTTTGCTCATTATAAAAAATAATAGAAAAAAGTAAAATATTTGTTTGTCTATTGAACTTGGATTTTGAAAATATAGGATACTAAATTCAGTATTTTTTTTTCAATAATAATAAAAAATACTTACAAAATACTCTCGCCTCGTAGACTATCTTGCAGGAAAAAATTGCACAAAATCCTCTTTAATTCAAAGTAAAAAAGTTCAACTCAACCGTTCAGCAAGTGGTGCAAAAAGCAACTAAGCATTTTAGACGCGATCGGCAGCGTCGGGACGTCGCGAAGCCACACGAACCGTCTTGTTCGGCTCCATCCGTGACCTGTCCCAGAACACGTGGCGGTGCCGCACTACGGCGTTTGCCTCGTGTGAATGTTTTTCTCTCATCGAAAATTTCTGTTGTTTATTTGCGTCTCTGTGTTCGGAAATTTCGAGTCGTTGGTAATGGTCATGGCGGATTTCGGGTTTTGCAATGTTGATTTGATGATGGGTCGGGTCAGGATTTTTTTGGGTTGGGTTGGCCCGGGTTTTTTTTTCGGTTTTTAAGCCACTTTTATGGTTATACCTATGGGCAGAAGATACATGTTTCTGATTCCAGTTGGGCTCATTATAAGAGTTGCCAACTTCCAGGTTGTAGCAAATTTCCTGCTCTTTCAAATGGAGCAAATCTCGTTTCAATATCTTTTGTAGTTTTTGAGTTATCAAAGAAAATGTCGCATGGCTACAAAAACCACTTAACGATAGATATTAATTTTCCAAAATTGTTTTCTATTTTGGGAATAAAGTTGTGGGCACTCCTTTGAATCCAGATTCCAGATTATAGCGAATTTCCTCTTCTTTTGAATGGAGCAAATCGTGTTCCAATATCTTTTGTGGTTTTTGAGTTATAAAGGAAAATGTCAGATGGCTACGATAACATCAGTCGCCTTTTTAACGGCCGATTGTAATTTTCAAAAATTGTTTGGTATTCTGGGTATAAGGGCACTCTATTAGATCATGATTATAGCAAACTTCCTCCTCTTTCGAATGCAGCAAATCTTGTTTCAATATCTGTTGTTGTTTTTAAGTTATAAAGGAAAATGTCGGACATAACATCAGTCGCCTCACAAGAGGCGATAGTAAGTTTCAAACATTATTTACTGTTTTGGGAATAGAGTTTTGGCCACTCTTTTAGATCAAGACTATAGCAAATCTTCTTCTCTTCCCAATGGAACAAATCTCGTTTTGATATCATTCGTAGTTTTGGAGTTATAAGGGAAAATGTCGGATGGCTATACAATAACATCGGTCTCCGCTTGAGAGCTGATGGTGATTTTCAAAAATTGTTTTGTATTTTGGTGATGGAGTTGTGGGCACTCTTTTAGATCGTGATTGCAGCAAATCTCCTCCTCTTTCGAATGAAGCCAATCTTGTTCCAATATCTTGTGTAGTTTTTGAGTTATGATTTAAAATGTCGTATGACTACAATAACATCAGACGCCTCTTAAGAGCCGATAGTCATTTTCAAAAATGGATTTGTATTTTGGATATAGAGTTGTGAGCACTCCTTTAGATCCAGATTTTAGTGAATTTCCTCCTCTTTTGAATGGGGCACATCTCGTCTCAATATCTTTTGTAGTTTTTGAGTTGAAAAGGAAAATGTCGGATGGCTACAGTAATATCGGTCGCTCCTTAAGAGCTGATAGTGATTTTCAAAAATTGATTTGTATTTTGGGAATAGAGTTGTGGACACTCTTTTTAATTTGGATTATTGCAAATTTCCTCCTGTTTCCAAAGGAACAAATCTCGTTTCGATATCTTCTGTAGTTTTTGAGTTATAAGGAAAAATGTCGGATGGCTACAATAACATTGGTCGCCTCTTGAGTGCTGATGGTGATATTCAAAAACTGTTTTATATTTTGGGAATAGAGTTGTGGGCACTCTTTTAGATCATGATTGTAGCTTGTAGCAAATTTCCTCCTCTTTCGAATGGAGCAAATCTTGTTTCAATAACACTTGTAGTTTTTGAGTTTTCAACGAAAATATCGGATGGTTACATTCTCAAGAGCTGACAGTAATTTTCAATATATGTTTTCAATTAGGGAATAGATTTGTAGGCACTATTTTTGATTCACATTATACCAAATCTCCTCCTCATTTGAATTGAGCAAGTCTCGTTTCAGTAACTTCTGTGGTTTTTAAGTTATAGAGGAAAATGCCGGATACCCACAATAAAATCAGTCACCAAACCAAACATATCCATTAATAAACAGACGTAAAACATTTTTCTTGGCTAATCCACGTCTATAACTCACGGATATTATTACAGAATAGTTGAGGTATATCCAGTCCAATTTTCAACTCAATATCTCAACTAGAAAATTATTGAGGTCGCCTCAAACAGACGTGCACAAAAAAATTGCCAACAATTTCCTTATGATCAATAGACGTATGTAACTCACAGATATTAACTTGATAGTAGTTGAGGATTATTTAGTTCAATTTTCAACTCAATACCTCAATCAGAAAATTGTAATGTTCACCTCAAAAATTGTTTTGCTGAGTTTGAGAGCGTTTTCTGGAAAATGAAGCTGACTCAGCTTCATTCATTTTTTGCACAACTAGAATAAAAGTTTTCGAAATGATTTGGTGCAAAAATCGCTTCTCAAAGTGAATTTTTCAAAAAGTTACGAATTGTTTTTGTGAGAAATTTGTAAAAAAATCGTTTGATTGAGTTTAAGGGCATTTCATGAAAGATGTATAGCTTCATGATTTTTCACACAACAAAAAACGAAGTTTTTGAAATAATCTGGTACGAAAATCACTCTTCAAAGTGAATTTTTTAAAAAGTTACAAATTATTTTCGATTTTGCCAGAAATTGGTTTGATTGAGTTTGAGAGCGTTTTTTGGAATATGTGGCTGACTCAGCTACTTCTTAGATTTTGTAATAATCTGGTGCAAAATTCATTCCGCCAAATGAAATTTTCAAAAAGTTAAACATTATTTTGGTTGTGCTAAATCTGCCAACAATCAGGGAGTTTAATTGAGTTAAAAAACATTTCCAGATTAGATTGAGGCCTCAAATTGATTATACCAATAAAAAAGGAAATGATAAATGTCTTCCTCCTCCCACAGCACCCCAGTGAGTACAAGTGATTTTTTTTTGCATAATATTTTTCTGACAGTCATTAAAAATCCAACTTGTCATTTGAGGTGATTTTTTGAACCTGATCCCATTTTGTTTGTTACCTGCGCATATCAAGATTAAAGATTTAAATCTAACGTTAATTAGTCAAACGACTCAAGTAAACAAAAAACCGATATTTTTCACGATTTGGCATTGACCATTGTTCAACGAGTCTGGGGTGACAAAAACCGCAATTATTCATGAACGATAATCAACTGGGCCACGAGCCTATAAGTCAAGGCTACAAACTTTATCTAAAACAATTAAAAATAGATTTTCCCTGACCACTCAAGGTTACAATTCTCAATTTTCGACACATGTCATGGTCAAACACCGAAATCTTTTTCTCCGTTGCGTTGGGCAAACAAATTTTAAGTTGAGCCGAGTCGCTTTTACTTAAAGGAAATTGAATTACTGTGTGGTTCAATGACCGCCAAAAACTGCGATTATGCCATTGAATGCTGTTATTTTTAGATTAAAAATGTTTATTTAATTTTTTGAGATTTTATCGCAGTGTTGTTACTTATTGCTTATTCCAAATTTCACACTGCAATTGATTAATTTTACTGAAATTCACAAACCCAAACGGTTTCAAGCTATTCCAAACTCAACCCAAAGTAATCAAGTTGCCATACAAGCTCAAATTCCAATCCATAATCAATTCAAAAACGACAAAAACTCCTCATTATCAAGCAAAATGGAGAGTTTTCAGGCAATCTGACAACGTGGCCTTGAGAGAAATCCACGTGTATCTTGAAAAGCCGTAGTGCGGGGCCGCCTCGCGCCGACTTATTTTTACGAGTTTTGTTGATCTGTAGGCAGGTGGGTTGTTTAGTCCACATTCGTTCATGGAAAAAACCCTTCTTGTTTTTTTTTGCTGGAAAACTCAATTTTATTGTATCAGTTCTTGGACTAAAACAAAAAATGCAGTTCTTTGAAATGGGTATTCAATAATTTTTGTATTAATTAATCAATGGCGGAACAATTGGTGGAAACACAACCCCATTGTCAATATCCTCAATTAATCTTCTCGTAGGCTCATACACTAGGTCAGTGGCGTTTCTAGCAAAAATAAAATCGGTGTGAGTGAATTTATCGAAATTCACCCTGTATATGAGGATGGTGTTGGGGATTTGTTGTACTGCTTCATGGATATCCTGAAATTGAAAAACATTGAAAAATGGTGCATGGAGAAATGTTTTTTCTTAATACTGAGTTTCAACGCTTCACTATGTTTTCGTCAATAAAAAATTCATCACAGGAAATTGGAAGTTTTGGGAGTTGCGCATTAAAAGAAGATGAAAGAGGCATGTTTATCGATCAACTTCTGTGATTTTCAACGGTCCAGCCCTCCGCAGTCATTGCGTAGAGCCTCATAAAGTTAATAGTGTTTTTAACGCTTCTCTATGTTTTCGTTAATAACAAATTCATCACAGAAAAATCGGAAGTTTTGGGAGTTGCGCATCAAAAAAAGATTAAATAGGATTTAAAGAGTGACTTTTGTGGACTTCAACAGTCCTGCCCTCTGCGGTCATTGCGTAGAGACCACATGAAGTTAATGGTGATTTTTTGATGTTTCTCTATGTTTTTATCATTAAAAAATTCATTATTGAAAAATCGGAAGTTTTGGGAGTTGTGATTTTTTGATGTTTCTCTATGTTTTTATCAATAAAAAATTCATTACTGAAAAATCGGAAGTTTTGGGAGTTGCGCATTACAAGAAGATCATAGAGGAATATTTAAAAAGTAACTCCTGGGAATCTCAACGGTCCAGCCCTCTGCACTCATTGACTAGAGCTCTATGAAGTTGATAGTGATTCTTGATTGTTTCTGTTTTCATCAGTAAAAAAATTCATCACTGGACAATCGACAATTTTGGAAGTTGCGCACTAAGAGAACATGAAGAAGAATGTTTTAAGGGTAACTCCTGTTAATTCCAACGGTCCAGCCCTCTGCAGCCATTGCGTTGATCCCCATGAAATAAAAAAGCGGAATTTTAAATTTTTCTGTCAACATATTTTCCTAAAATTGAAGTTGAAGTAGTTGAAGCTTCCATATTATACCCAACCTAACCACTTTCTTAAATGATGACCGTTGGCCATGTAGGCCTTGAAACGTTATAAAGCAATCCTATTCAAATTATAAAAGTAACTAACCAACCCAAACTGACCTAAACTATCCCAAACTAACCATATGCATCCTCAAAAATTGGGACTTTTGACGATGTAGCCTTCAAACATGAAAAATACCAACCAAGTAACCCAAAGTAAACCCAACTTAATACCCTCAAAAATGGTGACTGAAGCTGTCCCCTCTTAAATAAAAAATAATGATACCCAATTGTTGGGAACAGTGAAAGAGTGCGAAAAAGTTACCTTCAGCTGAATGATACTGTCACGTGGTCCAAAAAAGAACGCTGTTGGAACGGTAGCACGGGACAACTTGTACAAAGGTGGGTCTGTTTGTCCATAAACCCGTCTATTCTGTTTCACACCAAAATCATACTGACGGAACGAACCATTATTGAATTTGTCCATAAAATGCAACACCTGTTTGCAGGACATGCGCGGCAAGTTGCTGGCAATAACTTGAATATCCTTCAAAACATTATAGTACATCAACCTAACCTCACCTCTTTACTTTGCAACACCGACTACCGACACATGCGACCCAATCAACGCAGTGGCCAAAATGCAGATTGTTTGCCACTTTGCGTCGGCGCACATTAACCTTATCGTGGGCTTTAGGGCTTCGTTAATGGGGAAACACTCGGTGAAACCCAGATAGTTCAACAAACCCTTCAAGAAGTCCGCCAACGCTGAGGAAAATTCCGCCAGTGGGTAGTCGCTATTTTCAAAATAGGCGAACTGGCCCAACTTATGACGAGTTTCACTGGCGTACTGGGAAAAAAAAGCGAAAATCTCATTGCCTCCTGCTGAGTGGTCCACGAGATGGAGTTGTGGTTGGAGGGTGTGTTGGAGGGTGAAGTCTATGGCGGACGACAGGTCGTAGACGCCGATTTCGTGCAAACTACAACTCATATTAACTTGAAACTCTTACAGGTACATACCTGAACTATCAATAGTCCGGGTCCTTGTTCCAGTCGTACTTAATGTGGTTTTTCTTCATGGACCCCATAACCCCACGGGTGGAGAACAACCAGACGTCGTACCCTCTATCAGCTAGGTAATAAGGGAACGAGTCCTCTTTTCCGAAAATTACAAAGACGTGTGGGGATCCCCCCATACCATGCGCTATAAGGACCACACTTTATAGGGTGTTAAAATTTGTAAAGGATATACAGCAAAGTTCAAATTGTGGCAAAATTGAGTATTTTGATACTCAATATAATGCCGATGGAAAATCCGAAAAATTCCTAATACGTCCGGAGATATCTGGGAAAATCCGAAATTTTGTAAAACGGTTTTCGTGTTTTCCTGGGTTTATGAGAAAAAATATTTTTAAACAAATATCACATCTTCATAGTCACTTTTATCTTTACAAAATGGCGTTATCAAATTTAAGATCCGACGTTTCGTTTACGAGCAACCATCATCAACTTTTGTTTCAAATAGATGAAAAATCTTGTTCTACGCTTAATATAATCTTATTTTAATTCTAATTCCATCGACATATGACACTTGCTATTATTCGACGTTTCGAGCTAATAACGCCATCATGAATATGAATTGATGATGTTTGGGAAGAAACGAAACGTCGGATCAAAAATCTGATTACGTCATCTTCAAGAGGAGGAAAAATACACACAAATGTGAAGTCTTTTTCGATCCATCTCTCTTGGTCACGTTATATGAAAAAAAAAATCAAAATTTCAAATTTCCAAATTCAAAAACTGTTGGTTTTCAAATCACTATTTTCCTAATTCCGTCCCACTTTCAATCGAATTTGCATTTACAGTGTTTTTTTCTTCTCTACAAGATATGTTCATTGGATATTTTTTATATTATTATATTATATTTTATGCTTTTCCCAACCAACATTTATTCACATTGATGATGGCTTTATAACTCGAATCGTTGAATAAATGTTAAGTGTGATATGTAATCGAAACAAGAACGAAATAGTTCGTCTACTTAAAAAGGCTAGAAACATATAGTTGATGATGTGTATCTTGAACAAACGTATGAGAAACTGAACAAAAACAAACCCTAACAAAACAATAACTAGCCCAAAAAATCACAAACCCAACACAAACTGATCCAAAAAAACATTAACTGACCCAAAAAACTCCTGACTATCTCAAACCAAATTCAAATCAACCCAAACTAATAAAAACAACTCAAAAGAAAAATTTACCAACACAAAATTTCTCAAACTATCCCAAACTAAAGCCAAACAAACATCAACTAGCCCAAAAGATCCCATACTAAACTCAAATCAACCTAAACTGATCCAAAAAACCCAAAAAATCCCAAACAAACCCAATCTATATCAAACTTTAACAAAAACTAAACCCAAATTAACAAAAAAAAACAAAAAACACTAGCCAACGCAAAAAGTCCCAAACTAAACTCAAACCAACCCAAACTGATCCAAAAAAAAGACCAAACAAACATTTACTAACCTAAATTATTTCAATCTTAACCCGAACTATGTAGTAAAAAAAAAATTTAACATCCCAAAAAACCCCAAACTACCTCAAACTAAACTCAAACTGATTCAAAAAAACCTAACAAACCCCAAACTATACCAAACAAAAAAACAGTATAACCAGCAAGCCCCGTAAGGGCGGAAGCAATGGACAATTTGCACATTTTTTGGAAATATGAAAAATATCAGCATTATGCCATTACCGTTTAAAAAATCTATCTACGGCATCTATTGTAGTAATTAACGATTAAAGAAAGCCAAATCAATCCAGGAGTCATGCTGACGTCACAGAATGCATTATCTATCTCCGTCTGGCGTATATGACTGCAATGAGAAGGAGAGAATGAGAGAAAATCCGTTTTCTATCATAATTAGTGAAATCTACGTTTTCCTTTTTATTTATTCAGTATATTTTTGCTAATGAAATATGATATACGTATTCTATACGTATATAAAATTTGAAGTCATTTGAAAATGTAGGTATGGAAATTGTCCATTATGAGGTAGTTTAGTAATCGCTGGCCTCAATTTTTCCTCGCATGTCATGGCCAAACAACGATTTTTTTTCTCCGATGGGCAAACATATTTTAAGTTGAGCCGATGAGCCGAGTCGCTTTTTGAATAACTGTGTGGTTCAATGACCGCCAAAAATTGCGATTATGCCATTGGATATTGAAAGCTGTTATTTTTAGATTAAAAATGTGTATTGAATATTTTTGATTTTATTACAGTGTTGTTAGGTTTCTATGACATAACGTACTTTGAATTCCATATTGCAATTTTATAGGTAGAAATATGTGCACTAACCCAAATTTTCATACAAGCTCAAATTCCAATCGATATAGGTAATAGGTTTTGTTGATCTGTAGGTATAGGTAAGTAAATTAGTCTACATTCATAAAAAAATCCGTTTTTAAGTTTTGTAAAAAATTACTTTTGTTTTCTAAAGTTCATTCAATCGTTTTTTAAATTCTCTTATCAATTAATCAAGCTTAATCAATAACCGTTCATTTCATTTTTTCATTAATTATTCATTGGCGGAAGAATGGGCGGGAACACAACCCCATTGTCAATATCCTCAATTAATTTTCTCGTAGGCTCATACACTAGGTAAGTGGCGTTTCTAGCAAACATGAAATCGGTGTGAGTGAATTTATCGAAATTCACCCTGTATATGAGGATGGTGTTGGGGATTTGTTGTACTGCTTCGTGGATGTCCTGAAATTTAAAAAATAAACTATAAGTGGATTTTTTTAAAAGAAATCTTCCACGCCTTCCGCCCCCCCCCAAAAAAATTAAAATTGCAATCTTTCTGAGAAAAAAAAAAGTTTTCAATAAACATTGAGTGTCCTTTTGACGACAATTCGGAATTAAAAAAATGGACAAATTTGAAAAATATTTTTTCTTGTTTATAGTACCTACTCTCAAATCTGAGAGCGAAAAAAGAGAAAAGAGCTCAATGACAATTAATCATGATTTTTTGTGGGTTGAAAAAGGGATAGAGATCAAATAACAGTTAATCACCCTCCAAATGGGCGAGGGTCAAATTTAAAAAAAGTGGAATTTAAACTTTTTATTCAAGGGAAGAAAAAGGCGGAAAAAGGAGGAAAAGTTTCCATATTGAATAAAAGGTGAAGTAAATTTGAGTTGAGAGCGAGAGAGAGGGAGAGGGATAAAGAGTGGAAAGGATAATTTAAAAAAAAAGACGTCATATTCCCTTGTCATCTCGCTTTGGTCTTATCCCTTTCCTCATTCCTATCTTCCATTGATATTTCTCCTCTGTGAAATAATGCGGTCCTTTCTTCTATATAGGCCCAGCATATTATATCCACGGCCATCACCATCTGCCTGATGTAGCCTATGCATGTGTGGGACCTTTGCCCAGATCGCACCATATAAAAGTATGTGGGTGGCAGAAGCCAGAATTTCGTTTTTGTTTACTTGGTCACTTTACGTTTGGAAGAATGGACATCCAGGGCTTTCATTGTCGTCAGGCTTCGTTTTCCGGCCTAATTTGAACACCGTTCCTACATCATTTTTCTTCTTTTTGTAAGACAAAAGTATCGCAGACTTTTATTATGCATTCGTTGACAACTGACTGGCTGGAGTTTGCTTCTTCGATCATTTCTGTGGGGTTCTTCGCCAGGAGTGCAGAATGGCCAGATCCTGTAAAATGCAATAGGTCATCATATATAGATAGGATGTTCCACCAGGTGGGAATTTCTTCTTCGACCCTATTCACCATCATCCTTCTATTAGTGAAGTAATCTTCGACGATATTCTTTTGGGTTATACGGTTATATAGTTTGTTCCTGGTCACTAGATTATTGAAGATATCGCCGAAGAAATTTAATTCTATGTGATCAGAGGATAATGGAGAGATGCCGTGGTGTTTGCCATCTTTGATTCTCCTGCCAGCAACCTTGATTTCCTCTATTGAAAAATATCACAGTATGTAGTCGTATCGCAGATCGTAAATATGATTATCAACAGTGTTCTCACAGTTGGTATCGTTATTTCTCTATCACCATCCGCAATTTTTCTGTTTTATAGTGAAAACGAAACGTTGCCAAATTTATCTAGTTCCTGCGTGGTAGTTGGCACGGTCTTTGGCCGTTTCTATCTTATAGGCTTCGCCAAATACCTATATTATTCTCCAGGACGACGCTGAGTTCTTTTTCCCTTATTGAATTTTTCCCTAGATCTTTTTTTTGTTTCTTTTCCTGTCTTCTCTTTTCTTTTCTACTTGTTTCTTTTGTTCTTTGTAGGGCCAATGTTGCCAATATTGCCCCCAGGGAGAGTTTCGTGCAAACTGTAGTCCTCTCGTTAGCCCTGCTCTTGACAGGGATGAAGTTTGGATCTCCAATAAATGAGCATGTACAACATTTCTCAACTCAGTCAAGAGCTCATCGAACAAGTACCGTTTATCATTGGAGAGCATGTCGATCTTCTGCGTTCTCCTAAAACGAACGTGTTCTTTCAAAGAGTAGAAAAAGGTGCATTATAATGGGCTCAGTGTCCAGCCAATTCTTTCGCATGTGGAGAAATGCAGCTTCCACGAGAAATAGTTTTGTTCCTGCATCCTGCATGCCATATCCGTGTGTGTGACACCACGCACATCTGCGTGTTTTGGCAAAACACGATGAAGTGATATAACTTTCTAAAAAAAAACCCACTGGATAGGGTTCTTTTCTAACCCAAACTAACCCTAACTCCAACCAAGAGTAGGAAATGCTGGCGAGAAGATCTTGGAGGACATATACGATACTTGCTCGCCTTCCCCCTACCTCAGCGGCTGCAAAACATCATTCCAGTTGACCTACCACCAGGTGAGGAGGAGTATGGATGGTGGTTTGGATAACTCAACCCCCTCCACTTCAAGAAAACGTCATTTCTTTTCTCTCTCATCCCCCCCACTCATCCAGACCGGATGAGACCCGGCTCTTCCAGAAGGGCGCAGTTTTAATCTCATGCGTTATGCTGTTAATTCATTTCATTATTGACATTAATTGATTGCATAAAACTAAAAAATGCACTCAGAACACTAGACTCCCGATTATCCAAAACCCGATTATGCGAAGTCCGCATTATACGAAACGACCTCGGATTATCCGAAATTGTAATATTTTTTGTCGTTTTATTGGCATATCACCTCAATAGATGGAAAGACATCTCCGCCAGATTTCGAAAAAGTGACAATTACCTCTCTCTTGAACTTATAAAAATGAATACAATTTTTTTTCAAAATAAATACATATTAAAATGTATGTAGAATGCAAGCTATCATTTATTTCCACTTGTCATGTATGTATTAGGTGTGTAAATGCATACGATTGCATTATTGTGTTTTGTCAGAATTTATTACAGTTACTTTTCCAATTCATACAATATTTCAGTAGTTCTTATGAATATATTATTTGTTTTGTTGTGTATTATTTAAATGAAAATTTAATGAATATTTCGTTTTCAAAATACTTTATGTAGTTGATGATTTTCCTTTATCTCCGCATTATCCGGAATTTAAATTATCCGAAATCGGTCCAGTCCACACTATTTCGGATAATCGAGAGTCTACTGTACAAAGTTTTCATCATTCCCATCATTTTGAGAAAACTATGACACATGGGGACACTGTTTTGGTACCAGATTAAAGCTGATTAAATTCTCTACAATTTCTTTACTCATAAATTTTTCCTAGGACCATTAGTTTAGCCAGTATGTGTCAAGGATAATCGGCATGCCGATAAATTTTAACATTCATATTCAAAAAAAAATCCTATCTTTGCCGGGATGTAAGTCCGTAACCAATAGACCTTGGGAGCTCAAATTGTAGCACATTTAATTATCAGACTGGCCGACTGGCCTTATAGCTGAGGATGTGAAAACGGCAATTGGGCGCCATTTAGAATAAAAATCTGGATTTAAATTGAAAATTGTAATGAGGATGAAAAGAACTTCAAAATGAGGTAACACTCGACCTCCCTTTCTATTTGATTTTTTTTTTTCAAAATGCCCAGTCACCATAGTTTAGTCCTTAGAACATAGAACCCACTTTGGTAATGGTAATGGTAAGGGTGGGGGGACAAAAGCCAAGCGAGTAGGCCTAATGGCCCTTTTCGCCAACCCTGTTCACTCCAGTCGTCCTGTCTTCATTATGAAGCGGAGCAGGTCATCCCAGCTCAGGTCCCCCAACTCCACCCGAGGAAAAGTCCCTCCTCCTCAGGCGACCCCATCTATCACAGACTCCCAGTAGATGGTAGGAAGTTTCCTCCGCCCTTCTACAGTAGAAACATAGGGGTGATTCACCTATTCCTAATAAATGCAAGTGTCGGTTGAGCTTGCAGTGTCCTGTCAAAATGCCAACGATGATGCTCAGTGCCTTCCTACTCTTGTTCAGCAATAGGGCCGTCCTTGGTTTGTTGGGTTGTGTGATTATCACTCTGGCTTGCCTACAAGTCGTGTTATTCCTCCAGTTTTTGACTGTGTTCTCCCAAGCCCACTCATTCAGGGCCTCGGAGGTCAGTCGTTTACTTCTTGCTCTCGCCTAGGGCATGCAGGGCATTACTGCATTTTTGAACCAGCGGGCAGCTAATCCTTGGCTTGCATAATGCCCTCAGTGCTGCTTGCCTGTCAGAACAGATAACAATGTTATCTTCTGTTCCTCCTTGAACCTCTTCCCTAGTTGCTACATCCAGGATAGCAAAAACCTCTGCTTGGAAGACCGTTGTTAACTTTCCGAGAGGGAAAGCCTCCCCGGCGTTCCTGTCTTGTCTGTATACTCCGGCTCCTGTAGCCTTAGAGCTGGCCTTTGAATCATCGGTAAACCAGATTTGCGTTTTACCTGGTGGTTCTGCCGGTGTGGTCCGCCATTCGTCCCTGGATGGAAGGTGTACGTCAAAAATTCTGTGGAGTCTGAGTCTTCCATCCGAGGCTGCCAGTCCCACCGCCAGTAACGGTATCTCACGCCTCACAATAGAAGCTAATCTAGTGTGGCCAACCTCTGTGCCTCTGTCCTTCCATACTTTCTGAGCGGACATCCTTACGTATGCTGCCATCGCTTCCCTCTTTATCCAGATTGCCAGTTCTGGCAGCGCATGGAGGATGTTCAGTGCAGCTCCTGGTGTAGTCCTCATTGCACCGGCTATGCTCAGACAGGCCATCCTTTGAAGTCTGGTTAGTCTGATCTCGTTAGTGGCTTTCTCGGTGGCCGGCCACCAGACCACGGCTCCGTATGAGATGCTCGGTCTGATCACGGCTCGATAAAGCCAGTGAACGACGTGTGGTTTTAGGCCCCACCACCTACCCACCGCTCGGCGCAGCAGCCACATTGTGGCTATGCCCTTTTTAACCGTCCTTTCAATATGGGTTTTCCACGTTAACTTACTGTCTAAGACCACCCCGAGATACTTGACCCCCTGTTTCAGTGCCAGCGGCATCTTATACAGAATAGGCGGCTTGAACTTCTTGAGATTCCTCCTGTTTGTAAAAAGGACTAGCTCCGTTTTTGTGGGATTCACTGAGAGCCCCATCTCTTTACACCATTCCTCTAGAATTTTACACGCTGACCTTATACGCTTGCAGATAATTTCCAGATGTTTACCTCTCACGAGTATCAGGCCATCATCGGCGTAGGCCTGCGCGTAAAAGCCCTCCAACTCCAATCTTGTCAGGAGACTGTTCATTATCAGACACCAAAGCCTGGGTGAGAGGCAGCTGCCCTGGGGGCAACCTCCTTGCACGTCTGCCTCTACATGGCAGTCTCCTAATGACGCTTTCACCTGGCGGTCCCGAAGAGCGGATCGAGCCCAACTTACCAGGGAGGCCGGGGTTCCTCTGGCCGTAATTGACTCGCAGATGACGTCCGTTTTAGCCCTATCAAATGCTCCTTCCACGTCAAAGAACAGAGTCAAGGCGACCTCTTTGTCGTTTAAAGTCCTTTCAGCTAGTTGCACTACGGCATATAGAGCCGAATCCGTACTCTTACCCTTGCAGTAGGCATGCTGGTTCCTGTGAATTGGAGATCTCAAAAGAATCTCCTCCGTCAAATACCTATCGATCATCTTTTCTAATGCTTTCATTTGGAAAGATGTCAAACTGATTGGCCTGTGGGATTTTGGTATTCCGTAGTCTTCCTTACCAACCTTTGGGATGAATACCACTTTAGCGGTTTTCCATCGATCTGGGACGTGTCCCAAGGCGATGCTGGCTCGGAAGATGGATTTGAGTGTTGGTTTTAGCAGAGGCTCGGCTCTCTGCATCATCGCCGGGAAAATCCCATCAGGTCCTGCTGCCTTGTATGGACTAAACTCACTTAGTGCCCACTCAATGGATTCGTCGCTGACGATTTTATTCGCCGTATCCCAGTCAGCCATGAGGATAGGGGGGTGGAGCTAGTGAGGGATTGGTACTTTCTCCCGGAAAGTGCATGAGTTTGGAGGAGTAGGTGTAGTGAACCCACTTTAGTCTCAGCTCCTCTAGTTTGATTTTGTGCCAAACTGGCCAACCCAAACTAACCCCAACCAATAAAAACTAAACCAAACTACCTTCCTCTAAAATGGTGACTGTTGGTGATGTAACCCCCAAACGTATTGAAGCAATGCAAAAAATCACAAATATTGATGACACAGTGAAAGAGAGCGAAAAAAAAAGTTACCTTCAACTGAATGATACCGTCATGTGGTCCAAAAAAGAACGCAGTAGGTACAGTGGTACGGGACAACTTGTACAAAGGCGGGTACGCTTGTCCATAAAGCCGTCTATTCTGTCTCACCCCAAAATCATACTGACGGAACGAACCATTATTGAAATTGTCCATAAAGTGCAACACCTGTCTGCAGGAGATGCGCGGCAGGTTGCTGACAATAACTTGAATATCCTTCAAAACATTAAAGTACATCAATCTTCAACCTCACCTCTTTACTCTGCAACACCGACACATGCGACCCAATAATCGCACTGCCCAAAATGCAAAGTTTCTGCCATTTGGCGTCGGCGCACAACAACCTCATCGTGGGCTTTAGGTCTTCGATAATGGGGAAACACTCGGTGAAACCCATATAGTTCAACAACCCCTTCGCGAAGTCCGCCAACGCGGACAAAAATTCCGCCAATGCGTAGTCCATGGTTTTCAAAATAGGCGAACTTGCCCAATTTATGGCGAGTTTCACTTTGGCGTTGTACTGGGGCTTTTCGGAGAAAAGGGCGAAAAACTCATTGCCCCCTGCTGAGTGGCCCACGAGGTGGAGTTGTGGTTGGAGGGTGTGGTGGAGGGTGAAGTCTATGGCGGCCGAGAGGTCGTAGACGCCGATTTCGTGCAGACTACAACGCATGCATTACACAAATTTATACACAGGAACCTACCTGAACTCCCAATAGTTTGGGTCCTTATTCCAGTCGTACTTGATGTGTTTTTTCTTTATGGATCCCATAACCCCACGGGCGGAGAACAACCAGACGTCGTACCCTCTATCGGCTAGGTAATAAGGGAACGAGTCTCTTTTTCCAAGAACTACGAAGAGATGAGGAGATCCTCCCAAGCCATGCGCTAGAAGGACCACACTTTTGTTTTTGATATTGGCATATTTTCCGTCTAATCCATGTGGTATGTGGTATAATGGGGGCATGTAGCCGTCTTCTGTGGTTAGTTGGTAGGTTTCTATGGGGTAGCCATGGGATATGACGCGTTGTTCCTGAAAAACGATTATGATAAACCAAAAGGTTTTCAAGGAGATCGTAATTCAGTTCCAGGAAGACATCAAAGTACCAAGATACCAAGAAAATTAGAAAGTGACTCCTCAAGTCACTTTCTAACAAAATCTCATATAGATGTGTTTGGAATCAACTTTTAATGTTATCCATGCAGAGAGACACCAAAAGCACAAAGATCCAGGAAAACTAGAAAAAGCATCGTGAAGTCATTGTTTAACAAAATCTGTTGAAATTTGCGGTAGATGTGTTCGGAGCCAACTTTTGATGATGTATAGAAAGACACCAAAAGCACCGATATCCAGGAAAGCCAGAAAAAGCAACAAATATCTTTTTATCAAAATCTAATAAAATTTGGACTTGATGATCCGGTACATGAACCAGAAAAACTGCAAGGACACGTTTTACTAAAATTTGAATTAAAGAAAAATTAGATCCAGAAAACCAGGAAAAAGTGACTCACCAAAGTCATATCAACTTCAGGATGTATCCATATACATTGCCCCTCATTCAGAAGTACCAACAAACACATCACACCAACCCAGCCCATTTCGTCCGCTGCCCACAAAGTAATGAAAATACGTCAATTTAAATAGCTAATTATTTTTAATAATCAATTTCTATGATCAATTAGACCAATTTTTAAACACAGATTTCAGGTTTTCGAGTTGCAGGAGGAATTATGCCATTTTCTATGTCCATCATCAGTTGGTACGTCGGCTGGTAGACTAAATGGTTGGCTGGGGGGGCCCAAATAAAGTCCGTATGGGTGAATGCTGGATGGGCCACTTGGTGTACTTTGACCATGTTGGGGAGGAGGGTGGATACGTAGCAGATATCCTGGAGATGAGAATTTGGAGAAAGAGGATATAAAAAAAATGTTCTACTCACATCTTTGGTGACCTCACTATCATTAGGCCCAATAAAAAATGCAGTGGGGCAAGTGGCGGCGGACAAATTGTATCTGGGAGGATAACTCTGTCCGTACTCCTTCAAGTTACGTTTAACTCCATAGTCGTACTTCCTGAAAGTTCCTGCAACAAATACATAGAATTTTCAACCAAAAACTTCTACCATTCTTGACATTATCTGCAAAATGAATGAACTGTTTGACGGCCATTCTTGGAAGATTGCTCAAGATCAGCTGGACGTCCTAAAATAGTTCATTTGAAGAAATGAAGATAAACCAATCATCACATACGTTGGTTCTCTGGAATATGGAGCGGTGACTGCCTATGGTCCAGGTAATTTTTAGGCAGACTTTCTGCCAGAAATCGTCTGCGCAGAATACTTTGATGAAGGGTTTGTAGAAATCTTTGAGAAATGGCGGAAACTCGGTCATGCCCAACATCTTTACCAACCCCTACGAATAGTGGACACAATCAATAAAGTGATTTAGAGATGAAATAATGTTCTAAAATGGTTATATCAATTCCAAATCATGCATGATTTAATTCAAAATAGTGCATTGATTAGAATATACAGTGTCCTTAGATGAACATTAACAAATTGATAATGAAATAATGTCCCCAAACGCAAATAATAACAAAAACGGTGACCCTGGATGGAGATGGTGGCTTTTCAGTAAAACAGTGGCACGATCAAAAACAGTGATTGGGATGAATAGAAATTAAAATAGTGTCGCCAAATGAGAATAGTGCTTTTCGTATTAATTTAATGAGAATACAAAATTGTCATCATATTGAAAAACCAATTGAAATAGTGTCTTTGAATCAGTATAGTGCTCTGAAAAATACTGTTCCTAATTGGGATGTTTTTTTGTTGATGTGCAAACTGAAAATAGTACCTACTCAAAAAATTTAAAAAAAAATCTCATGGGGAAATAGTGCGCATTGTGATAGTGCAATGGATCAAGCCAATAAACCAAAGAACCAGTTTGGGTTAGTTAGTTTACGCATACATGATGCAAACTGACCAAAAAAAAAGTTCAACAAACATTAACTTATCCAAAAAATCATAAACTAAACAGAAATCAACCCAAAAGGTAAAAAAAAAAACATAAGAACATTGAGTAATCCAAAATAATCCCAAATTTCCCCAAAATAAACTCAAACAAATCTAAAATGATCCACAAAATCCCAAACTAAACCCAAAGAAATTTGAAAAAGCCCCAAAAAAAATAACCCAAAAAAATCCCAAACTATCTCAAACTTATAGGTACAAAAAAACACCAGCCAACTCAAAAAATCCCAAAATAAGCCAAAGTAACCCAAAGCTAACCCAAACTAATTGAAAAAAAACCCAAACAAACATAAACTAAGCAAAAAAATCCCAAAACAACTTAAACCAAGCTCAAACTAATCCAAAAAAAAACAAAAGAACATTGAGTAACCCAAAAAATCTCAAACCAACCAACCAAAACTAAAATCTAACCAGTTTGTTGAATTTCGCTTCAATGGAGTTAGAAGATGGGAAATGGGAAGATCCAACATTCCAAAAATAAAAGGTTTTAATTCACTTAATTGCCTGACGCGTTTCGGGCTTATACCCATTAAATTCCATTGCCTTTGATAATGGGTATAAGCCCGAAACGCGTCAGGCAATAAAGTGAATTAAAACACTTTTTTTGGAATGTTGGATCTTCCCATTTCCCATCTTCTAAAATCTAACCAATAAAAAATGATCGAAAAAATCCCAATGTGAACCCAAAGTAACTTAAAAAAATTAACCAACCCAAAAAACTATCACACAATCCTGAAAAAACAAAAGCAAACATTAACCAACTAAAAAATTGCTAAACTAACCCAAACTAATTAAAAGAACAAGGTTTTGGAGACGGCATCCTACACTAATTACAAGAAGCCCAACCAAACATTAACTAACTCAAAAATCCCAAACCAAAAAGATCTCAAACTAATCCAAAAAAACCCATAACAAATTCAAAAAGGCCCATGAAAAAAACTATCTTGAAATAAACCAAAACTTATCGAAAACAATCTTAAACAAACATCAACTGACTAAAAAAATGTCCAAACCAACTCAAACTAATTAAAAGTAGCCCAAAAAAACGACATTAACTAATCCAAAACATCCCAAACTTACCAAAAATATCCCACACTAAACCCAAACTAATCCAAAAAACCCAATAACTAGTGCAAAAAGCACAAACAAAATGACCAACACACACAATCTTGAACTTGACTCCAAAAAAACCCAAACAAAATATCCCACACTAAACCCAAAATAACCCAATAACCAGTTCAAAAAAAAACCAAAAAATCCCAAACTATCTTGAATTAAGCTCAAACCGACTCAAACTGATCAAAAAAAAAAAAAAAAGCAAACATCAACTAACCCAAACCCTCCTTAACTTTACCCAAACTAATCCAAAGAACCCAAACTGTCTCTTTGATTCTTTATGTAAGTGTAGGTTTGGGTTTGTTTGGATTATTTTGAGTTTAGTTTGGTATTGTTTTTACTTGCTTTGAACTAGTTTGGGATGACATAACCTGTTTAGTTGTGCATAACTATCCCCAACTAACCCTTTGGCTCTTTATGTAAGCTTGGATCAGTAAGGTTAGTTCGGATTCGTTTGGGCTAGTTTGGTTTAGTATATATATTTAGTTTGGCATATGCTTGGTTGAAGATGCATTATGTACTGATCTGAGCTGATCTAATTTTTAATCTAGCACTCACCTTGTACAAATCAGTGAACTGAACAATAAGACTAGCTATAGGATAGTCGATTTTGTTAATAATCGGCGAACTGGCCCAACTAATAGCCACATTAACTTTCTCATTATACTCTGGCAGCTCGGAAAACAGGCAAAAAAAAAAGTTCCCCCCTGCCGAGTGTCCAATAAGGGACACCTTCGTGCCCCCCGTATAGTTCAGTATATAATCAATAGTGGCGCTGACGTCATACTTGCCAATTTCGTGCAAACTAAAACACATTATCAACAAATAAAAACCCCCAACTCACCTGTGGTCCCAAAACTCGTCATCCAGATCCGGATTCAAATATTTATGTTTCTTTTCTACATCCCCCTCAAGGCCCCTTGAACTGAACAGCCACACATCCATCCCCTTGTCGGCAAAATAATAAGCGGACGCTATTTTGGGGCCCAAAATGATAAAATTCACAGGACTCCCCCCCATCCCATGTAAAATCAACACAATTTTTTTGTTTTGAGGTTCCTTGGAAGATTGACGACGACCATGGGGGATGTGGTACAGCGACAGGATGTAATCATCTTTGGTTTCCACTTGGTGCACTTCCACAGGGTACCCATGGCTTTTGATTTGTTGTTCCTGCAGTGGGTTTGTTATGTGTGTGTTATTAATGTGGTACCCACCATAGATAGGCCAAATTCTGGATGGATGTCATGTGATCTGCAAAGTATAGCCATGGACAGAAGGATGGTTGTTGGTAGCATGATGGGTTGACTGAATTTTAGACACCCAATATAATCGGTGTTGAGTGGAGTAATGGGCTTGACCTATGTTATGTCAATTGATTGTTGTTAAAGTTTTTTGTGCTGAATAAACCTTGTCAGGTTTTTACATTGGTTTAATTAATTAATTTTCACATTATCGGTTTGCACAGTTCATAAGATAATGTCCATTTTATGATATACTAGCGTTTGGACAGTTTGGAAATGGGACAAACTATTTTTATAATTAGTTAAAGTGATGAAATGGATTATTTAAAAACCTTCATTGTTTTAGAAAAAAAAAGATCATTCAATCATTTCAAATTTGAACAGTTCATTGTGTGTCCTTTTCATGATATACTACCGTTTGGACAGTTTGGAAAATTTCCGTCAAAATCATCAAAAATCATGGTCAGTTCACAGGACAATGTCCTTTTTATGATTTACTAGCGTTTAGACAGTTTGGGAATAGGACAACTATTTTTATAAATAGTGGAAGTGATGAAATTGGACTATTTATAAATTTCATTGTCACAGAAAAAGTGCTCCTGCAAGTTTTGACAAAATCATTTCAATCTTGGAAAGTTCATTGGACAATGTCCTTTTTATGATATACTAGCCTTTGGACAGTTTGGACCTGGGACAACTAATTTTTATCATTATAGTAATAGTAATGAAATTGGACTTTTTATGAATTTCATTGTCCAGCTCCTGCAATTTTGGACAGAATCATTTCAAATTTGGACAGTTTGGGAATAGGACAACTATTTTCATTGGTAAAATAGTAAAAGTAATGAAAGAGAACTATTCACAAATTTAATTGCTACAGAAAAAATGTCCAAGCTCCTTTAATTTTTGACAAAATCATTTAAAATTTTCACAGTTCATGAGACAATGCTCATTCTATTATAAACCAACCTTTGGACAGCTTAGAATCAGAGCAACATAATATGAAAAATGACTTAAAAAAAATATTTGACGAATTTGACTACATTTTAACCAGTGTAAATCAGGGGCGTAGTCCACAAACATCCACAATTACAATAGCGATTAATCCAGGCCAAATTCCAATCACACTAATTAACTTGTACACAGTACCACCAATTTATTCATTGCCAAACCATGGTTCCCGCGGTGCTGCTCATCCTGCTATCATCAACCTGTTTCGCCATCGATCCAGAAATTCTCTTGGACATTGTAAGTGCTCGTGCAGATTTCAAACTCTACAAAAACCATCCAGGATTCCAGAATCCAGTCCCATGGATATCCTGTTGAAACCCATCAGGTCCAAACAGAAGATGGGTACTTGTTGAACCTATTCAACATCCCCAATGGCAACAAAAGCGCCATTTTGTTGGTGCACGGCCAGGGGGGCAGCCCCAAGCACTTTATCGCCCTCGGGCGGAAAACCGCATTGGCGTACTATCTATCAGACCGCGGGTTTGATGTGTGGTTGTTCTGCGCCAGGGGCGTAGAATGTGGGAATAAGCGCAAACATAGTAAATACGACTGGAACAGAGACCAAGACTATTGGGATTTCAGGTAAATTGAATTCTAGTCAAATTAATTGGTTGATTGTTATTTTAGTGCGCATGAGATTGCCCTTTACGACCTACCAGCTGCCATCGATGTGGTTTTGGAAAAAACGGGACAGAAGAAGATTTTCGTTTTAGGTTTTTCCATAGGCGCCTCTGAGGCTTTGGTTTTACTTTCAGAGAAGCCCGCGTATAATGATAAAGTCAAGTTGAATGTGAATTATGCGCCGTTGGTTTTTATGAAGAATGTTGACTATCCGTTTTTGGAGACGCTCGCGCAGTTTTCCAGCATAATTAAGGTAAAAGCTCGTGCGAGTACTCGCATCACTGTCTACTTGCGAGCACTGATCTATAACCTTGCTATTGATTGGATCAAATACATTTTTTATGAGACCACTCGTATTGGGTTAGTACGGGGTACTTACTCGTATGATTACTCGCAACATTGTAATTTTCCAAGATTCATAACTTTTGTATTGAATGGCTGAAGTAATTCATGTTCATGATGACGCCACTGGTATTGAGTACTTGTACGAGAACAAATTGAGATGAATACAAGCCTGCTTTTTTCTATTGATTTTTTTCAATTTTTTGGCACTGGGGCGAGTACTGACACATGAAGATTATACCAACTAGTAGGGTCAATCTAATGAGGTTGTATTTTTGATAAATTTTATATTCTATAAATGTTTAAATTGAAAATAATTTTTCAAATTCTACATTTTCTGGTAACCGACTCATTTCTTAATTTCATAGATTTCTTTCCCAATATTATTATTATTATTAATGTTTGAATTCCAAGATTCTCAAATTCTTAGGCTTCTGAGTTGGTACTTCAGGATATACGGAAGTTTACCAGATCCCTAGTTTTCTGAATTGCCAAATTACTGAATTCTCAAATTCCTGAATTCACAAACTTCTTTATTTCGAACTTCCTTTATGTTTAATTTATTAAATTTTCAATTTCTTGAATTGTCAAATTCAGGGATTCCTAAATTACTTAATTCTGAAACCACAAGTATTCAAATCTTTAATTCCATTTTAGATTTTTAGATTTCTGAATACCTAAAATCTTACTTTTTTCGAAGCTTTTAATTTCTTGGATTTTTTCTGAGTCTTAAATTTTCAATTCCTTGAATTCTCGAAATCCTTCAGGCCTTCTATTTCAAGTTTTGAATTTTCTAAAACCCTAAATTACCATGTTTTAAATCTATTGAATTCGTCGATTTATGAATTTACAAATAACCGAATTTATAAATTCCATATTTTCTACATTTCTAAATTCCCGAAATTCTAGTCAGTACTACTTTAATTCAAATCTCCTGAATCTCCAAACTCCCAATGTTTAAAAATCTCAACTTTTTCGAATTTTCAATTTCTTAAATTTCTCAATTTCCAAATGGATGAATTGCTTATTTCCCAAATTTCAAAATTGTAAGATTTTTCACCCAATATCTTTTATTTTGAATGTGCTCTATTTTTACTTTCCTAAATTTCATATTCTCAAATTTCTAAATTCCCAATATTTAAGTCTTCGAATTTCCTGTATTGTCAAAATTCTGGATTCCTAAGTTAATTACAAAATTTGTAAATTAAATAATCTCAAACCGACATGTTTGAGTTTTTGAACTCTTCTTTTCAAATTCGTTAAATTTCTGTTCTACATTCGTTATGTCCAAAATGTTAAATTCTTTTAAACTTTCGAATTAATTCCCAAATTACTAACTTTTAAATTCCTAAAGTCATTTATTTCACATATCAAGAAACAAGTTTTTTAATTTTCAAATTTCCCAATTCCTGAAAAATGAATAAACTGCTAACTATCTGAATCTTTATATTGTGAGATTTTTTGAAGTCCAAACCCCCAAAAACTCCCCAGATTTAAATTTTTGAACTTCCTGAATTTTAAAGTTTTCCAGTTCCCAAATTACTTGATTCTGAATTAAATGAATTTTAAATTCCCGGATTCAGAAATTTCTAGATTCCCAAAGCCCCTTATTTCAAACTTCCTGAATTTTGAATTTTCCAAATTCCTGAATTCTATTATTTATGAATTCCAAAATTACTACATTTTTTCATCTGCATTTTTTATTTCAAATTATCTGATTTTCCGAATTTCCAATCCTTTGAATTCTCAAAGCCTAAATTTAAATGTTTTTGAATTTTCAATTTGGATCATTTTTTTGAACTGCCAAAATCCTTCATTTTGAATTTCCTTTATTTTCAATTTCCTGAATTCCCATATTTTCAAATTCCTTGATCTCCGATATTTCAATTTTCAAATTTCTCGAATTTTCAAATTTTTCAATTCCCAAATTACTTGATTCTCATATTTATGAATTTTTAAATGCTGAATGTCCTAAGTCTTTTAATTCAAATCTCCTGAATTTTATTTCAAAGGGTTTATGACTCCCCAAATTAACAATCTCCCGATATTTGAAAAATTCCCTTTTTTATGTTTTAAATAAATTTAGGCATTTTTAACATGATAAATAAAACATAAACATAAATTTATTCCTAAATTTTTCGAATTTTCAATTTCCTTCATTCTCAAATTTCTGGATTTCTAATTTGCTAAATTGCAATATTGTAAAAATTAATTTTCGAAATTTATAGATTCTAAAACGTTACCAAATAACTTGATTCCCAAATTCATCAATTTTTAAATTTCTAAATTCTGAAATGTACGTACGAACTCGCAAAGTCTTGCATTTATTTATTTTTTAATTCTCTAAAGATTTACGCAATTTCGAATTTCTCAAATGTTCAAAATTCCAAATTATTTAACCTTTGCAATGATTTTTGGATAATTTTTTTATAAACGGATTTAAATTTTTCTAGAACATTTATCGCACCATCGGACTAAAAGAATTCCTACCAAAATTCATGACAGAACTATTGACAAACACCATGCGCCGCAATTGTGGCACACCACAATGGTACGGAGCCTGCAAAGTGATTTTATGGATATTTGGTTCCCATCCCTCGTTCCTGATTGAAAACGTACGTATTTTTTTTTGTAAATATATCTAAAAAAATAATTTACAGGACGTTATCGTCAAGGTTTTCGACTCATGTCCACGACTATCTCTAAAGCAAGTTCTCCATAGCTTCGACATAGTCGACTCTGGAGACTTCAAAAAGTATAAAATACCAGAAAGCTATAACTTGTCAGCTGTAACTGTGCCCAATGCGCTGTTTTATGGGGCAACTGACTCTCTCACCATGCCGCAGGACACTGACGCTTTGCTTGACAAACTTCCCAATACGCTCCTGGAGTATACAGTGGGTCCGAAGTTTGTCCATATGGACTTTATGTTTGCCAAAAATGCCACTAAGATGTTGTACGAACCCACTGTGAAGTTGTTGAGGGACTTTGATCGGGGGATTTTGCCTCCTGCGAATGAGAGAAGAAGGAGGATGAATTGAGGGACTGTGACTCATTGAATAAACACCATTTTACTATAGTTGTATGTCTATATCTCCCGAACTATAAACAATACAGACAAGTTACACACAGCTTTTTTGTAGAAAATTGATCGCACTTTTATTTATTTTTAACGAACTTTTTATTAATTCTAATCGTTATGGAAATAATAGCGGTTGACTCACAAAACGCAATCGTTCTCCTGCTTTACACCTCTATATCTCCCGAACTATAAGCTCCACGACAAACTTAGAGAAAACTTTTTTGTACAAAATTTACCGTACTTCAATTTAAGATATTATAGTTTTTTTGCTAATATCATCCGTTATGGAAATATTTGCAAAAACTCACTAAACGTCCCAATGTTCTCCGTTTTTGTACCTCTTCATCTCCCGGACTATAACTAATACAACAAAGTCATAACGAGCTTTTTTATAGAAAATTGACCAAACTTCAATTTTGGTTATCACAAACTTTTCGTTATTTTCAACCGTTGGGGGAATATTTGCGAAAACACTGTATTTTTTAATAAATTACATATATTTCTGTAATTAAACTATCACAGGTGGTTCATCATCAGGTATATGTTTCCGTCCGACCCATTTGGGTATAATACCATTGTCATAGTCCTGCATGATCCTCATGGTGGGCTCATAAACCATCTCCAACGCGTTATAAGCTAAAATAAAGTCCGTATGCGTGTACAACTTGTGAGGCACCTCATAGTCAACAACAACGTTGGGAAATTGGTTCATTGATTCATACATATCCTGAAATTTTTTTGAAAAATTCACCACTAAAGCCCGTATAAATAAACTCACATATTTAACAGAAAACCCATCGGCAGCTGCATAAAAAAATGCCAATGGTGCGGTAACGCGGGACAAATTGTACTTGGGCGGCAGCACTTGTCCGTACAATTCCATATTTTTTTTGGCGCCATAATCGAATTTTCGAAAATCGCCAGAATTTACATTGTCGCCATAGTGGAACAATTGTTGGGTGGATAGTCGTTGTGGTTGCAGGCTTGCCATAACACCTATTAGGTTCTGGACACGGGTTTTATAAGAGAAAAATAGAATTTTGGCTTACCCTGTCAGCTAATATGGATTTATGGGTTCCAATGATGTTGGTGAAGTACAGACACGCCTTTAGGAATTGAGGTTCGGAGCAGATGAGTTTAAGAGTGGGCTTCAGCATTTGCATTTGAGGGAAGAGTTCTCCCATATCTAGGTATTTGGCCAAACTCTGGAATTTACAAATATTTTATTTTTAAATCCCTACTTTCTCATCAATTTCTTGATTACTAAATAAACGAATTCCCCAATTCCTGAAACCAAATGATTCCCAAATTGTCCATTTTTAGGGTTCTTTCATCTGCAAGTTTTCTAAAACCATGAATATTAATTTTTACAATTTCAAGATTTATCAATTCTTTGATAATTTATTGTATTCAACATTTCCTGATTTTCTAGACATTTTTTCTCTTGAGGAATTCCTTGATCCTTCACATTTTTCCTGATTCCCAAATCTCACATTTGTTCAATTTATAAATTTATCCCATTTTCTCATTTTTTAGACTTTTGAAAGAGAGATTTTCCAATCATCAATAACCTAAATCTCATTTTTTTTATTTCAAGATTTGTCAATTCTTCAATTTATCAATTTCTTATTTTCAAGACATATTTGATTTTTCAAGGAATTCCTTGATAATTCTTTATTTCCTAAATTTCTGAATTTCTGAATTCCTTTCAATTTCCAAATTTCCCAAAATTAGTTGCTTTGTTGACTATGCTTCAAGCAAGAATCTTCTTGATTCCCAAGTCTCTCATTTCTTCCAATTCTTCAATATCTTGAATCTTGAATTCCAAATTTTTCCAGTTTCAATAAGGTTTGTCACTAATAATCTCCCCGGAGCTCGAATTATTTCCGGAAATTTTGTCGAGTTGCGAATTTTTTGAAAATTTCGCAACGAGAACAAATTTCCGGATTATTAATTCGAGCTCTAGGGAGATTCGGCAAGAAAATTTCATGCCAAAACTATTTGAGAAGATTTAATAGTAGCGGCTGGACTCACCTCGCATTTAGTGGAAGAAACCAACGGCTCCTTACTCTACTCGCCATTGAGGAAGAAAGAAGGGAATCAGGATTTTATAAAACATTTGGAAGTTATAACCAATCTTGTCCATAATTGATAACATTGCAACTTTGTATTGGAAGTTGAAAATAAATCATTTATCAAAAATATTTGTCTTTAACAGCTATCAAGCACTCGCGGCTGGATGTAGCTCCCATGCACCAACCACAGTGTTGCCGTTTGCCTTATCTCTGTCTGTGAAAGTTGGGGTGGGTTGGGATTGTTAGGGAGAGTGGGGACGGCAACACTGTAATCATATGGGAGCTACATCCAGTACATCCAGATGCGTAAAGCCAAAGCCAGGGAAATTTCCACTTATTAATCTTTAAGTCACGTGATTATGAGCAGGGAAATTTCCGATAAAATTAGGTCGTTGCCATAGCAACATAACAAAATGCAAGCCTATGATTGGTTAGAGTTGACTGGTAGGAAATTTTCACTCATAATCTCCCTAGAGCTCGAATTATTTCCGGAAATTTTGTCGAGTTGCGAATTTTTTGAAAATTTCGCAACGAGAACAAATTTCCGGATTTTTAATTAGAGCTCTAGGGAGATTCGCCAAGAAAATTTCATGCCAAAACCGATCATCGGAAAAAACATAACCCAGGACTCACCTCGCATTTAGTGGAAGAAACCAACGGCTCCTTACTCTACTCGCCATTGAGGAAGAAAGAAGGGAATCAGGATTTTATAAAACATTTGAAAGTTATAACCAATCTTGTCCATAATTGATAACATTGCAACTTTGTATTGGAAGTTCAAAATAAATCATTTATCAAAAATATTTGTCATTGTTTTTAACAGCTGTCAAGCACTCGCGGCTGGATGTAGCTCCCATGCACCAACCACAGTGTTTCCGTTTGCCTTATCTCTGTCTGTGAAAGTTGGTTGGGTTAGGATTGTTAGGAAGAGTGGGGACGGCAACACTGTAATCATATGGGAGCTACATCCAGATGCAAAGCCAGGGAGATTGCCACTTATAATCTTTCAGTCACGTGATTATGAGCGGCGTGATTTCCGATAAAATTAGGTCGTTGCCATAGCAACATAATAAAATGCAGGCCTATGATTGGTTAGAATTGACTGGTAGAAAATTTTCAATAATAATTCATCAATATTTCCGGATATTCTAGACATATTCGTTATTTTAAAGGAATTCTTTAGCTCTTTATTGCGTGAATTTTCCAATTTCTGAATTCCTTGATGAACAAATTTCCCGATTCTTAAACCAGTTTTTTTCCTTAAAATAATTACTATTTCTCAATTACGAATTCTCTTGATTTCCAAATTTCTCATATTTTCAGTATTCTCTAAATCTTGATTTCTAGATTTTTGTAGTTTCAAGATATGTCAATCCATAAATTTATATTTTTTTGTGTAGCTGTGAAATATTTTAATAATTGTCTTTTTATCCAAGCTGTTTCGTTACGCGTTAAACAAATATTTTCACATAGATCTTTTTAATGCCTCTTTTTCACTCTTTTATTTGTGATTTTTCAATCTCTTTAGAGGATTTTTGCTTCTATAGTGGAATTTAGTTATTTTCTCATACTGACTATTTATTATTCACATGCCAAGAAAAATTTTTTTTACTTTTTAGTGTTTTTTTTAATTTGATAGGCATTTGATGACAGAGAAAATTCTAATTGGTTCCAGTGTCTGTTTACGCTAAACAAATATATATTCTTTTTCAGGTAACTTTTTCATTTTTAGTTTTTACTTTTTTCGAGGGATTTTTCCTCGGATTTTTCTCACCTACTGGAAAGTGGAATTGATTTTGTTTTTTTCACCCTGTCTTAACACGTTTAAAAAAATGTGCTTTGAACTTTTTTATTCTTTTTTTTATTTTGTACTTTTTTCAAGGGGTTTGACTGTGAAATAATTTATTATTTTTTATTTTACCTTGGTTGTTTCTCAACACGTTTACCAAAAATTTCTAAGGCCTTTCAACTGCCTCTTTTACTTTCTGATGTTTTACTTTTTCTAGAGTGGGTATTTTTGTTTCAGAACAAAATTTTGAATATTTTTTCATCCTGGCTATTTCTACACAAGCTAACAGAGTATTTTTCAGACCTTTTTAGTGCTTCCAACTTTTTCATTTCAATCTTTGATATCAGGGGAAATTTTAGTTAGTTGCAGGGTCTGTTTCATTCCTTGATTCTTTATTTCTTTAATCCCTATATTGATAAAATCATTATTATTGATTAATATTTCACAATTCCCCAACTAATTGACTCCTTTATTCTTGAATTACAATTTTTCTCAGTTTCCAAATCACTTATTTCTTCAATTGCCCGATTCTTCAATATTTTGAATCTCAAATTCTAAATTTTTGTAATTTCAAGAGTTTCTATTTCTTAAATTTATAAATTGACATATTTCTTTTCTCAAGAAATTCTTTAATTCGTCATTTTATAAATTGAGATCGAATCGATTTGTGAATTCCCTGATGACCAAATTTTCCAATTCCTAAACTAGTTGCTTCCTTAATTATCAATTTAGAATTTTCTTGATTCCTTAATCTCTCATTTCATCGATATTTTAGATCTTGAGTTGTATTTTTTTTTTCATTTGTTTAAACCGAAATTTCTCGATTTTTGAGTTGACCAAATTTCCCAGATAATTTCTTGACCACAAAATCTCTCAATTCTTCAATATCTGACATTTTTTGATTCGTACATTTCTCGATTATTGTATTCGTAAATGCCCAACGAAAACTAACCCAAACTAGTTGATTCGTTATTCTTTAGTTAACATTTTTTTTGATTCCCAAATCACTCATTTCTTCATTACCTCAATTCTTCTATATATCTTGTATCTTGAATTCTTTTTTTTTTATCTAAGGATTTGTCAATTATTCTTCAACGATTATTTTAACCTCTGAAAATAATTTAATTTTATTGAAAGTAGAACTCAAATTAACCACTAATGACAATGAGATTCACTGGGTTAGTCAAAAACCAAGATTCAATAATAATTCAATAGTAAAAGTGGGCTATTTTATTTTAGCCGACAGGTTCGATATAATCGAATTACTATTCAAAAATTGAATTATATAATTATATTTATTATGTAGTATAGCAATTTTTTTTTCACGAAATTCAGAATTTAAAGAATAAAAACCAAGGAATTGAAGAATCACAAAATCTGGACATCAACAAAATTCGGAATGGAAAAATAAAAAGATTCAACTACTTTCAGTTGATTTAAGAATTGGGGAATTTCTCCATTAAGGAATCGATGAATTCAGAAATTTTAGAATTTTGAATTTGAAAAACTTCAGAATAAAAGATTGAGGAAGAAATTTGAGATTGGGAATCAAGAAAATTCGTAATAGCCTTGGAATCAAATTGTTTAGGAATTGGGAAAATTGGTCATTAAAGGAATTCAGAAATTTGGAAATGTACGAAATAGAAAACTAAGCAATATTTTTAAAAAATAACAAATGTGTCTAGAATATGTATCAGGAGAACGTATTGATGAATCTATAAATAATTCAAGAGTTACCGACAAATCTTGAAATTGGGAAAATTTAGGAATTGAGGAGTTGGAGAAATGTGATTATTTGGAAATCAAAAAAATTAGTGATTGAAGGATGATTGGGAAATCATCTATGTAGTTTAGGAATTATTGAGAAATTTGGTCATCAAAGAGTTCAGAAGTTCAGAATTCTAAAAATTTTAAAATAATGAATTGAGGAATTCCTTAAAAAAAAAACTCGTATCTATTGAGAATCAAGAATGAATGGATAGAAAAATCTACAAATCTTGAGATTAAAAGAATTTAGAATTTGAGAGAGGAATTTAAGATTGACGATATGAGATAATTGGAAATCAAAAAAAATCGTAATCAGAAATTGGGGAATTTGATCAGTATATCCAAAAAATGAGAAACTAAGGAAATGAGGAATTGAGGAATTTCTTGAAAAAAAAACAAATGATTATCTAGATCATGATTAAAAATATTAAAAGATTGTGGAAATGAGAGAGATTTCGATATCAAAAATTTTTTTTATGGAAGGATAATTAGTAGGAATCAGCAAATTTGATAATTTGGGGAATTCAGAAATTGAGAATTCTAAAAAATAAAAAGTTGAGAAAATACTAAAAAAACAAATATGCCTAAAAAATTAGGAATTGATAAATTGAAGAATCGTTGACAAAACCTGAAAAAAAAATAGAACTCAAGATTTAAAATAGGACAATCTACCTATTGGAGAATTGAGGAATCGAAAAATAATTGCGGAAAGTGGTATGAATTGAGAAATTAGGTCATTAAGGAATTCAAAAATTGAAAAATTTAGGAAATAAAGAATTCAGGAACAAATATGTTTTATGAAGGTACTAGACATATTGTATGTGTTGTATGAGGAATAATTAATGAATTTATAAATTTGTTGTGAATACATATTGACACGGGATATGAGATAGAAGATAGAACGAACATTCATTTTTCAATCTGGAGCAAAAATCAACCTTTTATCATAAAAATTAGTGATTTGGTAATCAATTTTTCAATTTAAAATTATTTCCAGAAATTTTGGGGTCATAAATGTTGAAAATGTGGTAGAAAGCGAAGAATTTCCTGTAACGCTACACCTAAAATGAGTTCGATATTTCCACTTTAAGACCCTAAACAAAATATTTTTAGAAATTTTGGTCTTCGTTGTGAGACATAATAAACAATCTTCTCCAATCTGGTGCAAAAATTAACCTTCTATCTTCAATATTGAAGATTAAATGGAGAATTTTGCAGATTCTCACAAAATTTTGCGCTCCAAATTCAAACGTTTCGATCATCCTCAATCAGTCAAGAATAACCCTGCAAAAAAAACTTACCTTAAAAAGTGGTAAGAACTGAATCAACAACGAGGTAAGCGGATAATCCATCCTGCGCATTAAAGGCGACGACGCATAACTGAACCCAATTTTAATTTTCTTATTATACTCAGGCCGTTCAGACAACAAAATATGAATCTGAGTACCCCCCGCCGAATGGCCCAAATAAAAAACTTTCTTCTCTTTTTTAAACTTCGTCACATAGTCGATTTGGGCTTTGACATCATACACGGCAATTTCGTGCAAGCTGCAAACAAATCACTAAAATGACAGTGGTGACAGTGGTGACAGCACCTAAAGCGCCAGTACTCTTGGTCCTTGTTCCAGTCGTACTTCACATGCCCTCCGTCGTGCCCTCTACATGTGAGCATCCACACGTCAAAGTTGTTTTCCAGTAGTAAGTACGGCAACGACACATTGGGCATTAACATCTACGAGCCAATGTGTCATGGGGGTTTTGGTTAGATGACTTACGTACGTAATAATCCACAGTACCACCCATGCCGTACATGATCAACATCGAACTGTTGCCCACTTTGGTTGGGTGGCGTAAACGGTACAAAGTTAGGATGTGTCCGTCGTCTGTGAGTACTTTGTGAGTATCGATTCCATATCCGTGACGATGAACCTTTTCTTCCTGCGGTATAATGTCATATTTAATCAATTTGAACACGCTTTCTCAACAATAATAATTGAACCCCCGAAGTAAAAACAACAGCCACATGTCCAAAGTGGGTTCAATTCTGGCATATGGGTTCATTATGGACTTATCCTGGATTCAATATAATTCAGTACGAAAAAAGAGTCAAACTGTCAAAATTTGACAGATAGAATTCTTATTTTTGAATTAAAATTGCAGAATTACAAGGTTCAGGATAAATACTATTTTGGTGATTTAAACAGTTGTGTAGGTAGTCAATATTAAAAAATAACCATCAATTTATAATGGGACACTCTGTACATTTGGAGACTCAATCGAACCCGATTTCTCTAGAAAAATGAGTTCAACTTTTAAAACTTGGCTTATTTTGGTCCCCAATTAAAATTGAGTTGGACTTAATTGTTTCCAGTTTTTATTTGACTGAATTGAACCCCTTAAAAAAGATTTTAAGCCCTGATTCCGGATTCAATGTTGAGGTCAATAAAAATATTGTGTGGACTGGACATGATTTGAACCCAGTTAAACACTAATATAATCAGTTGATTAGAATTGAGCCTAATTGAACCTGTTAAAAAGTTTTTATCCGGAGTCAATGTTGAGCTCAATAAACATAGTGGACTGGACTTAATTGAGCCCTGTTTTAAACTAATAGAATTAGTCAATTAAAATTAAACTGGACTCAATTAACGGTTTGTATTTGACTTAATTGAACCCGTTTAAAGTGATTTTAAGTTCTGATTCCGGATTCAATGTTGAGCTCAATGAACATAGTGGACTGGACTTAACTGAACCCAGTTTTACACTAGAGTTCAACTTCTTAGACCGGCTTCACTTTTGCCCTCAATTTAATTTGAATTGGACTCATCTGTTAACAGTTTGTATCTGAAAGGAATTTCAAATTCTGATTCCGGATTCAATGTTCAGTTCAATCAGCTTAGAACTTAAAACTAAAAATTGATTTATTGAACCCTTCCAACGTCACTAGTGGTAAATTTAACCAAATCCAGATTCAATTTATTTGAACACAATCAATAAAAATCAGTTCATATTCTGACATTCAGTTGAATAATAATTGAACCCGATTGAATTGAATCGGGGTTCAATATAGTGAAAAGTAATTGAACCCGTCTATTGAATATTAAGCTCAAGTATTGGATCCGGGTTCAATTTATGAATGATATCAAATGGGTAGTCGTCTACCAGTTACTAAACCAGCGAGATTGAACCTATAGTTCGTTATCGAATAGATTGTATTAAGACTATTAATTGAGTCCGGGTTCGTTTTGAGCCAAATGATTGAAACCATTCGAGAAGATGAGAACGATTATTTCTGTTCTATATGGTGCAAAAATCAACCCTATATCTTCAAATTTGAAGATTTAGTGAAGAATTTCCCGAAACGCTACCTTAAAAATGAATTCCATATTTCCACTTTCAAAAAAAATATTTCCAGAAATGTTGGAATCATAAATGTTTGATATGAGGTAGAGGAAACAATTTTCTTCAATCTGCTGCAAAACTCAACTCTCTAGCTTTAAAATTGAAAATCTAGTGAAGAATTTCCTAAAACGCTACATTAAACAGGAATTTTATTTTTCAACATTCAGAGCTCCAAACAAAAATGTTCCTAGAAATTTTGGAATCATAACTGTTGGATATCGGGTTGAAGAAATATTCCTCTTCAATCTGGAGCAAAAATCAACTCTCTAGCTTTAAAATTGAATATTTAGTGAGGAACTACCTGAAATGTTACATTATAAAAAAAAAAGTAATCCATATTCCCACTTTCGGAGCTCCAAAAAAAAATCAGAAATTTTAGAATCATAAATGTTGGATGTGGGGTAGAAGAAACCTTTTCTTCAATGTGGTGCAAAAATCAAACCTCTATCTTCAAAACTGAAGGTTTAGTGAAGAATTTGCTTAATCACTATACTCACATAAGATCATTTTCATATTCCATCTCGAGACAGACCCACAAAAAAATATTTCCAGAAATATTGAAATCAGTAATCTTTAATATGAGTTAGAACAAGCACTTTTCTTCAACCTGGTGCAAAAAACAACCCTTTATCATCAGATTTGAAGATTTGGTCAAGAATTTTCTAAAACTTCACATTAAAGAGATCCAAAATAAATTTTATATTTCTCATAAAAAAAAAATCAGAAATTCTGAAATCATGAATGTTGGATGTGAGGTAGAACAAACATTTTTCTTCAATCTCGTGCAAAAATCAACATTCCATCTTGAAAATTTTTCGAAACGTTATAATTAGGGACATATTTCATTTTCAGACCTCCAAAAAACTAGGAAAGAAGAAGATGTAAGTTTCTATTAAATGGAACCCTAGTAATTAAAATATTTGAATCAATTAATAATAAATTAATCGTATATCAACGTGACCCTGATGAGGCTGAAATTCTGGATTGAACATCCGTCAATATTGTGACAAATTCTCCAAAATTTCCTCAAAAAATATACAGGACGATCCAAAAATACGCACCAAAGACAAATTCACATCAGGATGCATGCACCCCACAACGGCAAAACACGTAACCACCAAAACCAACCAAATCATGGTATAGCGGTCAACTGAACCAAATCAATAGTACCATTACAAGGTTTACCAATTATTCCAATTAACCTGTACGTACATGTAAAGTACATCGTATGAGTAGTAGTGAATTATAGCCCCCCTGGAGAAACTGGAGGGGGACCAACCCAACGCAGAATTTCATTGAGAAGTTGCCGTTTTCTTCCCCAAAACCTTCCGCACGCATTTACGCATGTTGCCTTGGCAACCCCCCAAAATTTCATCCCTGTTTTTTCGGGGCCCGCCTCGGTCAATGCACCCTTTTTGGGGCTCTGCATTTTGTGCGTGTGTCCTCCATTCACGCAATCAATATAGACAAATCCCCCCACTTGGGAGAGTTGGGCAGCAAAGATCAGGAAAAATGTAAAAATAGAGGTGTGTTTATGTTGTGTGGATGGAGGAGAGAGTATTGTTTGGAGGTGGAGTAATAGGACAATGTGGAAAGGAGCAAACATTTTAGATTTCTTGTCTTCGCCTTATCTTCATTTTTGATTGAGATTGGGGAAAAGTGATTGGTTTTTAAGATCAAAAGTCTTTCTATTCCACAATTTCTAGAAAGTGGATTATGGAAGTCATTTTGTGTAACGTTTTAAGAAATTCTTCACTTATTCTTCAATTTTGAAGATATAGTCTTTAGAGGGTTGATTTTTAACTAGATTGAAGAAAAGTGTTTTTTTTTTCTCATATCCAACATGTATGATTCCAAAATTTCTGGAAATATTTTTTTGGGGCTCTGAAACTGGATTACAGAAGTCATTTATGTGCATTGACTATAAATTATAGTCAATGTTTATGTGTAGCGTTTTGGAAGATTCTTTACTGAATCATCAATTTTGAAGATAGAGGGTTATTTTGTTCACGAGATTGAAGAACAATGCTTGTTCTCCCTTACATCCAACATCGAAAATTCCAACATTTCTGGAAATATTTATTTATATAGAAGGGTCTAGATCTCATTTTATGTGTCTTCTTCATGTAGCGTTTTAGGAAATTCTTTCCTAAATCTTCAATATTGAAGATACAGTGTTGATTTTTCCACCAAATTGAAGAGAAATGTTTGTTCTACTTCACATCCAACATGTATAGTTCTAAAATTTCTGATTTTTTTTTGTTGGGCTCTGGAAGTGGATATACATGTCATCCGATGTGAGTCTCTTTAATGTAGGTAGCGTTTTAGAAAATGTCTCACTAAATCTTCAATTTTGAAGATAGAGGGTAGATCTTTGCACCAGATTGAAATAAAGAATTTGTTGTACCTCATATCTCGAACACTAATGATTCTGAAATCTCTGGAACATTTTTATTGGGGCTCTAAAAATGAATATAAAAGTCAATTTATATAGGTCCCTATTATACAGAGTTTAAGGAAACACTACCAAATCTTCAATGTTGAAGATGTACGGTTGATGTCCGCACCAGATTAAAGAAAAAACTTCCTTCTATTTCTCATTCAATATTTAAAATTTCAATATGTATTTGGAGGTCTCAAATTGAAATTATAGAGCTGTTCATATGTCTCAAGAACATTTTTCGAAGTTATCGAACATTCTAGAATTGCTAAAACTGCCTGAACATTCTGGAATGAGTTTGCTAAAGTTGAAACTTGTACAAATGTCTGGAAAACATTTGTCCGTATTTTGAACATTTTATTATGCCTCATCATCTAAAACATATCTAGCTTTGAGGTGAATAATGCCTAGAATGTTGGTGAACATTTTTCCTAATCCATTCGCTAACAATATCACAAATCACTGTTGACAAAGCCCAAAACCAAACATCAATATCTCCAAAATCCAAAATCCCAATCAAACAGACCCGAAAATAGGTACCATCCGGGGGCCGACGACCCGATTCGGTACGTTGACTTTTTTTCGAAAAAAATGGGTCACAATGGTGGGGGGTGGGCGTTGAACTTTCGGTTTTCGGTTTCCAGTGTGCAGCGCAACGACCTTTTTTGGAAGAATGCGTTTTCGGGGGTCAGTGACTCCCAAAAACGGAGGTTCGATGAACTGAGTGAAGATAAATGTTTCTTCACGAACCAACCTCAACGTTTTCGAGCTAAAAATAAACGGGTAAACGACAACAGTGCACGCATGTTACGCAAAATCGATCCTTGCGTGTACGCACTTTAACGCGGCAACACTGTTGGTGTTGTTAAGAAATCCCTGTTGAGTGTTGAGCACTATCAATGTACAGAGGCGGACTTTCTCCTTTTTTTTTTCAAGCATCTTGAGCTTTTCCTCCAGGCCATTAATGGACACTAAAAGGACGTCCCTAGGACGTTTGGCGAGTATAAAGAAATAAGAACAAGACTAATATAAAATCATTACTGGTAAAGAGGAGAAAATGTTCATTTGCATGTTGAATGTTTTTTTTAACAGAATTTTCTCAATCCAAGCCTGTAGCACGCACAATATAGGGCCTTATCTGAATTTTGGTTACGCACTGGTTCAGTGACCCTCGAAATAAGGGACCCTTTTGAGTCAACAACCGCTTTGGCCTAGTTTTTCCCCCCTTTTAGGGTTTTAGGGGGACTCGCTCTCTCTTTCTTGTTGAGGACTAGTTTTTTATTGCGTCAGTAGCGCACGTCATTCGCTATAATCTGCATAAATTCAGGTAATTGGGGTAATTAGGTAATTGACAAAGCTTGTATAGTCTGTTAAAGTGTTGTTAGATTGGGCGAATGGATCAGGGTTATTTTCCTCGATTTTTTATTCGAGTGTGAAAATATTGCATAATTAGATGATACCTACCTCCACGTGTCCAAAGGGACAAAAATAACCCTCACTTAAACGAGCAAAACATCAATCATGTATAAAAGGGCAACGTAGGAAAATTAGGTCAGGAAAGATGGGGTTTGGGAGATCTGACGCATTCTCCTTTATTAACGAAGACATTTTATTGAGAATTTGTTCAATCAATTTTTGTTTGTAAATATACAGGGTGATTTTTTGTGTGAAAACATTTTTCTACTCCCTGTTTCCGCCCTGGCTGGGTTTTACAGTCCAAGCATCTATACAGGGTCCTTCATTAGTGCGTCGGGCAATCCTAGCGTGGTTATTTACAAAAGTAGAAAAAAAAGTTTTATACAGAAGTTGTAGAATGTGACTTTATGCATATTTTAAAAATATTCTCAAACATACAGGGTGCGTCACAAAAGTATGGCACGAAAAAGTATGATTTTTTTAAATGGAACCCCCTGTATATTAATTGATATTTCAATTCTTTCTTCAATTTGGAACAAAAATTGTGCTACAACTAATGTTCCTAAATTCAACCGTTATCGAGATATCGCGTTTTAAAAATGGCATTTTTGCAACTTTGGCATGCTATAAAACTCAAACTATTCAAGTTAGAGGAAAATGGTTTGCACTTTCCTATCTTAACTTTTCAAGAGCTCTGCTGTCATTTGGATAGAAGGTAACGTCAACTGTCAACTTTTTTCGGCACATTTTGACATTTTTTCACAATAATGGATTTAATCTCCTTGAATAGCTCTTGAAAAGTTAAGATAGTAATGTGCAACCCATTTTTCTCTAACTTGAATAGTTTGAGTTTTATAGCATGTCAAAGTTGCAAAAATGCCATTTTTAAAACGCGATATCTCGATAACAGTTGAATTTAGGAACATTAGTTGTAGCACAATTTTTGTTCCAAATTGAAGAAAGAATTGAAATATCAATTAATATACAGGGGGTTCCATTTAAAAAAATCATACTTTTTCGTGCCATACTTTTGTGACGCGCCCTGTATGTTTGAAAATATTTTTAAAATATGCATAAAGTCACATTCTACAACTTTTGTATAAAACTTTTTTTTCTACTTTTGTAAATAACCACGCTAGGATTGCCCGACGCACTAATGAAGGACCCTGTATATTGCTTCAAGTAATTCGCTTCACTAAATAATCATCAATTTTTGCAAATAGAGGGTTGATTTTTTCACTAGATTGAAGACAATTATCTCTTCTTGCTAATATCCAACATTTATGATCGTAAAATTTCTGGAAATATATTTTTTAAATGTCTTAAAGTGGAATACTCAATTCATTTTTGATGTAGCGTTTTAGAAAATTCTTCACTAAATCTTCAATTTTGAAAATAGAGGGTTGATTTTTAACCAGTTTGAAGAAAAATGTTTTTTCTAACTCATATCATTTTATAATATAGTCTTATTATACAATGCTCATATTCAACATTTATGAATCCAAAATGTCTGTACATATGTTTTTGCAGGTCCGAAAGTGGAAATAAAGAACTCATTTTTATTGGATAGTTTTAGGAAAATCTGCACTAAATCTTAAATTTTGAAGATAGAGGGTTGATTTTTGAACCAGTTTGAAGAAAAATGTTTTTTCTACCTCATATCCAACATTTATGAATCAAAAATGTCTGTGAATATTTTTTTGCAGGTCCGAAAGTGGAAATAAAGAACTCATTTTTATTCTATCGTTTTAGGAAAATCTGCACTAAATCTTAAATTTTGAAGATAGAGGGTTGATTTTTGAACCAGTTTGAAGAAAATTTTTTTTTTCTACCTCATATTCAACATTTATAAATCAAAATGTCTGTAAATATTTTTTGCAGGTCCGAAAGTGGAAATAAAGAGCTCATTTTTATTCTATCGTTTTAGGAAAATCTTCACTAAATCTTCAATTTTGAAGATAGAGTTGATTTTTGAATAAGTTTGAAGAAAAATGTTTCTTCTACCTCATATTCAACATCTATGAATTCAAAATGTCTGTAAATATTTTTTTGCAGGTCCGAAAGTGGAAATATAGAACCCATTTTTATTATATCGTTTTAGGTATATCTTCACTTAATCTTAAATTTTGAAGATATAGAGTTGACTTTTGCACCAGTTTGAAGAAAAATGTTTCTTCTACCTCATATTCAACATTTATGAATCCAAAATGTCTATAAATCTTTTTTTGCGGTACCGAAAGTGGAAATATAGAACTCACCTTTATTGTATTGTTTTAGGAAATTGTTCACTAAATCCTCAATTTTGAGGATAGAGGGTTGATTTTTGAAGCAGTTTGAAGAAAAATGTTTCTTCTTCCTCACATCAAATATTTATTTATCCAACATATCTGTAAATATTTTTTGGGAGGTCCGAAAGGGGAAATATAGAACTCATTTTTAATGTAGCGTTTCAGGAAATTCTTCACCAAATCATCAATTTTGAAGATACAGGGTTGATTTTTGCACCAGATTGAAGACAATTATTTCTTCTACCTAACATCCAACATTCCTGAAAATATTTTTTTACAGGTCCGAAAGTGGAAAACATTTTGTGAGTCTCTCCTTGTAGTGTTTCAAAAAAGTCGTCACCAAATCTTCAATTTTGAAGAACGAGGGTTAATTCTGCACCAAATTGAAGAAAGATGTTCCATCCACCACATTTTACACATTCACAATCCCAAAATTTTAATTGGAGCTCCAACAAATAAAAATCGTTTCTTATTACAAAAACCAAACTTTATTGAAAACAAAACGTAACCAATAGAACTAATAATCAACCTCGCCATCACTCTCATCATGATACAAATCTCTTGCCAAATCCTCCGTAACCACCCCCTTATTCTGAGCCTTAAACTTAGCATACATCTTCCCGTACCGCAGCTCATCCTCCTTATCCACCTCCTCCGCCTCCTGAAACTCCTCCTCCTCCCTGCTATAGACAAACTGATCCTCTCCTTCGTCGCTTGACAGGAGATCTTCGTCAATATTCAGGTTTTTAACTGCTGCGACCTAAGAGACACTGAAAATAATGTAAATGTGCAAAATAAACTTACCATATCGTCCTCATTAACACTCTGTACATCTTCCTCATCAGGATAATCATTTGTCCAGTAGTTTTCGGCATTGGAATCTTCTGAATCTTCAGATTCTTCATCGCGATTTACGCCGTAAACAAGAGGTTCATTGAGGGCGTGAAGGCTAAAATGGAGAGAATGAAAATTGCAGTTTTTTGCTGAAATGTAGACTTACCGATTTTTTGCTTCTGATGAATTATCAGCCAGATACTTAATCAATGACTCGAGTGATATTTTGTTCATGGAAGTTGATTTTATATTTTTAGATATCAGCCAGACAGGCTATCAACGACTGAATAAACCACGTTCGTTTGATTGAAAGGAGATATTTTATCAATAACTGCTTGTTAAAGATCACTCTGATAACTAATCAGAAACTGCATAACCCAAGCTTGACTGATAATTCATGTATAATAGTGAATATTGATGGATATCAGTCAGATAAGCAATCAACGAATGAATAAACCACGCTTAACTTATGTTTTATTGAAAGGAGAGATTATCAATAAACCGCTTGATAAATATCACTCAGATAACTAATCAGAAAGTGAATATCAATACATATCAGCCAGATATGCAATCAACGAGTGAATAAACTACGCTTAACTGATATTTTATTGAAAAAAAAAGAATATCAATAACTGTTTGATAAATTATCACTCAGATAAATAATCTGAGACTGCATAAACCACTGTTATTTTATTGATAAATGTGAATATCAATAGATAGCAGCCAGTTAACAAAAGACGGGACGCTTGACTGATGAATAATTCAAAGAAACAGCTTGAATAGTATTAGCGCGATAACCAGTCAAAGACTGATGAAACCAAGCTTTATTCAAAATTGCTCAAAAGATATCAGCCAGATAACTGCTCTTATCAAAGACCAGGGTTAAATGGAATCTTATCCAAAAATTCAATATTAAAAAAAAAATTAATATCAGACATATAACTCAACACAATACGCTTAGGCCCGGTACTTTCAAATTCAAGTAGTCGATTTTATTCCCTCAGAATAACCTCCAAATTGGTCCCGCCATGGTAACGCTCCATTTGTTATCTGACAGTTAGTTATTATTTTATTTATTCGAATGTGAAAGTACCGGTCCTTAATTGATGATGAATTCAAACAAACAGCTAGATTAAAAAAGACTTATAAAACCAAGCCGAACTCAATACTGCTTAATAGACATCAGCCAGTTAACTAAAGATTTAACGCTCAACAATAACTTGATTAATACCAATCATTATCAAAGACTGATAAAACCAAGCTTAACCCAAAATTGCTTAATACATATCAGCCAGATAACTACCCCTATCAAAGATTGAATGGACCAAGGATAACAGGAATTTTATTCCAAAAATCTAATATTAAAAAAGAAGATCAATATCAGCCAGTTAACTACCTAAAGACTACACGCTTAATTGATGATGAATTCAAACTAACAACTTTATCAATATCAGCGTGATAACCAATCAAAGACTTATAAAACCAAGCCTAACTCAAAATTGCTTAATAGATGTCAGGCAGATGACTCGACTTGATGGTAAATTGAAACAAAGAGCTTGATTGATATCAGCACGATAACTAATCAAAGATGAAACCTTAACTAAAAATTGCTCAATACATATCAGCCGGATAACCAGATAACCCGTATCAAAGATTAAATCAAGGTGGACTGGAATCTTATTCAAAAAAATTAATATTAAAAAAGCATCATTAATATCAGCCAGATAACTAAACACTACAATCTTATAATAGATGATAAATTCAAACAGCTTGATTAATATCAGCGCGATAAACAATCAGACTGATGAAACCAAGCCTAACTAAAAACTGCTTAATAGATATCTGTCAGATAACTAAGGACTTGACGCTTAACGGATGGTTAATCAAAACAAATTGCTTGATTAATATTAGCGCGATAATTAATCAAAGAATGATGAAACCAAGCCTAAGACAAAAATTCTTGAAATACGTATATCAGCCAGAGAACCCCAAACTGAAAGCTTAACTGATGGTTAATTGAAATAAACAGATTGATTAATATTAGCTTGATAACTAATCAAAAACTGATGATGAAACCAAACCTAACTCAAAATCACTTGATAGATATCTTCCAGATATTTACCCAAAACAAAAATTTATTGTACCAAAGTTGACTTGATTTGAAAAAAAACTGAATATTGATAACTTCTTGATAGATATCAGCCAGATAACAGATCAAAGACTGATTGAACCACACTTCATTGGAAGAAGTAGATTTTGACTATCGTTTGATAAATATCAGCCAAAATAATGAATAAACCAGGCTTAACTGAAATTTTATTCAAAAAGCCAAATATTGATAACTGCTTGATAAATATCAGCCAGATAACTAATCAAAAATTGAATAAACAAAGTTTGAAAGAAATTGTATTTGAAGAAGTGAATATTAATAACAATAACTGCTTGATATATGTATATTAGCCAGATAGCTTATCAGAGACTAAATATATCATACTTCATTGAAAAAAGTAAATATTAATACCTGCTTGTTAGATATCAGCCAGATAACTTATCAAAGATGAAATGACTCATGCTTAAAAGACATTCTATTCAAAACAGAATCAGACGCGGAATAAACCAACCTTAACATCCTTAACAGTGATGGAAAATCGTGAATATTAATAACCGCTTGATAAAAATCAGCCAGATAACAAACCAAAGACTGAATAGACCTAATTTCATCGATAGTTCATTGGAAGCAGTAAACATTAATAGCTGTTCGATAAATATCCGCCAGATACCAGATAACTAATCAAAAATTTAATAAACCAAGCTTAAAAGAAATTGTATTTAAAAAGAAGAGAATAATAATAGCTGCTTGATAAATATTAGCCAGATGACTAATCAAAAACTCAATAAACCTAACTGGAAGAAGTAAATACATATTAATAACTTCTTCAAATAACTGATCAAAAATTGAATAAGCCAAGCTTTAGTGACATTTTATTCAAAAAACTGAATATTAATCACTGCTTGATAAATATCGCCAGATAACTAATCAAAAATTGAATAAACAAACCTGAAAAGAAATTGTTTTTAGAGAAGTGAATACTGATAACTGCTTGATAAATATTAGCCAGATAAATAACCAGAGACTGAATAACCACACTTCATTTAGAGAAGTAAATATTTATAAGTGCTTGATAGATATCAGCCAGATAACTGATCAAAAATTGTATAAACCAAGCTTGACTGAAATTCTATTTGAAAAAACTGAATATTGATCACAGGCTTGATAGATATCAGCCAGATAACAAATCATGAACTGAATAAACAAAGCTTAAAAGAAATTGTATTTAAAATGAAGTGAATAATAATATCTGCTTGATAAATATTAGCCAGGTGACTAATCAAAAACTGAATAAACCTAACTGGAAGAAGTAAATACATATTAATAACTTCTTCAGATAACTGATCAAGAATTGAATAAGCCAAGCTTTACTGAAATTCTATTTGAAAAAACTGAATATTGATCACAGGCTTGATAGATATCAGCCAGATAACAAATCATGAACTGAATAAAACAAGCTTAAAAGAAATTGTATTTAAAATGAAGTGAATAATAATAGCTGCTTGATAAATAATATTAGCCAGGTGACTAATCAAAAACTGAATAAACCTAACTGGAAGAAGTAAATACATATTAATAACTTCTTCAGATAACTGATCAAAAATTGAATAAGCCAAGCTTTACTGAAATGTTATTTAAAAAACTGAATATTGATCACTGCTTGATAAATATCGCCAGATAACTAATCAAAAATTGAATAAACAAACCTTAAAAAAAAATGTTTTTAGAGAAGTGAATACTGATAACTGCTTGATAAATATTAGCCAGATAAAAAACCAGAGACTGAATAACCACACTTCATTTAGAGAAGTAAATATTTATAACTGCTTGATAGATATCAGCCAGATAACTGATCAAAAATTGAATAAACCAAGCTTGACTGAAATTCTATTTGAAAAAACTGAATATTGATCACAGGCTTGATAGATATCAGCCAGATAACAAATCATGAACTGAATAAACAAAGCTTAAAAGAAATTGTATTTAAAATGAGGTGAATAATGAGGTGAATGAGGTGAATAATAATAGCTGCTTGATAAATATTAGGAAGAAGTAAATACATATTAATAACTTCTTCAAATAACTGATCAAAAATTGAATAAGCCAAGCTTTAGTGAAATTTTATTTAAAAAACTGAATATTAATCACTGCTTGATAAATATCGCAAGATAACTAATCAAAAATTGAATAAACAAACCTTTAAAAAAAATTGTTGTTAGAGAAGTGAATACTGATAACTGCTTGATAAATATTAGCCAGATAAATAACCAGAGACTGAATAACCACACTTCATTTAGAGAAGTAAATATTTATAAGTGCTTGATAGATATCAGCCAGATAACCGATCAAAAATTGTATAAACCAAGCTTGACTGAAATTCTATTTGAAAAAACTGAATATTGATCACAGGCTTGATAGATATCAGCCAGATAACAAATCATGAACTGAATAAACAAAGCTTAAAAGAAATTGTATTTAAAGAAGTGGATACTAATAAATGCTTGATAAATAAGTATTAACCCTCGTATTAACCAGATAATTGATCAGAGACTAAATAAACCAAACCTCACCAACCCATCTCAAACGTTGTTTTTGAGATCCCGATTAAATTACGAATATTGGTTGAAAAGCGAGTGTTTTATAAACGGAAAATTACTGGACTGGAGAGAAGAAACTCCCCTCGTGGGTAGTGATAAGACTTTGAGAGTGGGACTTGTGTTTATAGTGCCGAAAAGTGCGTTATTCAACATCGAAACTTTCGCGCCCTCTTGAGCTAACCTCAAAGCCCACGCTACTTGTTGCCTTTGCCTATTCCCACAAGTTATTGCACCGTATTTCAACAAGGGAACTGAATATTCACACCCGAAGATAACATTCCCTAACGCATATATCATGAACCGTGAGTAAAATATCTTTTTGAAGTGCGGGAAACTACGTCTTTCTCAAATCATTCACCATCAAAACAAACAAAACAGACCAACATAACCTCATTCGCTGCGCTCCATTCTGCCGTTAACTAGAAACTAGAACCGATGCAAGTTAATTAACTTAATCATCGTAGAAGTGGGTTCCTTTGGACACCTGTGTGCGGCAGTGTTGCCAAGAGTTACGACAACTCTTAGTGGACTTGGACAGTAATCCGGGTTGACTTTTTCCGCTTTTTTCCTTTACGAAGTGCGAGAACCAGAATAAGAAATGACAGACTTGGGAGAAATAAAGGAAATGTTTGCATTTCTTAAGGATAAAGTAACATCAATCGAAAACAAGATTGATAACAGTACAGTGGAAATGCAGACATTAAGAAATGAGAACAGGGATCTGCGAGAACAATTAAGTGAGCAAGAGAAGAGGATGGAAATGATGGAGCGAGAAATGAAAAGAAACAATATAATAATACAGGGAATTGAGGACAGCGAGGAAGTAAACTCGGACCACTTGAAAGCCAAAGTAGAAGAATTACTGAAGAAAATAGGAGTCAACATAAAACTGGATACAGCAGCTAGTGAAATCAAAAAGATAGGAACATATCAACCAAACAAAAGGAGACCAATACTAATTAAATTTATACAGTGGGACAAAAAGATGGACATAATAAAAGCTGCAAGACGACTAAAAGGAACTAATATATGGATAAGTGATGACTTCACGAAAAAGGCTCAACGAGACAGAAACACTCTGATACCACACCTCAAAAAGGCAAGAGCAGAGGGGAAAAAAGCTGTTCTGAAGTACGACAAACTTATAGTCGATGGGATGGTGTATGATGGATATAGCTTGCAGGAAAGGGAGGAGAACGACATTGAGATTGAAAACACATACAAACGAACAATGGCTGATAGGTCACCGGAGACAAATAGTGACTTGGAACAATTAAGGAAAATAACTAGAACAAGCAGTAAAAAAAACTATTAGCAGAAGAAAAAACTGGACTGGAAAAACGGAACGATAATGGCAGCGAAGTGGACTTGAATATTGATTACAAGGAACAAAGAGACGACGAAGATTGGAAAAACAAAGAAAATTTGAAAGACAAAAAAGTTATTGAAACGTTCAATGCAAACAAAAGGCGAAAACAGCAAGAAATCAAGATAGGGACATGGAATGTGAGAACGATGCTGGAACCAGGGAAAGTGCAGGAAGTAGCGCTAGAACTGGAAAAATATAGAATTGAAGTGGCGTCAATCCAGGAGATTCGATGGAAGGGGCATGGGGTAATAAGTGAAGCAAACTTTGATGTATACTACTCGGGAAATGAAAAACAAGGCCAGTATGGGGTAGCCTTCATTGTAATGAAGAAACTAAAAGACAAGATAGTGGATTTCAAACCAATAAGTGAAAGAATAGCCTATTTGAGAATAGAAATGAAACCATTTAACCTGTCATTGCTGAACATATATGCTCCTACGGAAAACGCCGAAGACGAAGTGAAAGACAAGTTCTACGAAAGACTTGAAGCAGAATACGAAAAGATACCAAAAGAAGATACAATCATTATATTAGGAGACTGTAATGCCCAAATAGGAAAAGAAGATTACCTAAGACAAACAGCGGGTACACACACAATTCACGAAAAAACTAATAACAACGGCGAAAGACTATGGAACATGGCGATTAGAATGAACTTAATTATTGGCAGCACGATTTTCAAGCACCCGGCACGACATAAAGTTACCTGGACAGCACCAGATCAAAAAACCTACACCCAAATAGACCATGTGCTCATATCGAGAAGGAAAAGATCAGACTTGAAGGACGTGAGAACATACAGAGGTGCATGCGCGGATAGCGATCATTTTCTAGTGGTGGCAACGATCACACAAAAAGTAAAAAGGAGGATAATGGGAACAACCACTAAGTGGGACTTGAGAAAATTTGAAAGTGGCACAATAAAAACGAAATATGCAGCACGCATGAATGAAATTCTAGAACACCAAAGCGAAATGGAGAAGAATATACAGGAAGAATGGCAACAAATCGAAAAATGCATAAATATAGTGGCAGGTGAAATTATAGGAGCAAGGAGAAAGGCTGACAAACAATGGTTCAATGAAGACTGCCGAGAAAGCATAACAAAGAAAGCAGAAGCTAGGTTGAAATGGTTAAATGGTAAAAGAGAGCAAGACAAACAAAGATATGACAAGCTTAGGAAGGAGTCAAAAAAAGTAATAAGAGAAGCCAAGAGAACATGGATACAAAACGAAATACATAAAATAGAAAGAGAAAGTCGCAACTCAAATACAAAACGATTCTATAAAAGGATCAGTGAACAAAACAAAAACTATAAAGGAAAATCAATAGGCATAAAAAACAAGCACGGAAAAGTAGCCGAAAGCGAAGAGGAGTATAAAGAAGTGTGGAAACAATACTTTACAGAATTACTTTACGAAACCCCCCCAAACCACATAGAGACGCTATCTGAAAATGAAGAAAATTACGTAGCAAACACAAACGACTCAGATGACATCCCAAGTAGAGAAGAAATAAAGAACGTTATCAACAAAATTAAAAACGGCAAAGCGCCAGGTAGAGACGGAATCAACATAGAACTTATAAAGTATAGTGGTGAATCTTTACAAAAGAAGATATTCCAACTTATAAAGAGGGTTTGGACAGAAGAGACAATGCCAAGCGAGTGGGAGATGGGACAAGTCGTAACTATACATAAGAAAGGCGACCAGCAGATATGCAGTAACTATAGAGGATTGACCTTGCTAAACACGGCATACAAAGTACTGTCAACAATAATTCAAAACAGACTGGTGGACAAAACAAGGCTCTTAATTGGACAGTATCAATGTGGATTCATGAAGGGCAGATCAACGACTGACGCAATACACACCCTCAAACAAATAATAGAAAAGGCTCATGATTATAAATTATATACTGAGCTAATTTTCGTAGATTTTAAACAAGCTTTTGATTCGCTGAACAGAGACAAGGTACTGGAAGTCTTGGAGAAAATGGGAGTACAAGGAAAACTGAAAAGATTAATACAGATGACAATGACCAATACAAGAATTAGCATAAGAACACAAAAAGGAAACACAGAGGACTTCGAAATTAATAAGGGAGTGAAGCAGGGAGACACACTATCGACCACACTGTTTAATATAGCTCTGGAGTATGTGGTCAGAAAAATAAACAAAGGAACGTTGAGAACAAGAGAAGGACAAATAATAGCGTATGCCGATGACATAGTCAGCATTTCAAAGAACCGTAAAACATCAGAGAACCTGTTAGAAGAAATTGTGAGGCAAGGAGAAAAGATGGGACTGAAGATAAACACAGAAAAAACAAAAATGATGATAATGGATAAAGCAGTAGGAAGTAAAAATGATAAAATCAAAATAGGCAACCTCAAACTAGAAGAAGTGGATAGATTCAAATATTTGGGGGTGACTATCACCAATAATGGAGATAAAGGAGCAGAGATAAAGGAGAGAATAAGGAACACAAACAGGGTATATCAAGCAAACAAGAAGTTATTAACAAATAAAACACTGGGCAAGAAAACGAAAATGAGGATATACAGGACGATAATACTACCTACAATGATGTACGCTGCGGAGACGATAACAATGACTAAGAAACAGGAAGAAGAGCTAAGAGTACAAGAGAGAAAGATAATGAGAGCAATACTAGGACCTGTTAGGACGGAAAATGGTGAGTTCAAAATAAGGACGAACAGAGAAATATTGGAGGAACTAGAAGGGGAAGACGTGATAAAGAGGATTAAAAGACAAAGAATTAGATGGCTGGGACATGTGTGGAGAGCTGGAAGCAGATCTACAATATATAGCATGGTGGAATGGCAACCTAGTGCAAGAAGAAGGAGGGGAAGACCAAGATCAAGCTGGATGAGAGAGGTACAAGCTGACCTAAGCAGGGCCGGAGTACGTAACTGGCAGAAGAAGACAGGGGACAGAGATATATGGAGACAGATATGTGAAAGTGTTTGAATTAGAGACTGGGGACTGATCTACCCCTATTTAAATAGATCTAGAAAGCTTTTTGCTGCGATACCCCGCCTGGGGTTTTTAAGCCATTATATATATATATATTGAAAGAAGTGAACATTAATAACTGCTTGATAGATATCAGACAGATAACTGATCAAAAATTGAATAATCCAAGCTTGACTGAAATTTTATTTGAAAAAACTGAATATTAATCACTGCTTGATAGATATTAGCCAGATAACAAATTAAAAACTGAACCAAACCTAACTGGAAAAAGAATCAATAAATAATTAAAATAATCGGGCAGATAAGAAACTAGATAAACCAAGCCTGACCAAAATTTTATGCTGAAAATTGAATGTGAAAAACTACCCAACAGATATCAGCGAGATAAACAAAAACTGTTGATTTATCTTGGATATGAATGGAACCTTTATCAGCCAGGTAAATAAACCAAGCTTAACTGATAGTTTATTGGAAAAAGTAGATAGGTATCAATAAGTGAAATATCATCCTGATAACCAATCAAAAACTGACAAAACCACGCTTAACTAATGCTTTATTCAAAAAAACGCTTATATGACAGTCTTAACAACACTAAAAGAACCTAATAATACATAAAGGACATTAAATCACAATGAGATACTAACCTAACGTAGCCCTCGAGCTCAACATGACCCAAATCATCAGAGCTCGTATAGTAAAAGTCGTAAACGTATTGGGAATTCGGCACCTCCTCTATGCTGGCAATATCATTCGAATTGGCATCAGTCTCAACATCATAAACTGTAACTTCTGAGTCTTCTGATCCTCCAGGCGCCCCCACACTCCTTCTGAACGAATTGACGATTTTGTAGCGATTATTCCTCGAATTGTCTCGAGCTTGCTGCCGTAACTTATCCGTAACATTAACACTGTGTTTCTTGAACTGTTCCTTTAGTTCTTGCACGTCGGGACGGTGTTTTTGAAGCATTTGATCAAGGTTTTCATCCTGTGGAAAGTTCTTTGTTAGTTGGTGATAAAATGGGTTTTGGAGACGTACCTGTTGCGAGGTGCCCGCCAGTTGCAGTACTGCAGATAAATCTTCAGTTTGGGCGTTTGTTTCGTCGTTTTTGGGCCGTTTGCAGTTCAAAATCAACGTTTCCAGGGGATTTTCGTCTCGACGACGTTTCAAACGTACAACGGTGGCCATTTTTGTTGTTCGGACTGGAACGGGGTGTTTGGTGTGAAGTTGGCGGCAAGGAGTTTTGACAGACGACAGTTGGATAAATGGGCGGGAAATTATACAGTGGTTGGCAATTGAGATGGATTGTCTTGTGTACTTCAGAAAAGATATTCAGGTCAATAAAATTCTCCATAACTTTCTTAAAAATTATGATAGTCAGATGATTCAAACGTCAAATAGATCGCCTACAATAAATAACAGCGACAAACTACATATATTTGAAAAGAGGAGGCTTGACAGAGCTATTTTGATCATCAAATTATAGTCAAATGAATATGGGTGTCTCTGAAACTAGTCGTTATATAAGCCGAATTTGATTGAAGCTATAGGATGGTTATTAACATGAGGTGGCTTCATGCAATTACTCGCCTGGTCGGACATTTTATCAGGAAACTATTTATTAAGTAAGAATGACTGCCTAGATAAGGTGAGCACTGAGCATACATATACAGAAAGATGAATCATTTATCATGAAGAGTACAAACACCTCAAGTTTACAAGTCTTAAGGGGATGAAAATACGCCTAGTCAACAGAATATAGTCTCGTTCGTTGATCGTTATCAAAATAAACCAGACAAATCTCTTCATCAACAAAGAACGGCCATGCGGCATCACCATCCACTGAATCAAGAAGGAGCTCTCAATCTGTCAATACTTCTTGTGTCTGGTTCTGATGAGGATCCCCGCGTTGAGTCAAATCAGGCGTTAAGCTTCACTCCTCCATCATTTTCTTCAAGTTTCAGCATTGCAATCATAATTCCTCCGGAATCCAGAAGCTTTGGTTTCTCGAAGCTATCTTTCAAGTCATCAGAGGAACGACGACAGAGCGCTAGTTTAGAGTTAGAGTTTAAGTCGGAGACTTTTTTTATGGGCGAAACCTGTTTTCAATTCTTGCCAGTTATTTAAGGGGATTTTTTTTCAATTCTTCAATTCCCGGCAACTACCTAAGGGGAAACGCTTGTCTATTTTTGGCCGTAGCTTTGAATCTCTAGTTTTGATGAGTCTTAACCACCGGTGGCTCCTATTTCCCAAGGTATGTCTTTAATTTAAAATGTGTATAATAAAAGATACCGACGCACGTTCACGAGTGTCACTATAAGAAGTCCACCAAAACTCCACTTCTTTCCGTTCAGGAATCGAGCTGAATCAAATATTAGCGTTTTCACATTCTCAGCAGGGCGCCTCAATTAAGGGCAAGCTTTTGATGCGAAAAACTATATTAGGCCGGTGTAGTGCCTAGGATCAACCCTCTAGGGCCCCACTGGCTGTCATTTTCCCCGAGTCCACTGGATGGTAAGTCATGACGTCACAAAGGTGGGTGGAGCTTATTCTGACTCAAAAAAAATTCTTTTGCATTGTTGTGATGTGTGATGTGATCCTCTGATCCTACACAATTAATAATTATTATTAGGTTACAATATTTGAATGCCCCTTCGGTCGACGCCAGCTTGTCGCCATTGAACAATAGTTTACAATCTTCCAAATGTCTTTTCAATCAAATTATTTTTATGATTTGCTTTTCCGAAAGGTCAGCATGACTATTGGATCTTGATTGGCGTTCTTTAATTGGTGATTACCACATTGATAGAGGCCTTGAGATTGATTTTTCTGAACATCAGTGGCATCAGTACTTGATGATCCTAATCTTTTCCATGTTCCATAAAAATGTGATTATTCATTGGCAGCTTGTTTCATTTCCTCTTTTAGTCACGGATGATTTATCAACTTCCATTAGTGACTCTTTCAATTCATTACTATTGCCTTTTGTATAGGAATTGATGATGTAATTATTGTTTTGTGCTTCTATACTTTCTGCATAGATATCAGTTGCTTTTTTAATGTTTAAATATATACGTTCTAGTCCAGCGAAAGGGATGTCCGTATTTTGTACCTGCATCACATCATTTCCAGTCTCGTTATTTTGCGTAATGAATTGGCATAATTTAAGAAACCTCAACAACCATAAGTCTTCTCCATCTGTGATTAGCTCCAATACATTTTCTAGCTGCTGAAAAACGCCATTGTATTTTTGTTGACCATATTCAAATAGGAAAGATGCCATCTTAGAGCAATAATAATGTCTTTACTTTTTCTATACTTCTGATCAGCTTAAAAACCGACTCCTGGTCCTATACTTTGGCAATAGTAAGATTTTCAGTGTTATTATTGCTGTTTAGGAAGTAGTTATATATTCATTTTCTTCATTAGAATTCAAGTCAATGTAATCACAAAAATATAATATTATGCTATTTATAGGTTGCTGATGACTCTCGGACTCTCGGACCTCTAACCTCTCCCATGACTTATTTTTGAAGAGCCGAGCGGGGTCGAAACTCTATCCTTTTCTGAAGCACATAACAAAAAGTCCAAGCGCTTGGAGCTATATCTTGCTAGATATGGGTCCGTGCGCTTGGAATGGGCTGTATTTATGTTGGAGATGTCCCACTCTTTTAGGTTTTAGGTCTTGAATCAAGTTAGAGTAGTAACCTCGTAGCCTTCCTACGCATGCATGAGTTACCTCGAAGCCTTTCTAAGTAATCTCTGTGTGTCAAGATCAAGTTGTGCTTTATAACAAACATTGACAAACTCAAAATGAAGATAATATTCTGAAGTGCAATATTATTTAGAAGTTCTTATTCTTACAACTGTGCGGCATTGGTCACAACCTCAGATACTCAACATCCAACATTGATAGCAGTTATTGGGCCCTATGATTGAACGTTTACGTTAACTTAACGTATCTGTTATGATTGTTTACTAATGCAAAAGTTCCATTTGATGACAGCGTTACCATGGTGATATGGACATGTTAAGATAACGTAAACGTTCAATCATAGGACCCATTGGGGGCTATGATTGAACGTTTACGTTAACTTAACGTGTCTGTGAGGATTGTTTACAAATGCAAATGTTCCATTTGCTAACAGCGTTACCATGGTGAAATGGACATGTTAAGTTAACGTAAATGTTCAATCATACCCCCCATTAGTTCACTAGCCTAGTTTATACCGACAACTTGGTCCGCGGACCAAGATATCCGAACCAAATATTTGGTTCGAATGGTGTAAACAGTTGCGTACTAAGCTGGTCCTCTCTTGGGTAGGTACTCGCCAGCAAGTGTACCGAACTAAATTTGGTTCGATCTGGATCAAAATTATGAGGTTATGTTGATCGTTATTATTGTGAATTGTGTTGGTTCTAAGTTTCTAAGGCAATCTGAGCGTACTTACTCATGTTTTTTTTTGGTTACGAATTGTGTTGATGAATAATTTCGACTTGTTTTTGACATTTGAGGAATTGCGGGCGTACACATTTAGTTCACGCGTTGCAAGACGGTGTAAACGGGCAGGAAGCAAGCATTGGTCCTACCGTACTATCCCCACACTCCGTACTCCGTACTCTGCAGTATGCCCTACACCATTGTATGGTAAAAGGGTTTCAGATAATAAATTATATATATATATATATTAGTTCACTACTACAACATTGGTGGCAGCGGTTACTTGGTTACTACATTGGAGACAGGGGTTCTAACCATATATTTAATACACATATATTGCGTGTTGTGGTCTAAAATGTCAGAAATCAAAACGAGATAGCCTCTGTCATGCTATCTCTTTTCTGTATTTTCTTACATAGTGCGCTTGCGCTCAACGTGTGTGAGCAGTGCTGCTTGAAGTGTCATCTTTTGTGACAAGGTCGATGCGTATGTCAAACGCGGCGTTTTCGCGTTTTGAAATTTGAATGCATAAATAAACCAACTACTGTTACAGCAAATCTTGGAAAAATCAAATAACAAATAACAATACCTAATAATAATTGCTTGTCTTAATTTTGACGGTACAAAAATCACGATACTACGATCAATTAGGTCGCTAAGCGCAAAAACGGTGCGTTTGACATACGCACATGTTCTGCGAAAATCGTCTTATGCCTGGTGTACAGGGTTATTCATTATATTTTGACACCCATCTACAGCTCTTATTGCGAGTGATAGAAAAAAACTTTAAATACAACAGTTTTGGTTATGGGGGTTATGTAGAAAACATGTAGCTTCGTTTTTAATGGAATGTTGATAGTTTATATGATTAAGTTAGTGTTGTGAATATTTGTTGTAGTTTAAAAAAATATATTTTTTAAATTCAAATAGTTTCAAAGTGACTGAACCAAATGCCTACAAACCATATATATTTGAAATCAGATTAAAGAGATCTTTCATTTTAGTCAATAATATACAGGGTGTTCCATTTAAAAAAATATGACTTAATGAATTTTTTCTATGTTATGATTTCGATTTGTTGATTCCGCTATCACCAGAAGATACTACGTGAAAAAAACCAAAACTTTTGTATTTAAAGTTTTTTTCTATCACTCGCAATAAGAGCTGTAGATGGGTGTCAAAATATAATGACTAACCCTGTACATTCAGTTTTACTTCGAAGTGGAAGTGATTTACACTTGCCAAACGAGAATCATATGCTACCATCCACATTGTATTTGGTGTGAGCGTTTGATTGAATGTAAACCCTACATCACCCATCTTTGTTTTGTTTCGAGCAAATTAGCATGTTTTAAAATGATTTAAAAAATATACTTTTGAAAAATCAGTTCTGTTTTTTTTTTAATTAGTAGTGTGACATGTCAACTTGAAAAGTACATGAGGATGAGGACAACAAATATTTAAAGTTTTTGTAAAAAAAGATATCAAAGCGTGATAGACTGTTCTCAAAAATATATTATACAGGGTGGACCAGAAGTAATGGGACATACGGTTACAGTAGATTCCTCACACAAAAATATTGTGATAGACCTCAACTTGTCAAATCCGAAAGTTGATATACTTTCGGATACAGGGTGTCAAAGTTGAATTTTAATATTTGATTTTTTCAAATTACTTTTGGAATAATCAAGTTATTTTGACGAAATTTCGTATATAGGGGTTGTTTGACATGCAAAATTCATATCTGGCCTTGGTAGTCTTCAGTTAATATTCGATGACACAGCCAATGTTATATTGCAATTGGCAAAAATGGTCCGTCCAACCCACATGCGCTGACATAGAAAAATATCTTTATATCGCGCTCTTCCAGATTCCAGACAATGATCACACTGTAGTCTAAATTCAACGTCTAACCCACATACAATAATTGAAAATGTGGTTTAGATCATTTAAACGATTTGGCTGATTCAGCGATTGCGGTTTGGAATTTTGTTCACAGATGCCGCTATATGCTGAATGAGGCTCTAATCATTTTTGCTTATTATAGTATGATCAGTAGGTTTAGTATAAAAAACTCATTTGTAAAAAAAGTGTGGGTTAGTTGCAAAACACCGTCCAATTTGGCTTCACTTCGCTGTTATTTGTTAAAAAAAATTCAACATATTTTTTCTTATACTTTTTTGTGTTGTGTTTAGAGTGTGCGTTGTGCTTTTTGTGAGGAGAAAAATGCCGAGAAATTGTTTTCTCTGCCTTTTCAGCAAAAAACAAGCTTCTGAGAAAGTGAGGGAGACGCCTACTCTCCACAAGTAACATTCGACAGTAATAATAGAAGTTTTTTGTAAAAAAAATATTTTATAGGTTTCCGACTAATTTGAAAACGCGCAGAGCATGGTGCAGTTTTTGTAAATTATCAGAACAGGATGATACATCGAAAATAAAACTTTGCGAGTTCCATTTCCGACCCGATGATTATTTCGAACCTGCTGCTAAATCTAAAGGAGGAAGAATGGTCTTAAGACCAACTGCAGTACCATCAATAAAAGTCCCGTCTAGATCAGGAGTTGTTCACCTTCAGCCACGTTCATCTGCTTTAGACCTTATTTCATCAACAACCACAACTGTTCAGCAAGTGCTGCATACTATAATAGAGCAACCTCGAGAGCTACCAATGGAGCGATACGACCTTCCTATTCAGCAAAGTAATACCTATTACCTATATTCTGTCGAATGTACCTTTGTCACTTGAAATGTTTCAATGTTTAGGTAGTGCATCTAGACCAGGAGTACTCCACTTTGAGCCACGGTCATCATCATTAGAAGATATTTCATCTTCAACCCCAATTATAGAGCAACCAATGAAGCAATCCGACCCAATGGAGCAATGCGACATTACTATTCAGCCGAGTAATATTACCTATTCTGTCGACTTTATTTTGATATTCAAAATGTCTAATTTTTCAGTTTGTGAGACTCCGAAGACACGCAAATTTTCTGAACCTCGATTCATCTCTGAGATAAAAACTCCAGATGTAGCAACTCCCAGAAGGGCAAGAAGAGTTTTATCATTAGTCAGAAGAATTGATAGTGAAAAATCAAGAAAAATTAAAACGTTACAGGATAAAAAGAGATACCTTACAAAACGAGTTGGCTCTCTCAAAGAACTAGTTTCTCAATTGCGGGATAAGGGGTTGCTGTCGGAAGAAGCTGGAAACACCTTAACGGTATCTATCAACGATATATATTATTTCAAATTAATAATAATCGTTATTTCAAAGCATACAAATCCAAAATAGCAAATAATATGTTCGCTATGTACAATAATTATTTTATTATAGCAGTAATCATCTCTCTTTTATTTCCAGGAAACGTTACCTGAAAACATGAAGCAATTAGTGTCCAGGAAACTGAAGAACAGAAAAAAATATTCACCAGCAATACGAAGTTTTGCCTTGACTTTACATTTTTATTCGCCGAAAGCCTACAATTATGTCCGGAAACACTGGGAAAAACTCCTACCACATCCGTCGACTCTCCGGCAATGGTATAGCGTGGTTGATGGTGCCCCTGGATTCACGAAAGAAGCTTTCGATGCCATGGCCCTCCGTGCCACAAAAAAAACAATAGTGGTGAATTTAGTGATGGATGAAATGTCCATCAGGGAGTCAGTTATATATCATCAAAATGAATTCCACGGAGGAGTGGATTGTGGCACCTTACAATCAAACCAAGAAAATGATAATGTTCCACTTGCGACAAATGCCTTAGTACTAATGGCAGTTTCACTCAATGAGAGTTGGAAAATTCCTGTCGGTTATTTTTTGAATCGAGGGTTGAGTGGCAGCGAACGGGCAACTTTGCTAACGCGAGCATTCAGATTATTGGAGGAGTATAGAGTTAAAGTGTATTCAATAACTTTTGATGGGGCATCAACAAATTTGAGCATGTGTTCTCATTTAGGTGCAAATTTTGATTATTTTGATACAGGTTTTAAACCGTTCTTTATAAATCCCGTGACTGGGGATAAGTGTTATATATTTCTCGATCTATGTCACATGATGAAACTCGTTAGAAATACCATAGGAGATAGAAAAATATTAAAAGATGGTGACGGCAACATCATCTCATGGGACTATATTATACAACTATACAATCTCCAAAAAAATGAGGGGCTACAATTAGCCAATAAAATAACGACAAAACATATATTTTTTGAAAACCATCGAATGAATGTCAGATTAGCTATGCAAGTTTTGAGTGAAAGTGTGTACAAATCGTTTGTTTTTCTTAATCAAATTCCGGATGATGAATTGAAAAAACAATTCTCCGGCTCTATGGCTACTGCACATTTCTGTTTGAATTTTAATAATATGGCAGACATATTAAACTGCAAAAATAGGTTCTCAAAAAGAACATTCGATGCACCATTGTTGGAGAATAATTTCGAGAAAATGGAAGAACACGCCAAACACTTCATAGCCTATATAACCTCACTAAAAGATTCAAATGGAACAAATATTTTGAAATCTAGCAGAAAAACTGGTTTCTTGGGATTAATAATCTGTTTAACAAATATCTTTCCACTTTTTAAAAAGTTGAAAGAACATGATTTTTCATATTTATTAACATTTAAATTATCTCAGGATTATTTAGAGACTTTTTTTAGTGCGGTTAGAAGCAGGGGAGGATTCAACAATAATCCGAGTGCGTTACAATTTAAAAGCGCATATAAACGTCTGCTAATTAGACATGAAATTAAGGAGGTAGAAAATGGCAATTGTCTGTTTGATGGAATTGAAATGCTACATGTGTCATCAAGTAGAAAAAAAAACTGTCCAATAGGTGATGAACAAGAATTGAATAAAGGAATATCTGATTTTGAACATGATCATGATTATATCAGTATCTTTTGGCAACTAAATCCTTATGTCGAAAATGTATGCGAATATATTGCTGGATATGTAACCAAACAAGTTAAAAAAAAAATTGACTGTCCTATTTGTCTTCGACAAATCATGGGTGAAAATATGCCCCTTTTGTCTAGAATTAAAGACAGGGCAAATTATTATGTAGCCCCGTCAATAGACACAAACAATATTTGCAAAACGTGTGAGACGATAATTAGGCAATATTTACAACAAATTCACAAGAAAAATATGAAGGCAATAGTTATTAACAAAATAATGAACAAAATTGGTCTGCCCTTTGATAATGAAGAGATGAACAATCATGTAATGAGCCAGCACATAATTGATAACCACAGGACACAATTGTGTAAATTAATTATAAATATTTATATTAACGTTAGATTTTATCATGAAGCAAAAAGAATGTCCACCAAGACTGAATATGTGAGACAAAAATATACGAAACTAATTATGTTCAAAGGACAATAAAAAATTGAGTCTTGTATTTATAGTTTTACTCCTTGGTTCCCTATATTGTTTGATTGTCTGATAAACTTTGTTGATGAAATTACTATTAATTGCTCGATGAAAGTTATCACTGACCTTAAGAAAAAGAAAACATATTTATGTTCGTATGGCTATATGCAAAGGTTTTTTGAATATGAAAGAAGAGATGACATTACATTGCAAAATCAAGTTTTCCCATATTGATTATAATTTGGTTATACCAGTGTTTTCTCAACAAGACAAGTCAAAATGACGTTCATTCCTTGACGTTCTTTGGGTGACTGACTGTGTTTGTTGGATACACAAACTGACTGACCAGGGTTTTTTTGTTTTTTAAATAACATCTTCGAATTGTATGCAAGATTGTAGGTTTGATAAAAAACTTTTATTAACAAGATTTTTTGACAACTCTAGGCCCCTGGTTGACTGATATTGTTGCGAGTTTCAGCTCGCACATAGATTCTTATTGCATTTGCTAACTACAAACCAAATTTGAGCTTTAATAAAACAGTTACAACTTATAGGTTTTTTTTACAATTTTGAAACCCTGCCCAGGCCAGTTGGGAATCTGGCTGACTGACTCGGGGGTATTGATATATGATCTAAACATGACCTTTTGTCAAAATTTCAGCTTTAATAAAACTGTTGCATATTTGGTCTCTCATCTCTCCGACTATTACCTACTGTATAAGACATTTATATTTTGCTTTATTTTAGGGGGTGTAGAATCTCAAGTATAGACCAATTAATGGCCTAGCGAGACTATACACCCCGTAGTAGACTAGTAGAACTATCATTGTTATTTTAGAACTATAATTGTTATTTTAAATGTTTAAATATGGTAATATATTGATTGATTGATAAGAAAACTCGGAAATTATCGAAAAGGTAGAAAACCCACGAGAGACCCATATAATATGTACTTGAGCAATTAGTAACGACAAAAATTGATATCCAATGATTGTATTTTGGATTTTGGAACATGCAAAACTTTTAATGAGGGATAACTTTTTTCCTAAAATTGATAGGTAACAAAAAAGTTTTTAATATAGTCCCAAACCTACAGCGTCATAATTAAGTAAGTACTGTACCCAACTATAATACTAAATTATTAAAAATATCAAAAGGCAGTCTGCATGAAACTCAAAAACAACCGACTTCTTTTTATAGGTTTTTAACACTGTATCGGTACCTATATCAAAAATAAAGGGATTTTGGATCTGCAATCTACAATCTACATTAATATGAACTCCTCACTCAACGTTTCACTGATTCACACACTACACGCTTATTAAGAAACACCCTGTACCTATGGTAGGTAGACGCAAATGTACCTATCAAATATTTCAGTTGAAACAGATATAGGTAATCGAATCGTTTTGATTAAATTATTAAATATTCTGATTCTAATAATTATTTAAATAACCTTCACTGCCTCGTTCACTGCCTTCACAAGTTTACATAACTTCATCGTTTCTGATAATCAATACCAGCTGAAGCTGAAGACAATAAGAAAATCAAAAAACAACTTCTCTGAAGAATATACCTAAATAAAGCAGAATAAAAGAGAATTTTTTTAGTTCGTTAATCAAATAAACCGTGAAATAAACAAACACTTGTATATCCTAACCTAGTTTTTCGATTAGTTTGAAAAATTTATAAGAAGCACCTGTCAATGCATACAGCTCATGCGCACAAGTGCTACAAGTGCACAGTGCACTACGGTAGAGCGATATTTAAATTCATTCATGGATCGTTATGTTCTGTCTCTTTTCATCGGCGGAAAAATTTAACATGGTGATGAACGTCAACACGCAATATATCTGTATTAAATATATGGTTCTAACAGCAGGAAATGTTTGTTTAGTGTTTTCGAATTTGTTACAAGCAGAAAAGACTTCTAGCAGTGATAGTTGGTAGAAAGAGAGTGATATTTACTAAAATCATATAAGTTTTTGACTAGGTAAATGAATTTTAGTGTATAAATAATTCTTGAAAAGATCATCATCAAAATGTTTAAAAGTATTAATTATACTAAAATCAAAACTTTATATGATTCGTATGAATATCATCCTCTCTCAACCAAACTGCCAGAAGTTTTATTTTTTAGTTTATCAAGATTCAAAAACACTCAACAAAAATTTCCTCATGAGATTTTACCATGGGATTAGAGTTTGTTTGAAGTCAATATAAGCTCCACCCATTTTGTAACGTCAGACTTAGCCTTTCTATGTTCCTCATAAATATATGCATCGGAGTGTTTCATATAAAAATACAAATGACGATTTTTCATTGAAACAATCAATACAATTTTTGTGAAAAAATAATCTATATCCCAATTGCCGAGTGGTGTTCTATACCGCTACTGGCAACACCGCTCTAATGACGCATGAGTCATATTTAAAAATACGTCAATGTCATAAATAAATGAATCACAACATTTATTGTTTTTATCAAAAAAAATTGTTTTTAGTCAATTCAATCCAATTTAATCGAAAAAAACACGAAAAATGGGCAACGAAATGTCACAGTCTGCTATGGAAAGTAAGTATAAATGATTTATATTAATTATTTTGAATTAATACATTTTTCGTATACCTAAATTGGGTTGAAAAGGTCATGCTGTGTTGATTATAGTATAATAACGCTCCATTCAACTGCAGATTTATTCAGAACATTATAATTAATGATTAAACCCAGAAATTTATTTGAACTTGATTTCTGGCTTCTTTCCCAGATTTTCCAAATAAACATTTTGTCAGCCCTAATCAATGTATATTATCATTGAAAATACCTTTTTCCAATCATGGCCAGTTTAAATAATATATTCATCAACCCAAACAACATCGTTAAGCCTCAGAAACTGTTAATAGTTAATTTAAATAAGGAATGTCTTGATAGTACCTCGTATATGCCACGTCAGTATTGGGATGCGCAATAACTATGGGGCAGATTTTTTACTCCGCTTTGCTTATACGGGGTGCATTCAAAACGAAGAATTCACTACTAGTCCATTTGTGAATTGGGAAATCTTTATAGAAAATTAGTTACAATTCCATAAATGGATCTGTATAACTTTTCCTGATGAAAACTTCGGAAAACTCTACGTACGTTTTTTGGAGCTGACTAAATTGCCTATCTTTTGATGTAAGACTCACCGCTCCATCTCAATTTTTCTAGATCTCACGACTATAAACGTCCATTTTTAATTGGACACTGAAAATCAATCACAATACCATAAATTGACTTGTTCAACTTTCCCTAATGAAAACTACGAAAAACATTACATACGTTTTTTGGACCTGGCTAAATCGCCTATCTCTCGGCCTATCTTTTGGTGTTGAAGTCATCGCTCTATCTCAATTTTTCTAGATGGTTCTCAATAAAAGATAAGTCACAATTTCATAAATTGGCCTCTCAAACTTTGTAAATTTCGGAAAACTCTCCATATGTTTTTTGGAGCTGATTAAATAGCCCATCTTTTGATGGGCAATTCCACCTACTACCCTTTTGATAGTACCTCGTATATGCCACGTGTCATGTACAAGGTGCATCCAATAAATTTATGAATTTCCCACCCATCTAGAACACCTATTCAACCTAAAATTCGCCGTCAAAGAGTTGGAACGCAACTCGAAACGTTGCGAAAAAGAGGAAAAACAGGAAAAAGCCAAAACCAAACAAGCCATTCAAAAGGGCAACATGGAAGTGGCGCGGATACACGCGGAGAACGCTATACGACAGAAAAACCAGTCGCTAAACTATCTGCGCATGTCCGCCCGCGTTGACGCGGTAGCCAGCAAAGTACAAAGCGCAGTAACAACAAGAAAAGTAACAAACTCCATGGCTGGAGTGGTTAAAGCCATGGACGCTGCCATGAAAAGCATGAATTTGGAGAAGATTTCGGGGGTTATGGACAAGTTTGAGCAACAATTTGAAGATTTGGGGGTGCAAACGGATGTGTTGGAGAATACTATGGCGCAGACGACTACAACGTTGATACCGACGAATGATGTTGACTCGTTGATGCAGCAAGTTGCTGATGAGGCTGGGTAAGATTTAGTTGATTTTGTGCCACTTTTCATCTGTAATTTCTAGTCTGGAGCTCAACATGGAGCTTCCTGAGGGACCCACAGGATCAACCATTGGCTCGGCTTCGGTTGTTAGTCAGGAACAGGACGAACTCACGCAAAGGCTTGCCAAATTGAGACAAACCGAATGAATTTGCACAATTTTTTTATACGTGTGTGATACAATCTTATTTCCAGGATAGATGTATAGGTCCAAAACTATGCTTGGAGCGCTTTTTATTAGTCAATAGATGTATAATTAATGTTTATTTTTGATGTTCAAATGATCAAATCCCCCCCAGAAAAAAATGAGTTGAAAGTTGAAACTATAAAACTCTACATCATCAACTTCCATCCAATCACACGTGTTCTGTACGCACGTGATGTGATTTAGCTGCAACCGTTGGTGATCTTTGCGCGGGTGTGCAATTCGAAAGAGATTCACGTCACAATTATGATAGCGCGCGTCTCACTGTGACGTCATCTGCGTTGCCGAATAGTGGAGTTTATTTTACTATGCATGGGGTCCCGAAATCAGGTTGAAATATTTGAACAGTATATTCTACACTGAAAAAAATAAACTAGCTTGCTATATAAACATAGAAAACGCTTTGTTTCCGAGATACAGGTTGTCCAAGTTTAAATTCTATTTTTGTTTTATTTAAATAAATCTCATAATAATTATTGTGATAATTTAACAAATATCGGTACCCAGGATGTTTATGACATAAGAAATTCAAATTTGATATTAATATGACTCTATTTTGTATGTGGCGTCATCTACAAGTATTTTAACTGTTTGAAATAGTCATAACTTTTTTACCAAACCCTGTATATTTGTTTCGAGTGAAAAAATTATTATAACGTTATTTTTAAATAAAAACGATACTTTAGGCAAAACGGCGTTATCATGGCTATTTTGAGATTTTTTTCAATTTAACCAAAACTTATTTTTTTTTTGTTTTTTTTTTAATCTTTTCATTTTATATTTTTTTTTTGTAAAGAAACATTGAACATTGAAACTACCGTCAAACTTACCATGATAGCGCCGTTTTCAACGCCCCCTATGTCTATTTTCAAAATTAGCCATTGAAAACCAAATCGTGCAAATATCTCGTGAACGGTTGCTCCTAACATCTTCCAACAAGAGTATCATTTTCATGTGTTATATAATTTTTTATCATCTTTTTCACTCAAAACAAATATACAGGGTTCGGGAAAAAAGTTATGACTATTTTAAACAGTAAAAATTCTTGTAGATGGCGCCACATACCAGATAGAGTGTTTAAAATATTGAATTTGAATTTCTCATGTCAAAAATACTCTGGATACCGATTTTTGTTGAATTATCAGGATTATTATGAAGATATAACAAAAATATAAACTAAACTTTGACACCCTCTGTATCTCGAAAACAAAGCAACAAAAGGTTTTAGCAAACATTTCCATATAGTAAACTAATATTTTTTTTCAGCGTAGAATATACAGTTCAAATATTTCAACCTAATTTCAGGACACAAACAAAAAAACATAAAAAGCTACGTTCCGCATATTATTATTGTAACCATAGAAACTGCAACTCAGATGACGTCACTGCGCATCGAAACGAATTTCGTTCAAGAGGCTAACATACCGTATTTAGGTGTATCGTGCTCCACGTGAGTGAAGGACCAATCTGCGCACGCCTACGATAATACCTGACCAATCACATCGCTCGCATTATCAGGTGATTAAAGTGAAATTGAGCTCCGATCGTCGAACCATGAGCTTCATCTTAACCCAGTCATTCAATCAAATCATCTTCAAAAATTGTCAATAAGAAGCCAATCAATAAGCTTGAATCGGGGCCAACCCTGCATATCACGTTAACATCTTTCAGCCAATCCTTAGTCTTGTCACACGTGACGATCGGTACTGGTTGCGCAGGCGTGCAATTCCAAGGATATGACCATGCAATCAGTGTGTAAAGGACCAATCTGCGCACACCCACCATATCAAATAGCTCGCATTGTTAGAGCAGGTGACTAAAGTGGAATCAAGCTCCGACCGTCGAGCCATGGACTTCATCAAAACTCAGCCATTCAATCAAATCATCCCCGAATAATATCAACAAGTCAATTGAGCTTAAATCCAACGCTGTATACAACGTCAGCCAGCACGTGTCTGGTTCATCTTTGACGATTAAAAATTGTCGCGCAGGCGTGTACTATTCGAAAGAGATGACCTATCAGTGACTACAGGACCAATCTGCATCTGCACACGCCCACGATGAAACCTAACCTATCACATCGCTCGCATTATCAGAGGTGACTGATTAGGTTCCGACCGTCGAGCCATGAAGCTTCATCAAAACTCAGTCATTCAATCGAATTATCCTCAAAAACTATCAACGAGCCAATCAAATATACCACGTCAGCAACTTTCAGCCAATCTCAATAAGTCTTTGTTGAGGCACGTGACTGATCCACCTATGACGATTGGTAATCGTTGCGCAGGCGTACAGCTCAAAGCCAACGTGCGTCGACAACACCTAGCCAATCACAATTCTCGTACAATCACGGGACGATTAGTGATCGTGGCGAAGGCGTCCAATAAGAAAACGATGAAACCTACGCTAAAAAGATTGAGTTAGCTTCACTGTATTAATGAATCGAGCTATGAGCTTCATCTAGTGCCCTGCTCCATCAAACAGTCCCTGAAAAACATGCCACGTTAGCAACTTTCAGTCAATCCAAGGCACGTCACCGATTCCCCTGCGCAAGCGTGTCAAGTCAACTTACATAAAAATAACTGGAAAGTCGCAGAATCACAAATCAATAGATGCAACAAACACAATAATTAATAAATAAAAACGATCCAGCCAATTTGCGACTTATACAATAAATTAATGCTAGTCACTGCAAAAATATTAAATACGGTCCATAACCGGGGCAAGGTTGCCGAGATTTCGCTGTTAAATGCCATCACGTGGCCAAATTTCCCTAAACTATTGAGGTTATGACAGCCTAATTAACTTGACTAGATAATAAAATACTTTCCCATGGAAATATAACTTGAATTCCATCATCCACAATATGTCCACTTACCCCGGCATAAATTAGACGATAATCATCAAAAATTGCGGAAAATAACAGGAAATGTCCATAAACGCCCGGGAAAATTTTCAAAATTACTACCCAGTGCGCAATCTCGCTAGAAAATCACCATGGCAACTGCAAACAAGTTTAAACCAATCTCAACGCGAGAGGGTGCACGTGACCAACAGGCCAATGAAGATTGGCCGTTGATTACAGTTTAAACCTCCCGCCACCGCAAGGTTGGCATCGCACGTCAGTTTCCGTCAACACGGCAACTAAGCATTTAATCGATACCTCCATGTTGATGGGCTTGAAACATGCTTGTCTTGGTTAAAAATGAGTATATTTTACTAAAAATCGTATTTATTTCGTGATTTTACCTTGAATATCATCAACACGGGTTAATAGTGTCTACAGTTGGTAATTGTTGTACATTTACGTCGGCCTAGCTCCACGCCCCACGCCATTTTGAATTGTGAATGGATTTGCTAGATTTTCCTCTTAATCAGTGTTAATAAGTGTACAGCGAGTTAATTTAGTGTACCATAGTAAACTAGCTTTAAGTAAAACGTAAGTTTACACAGTACATGGGGTTAGTGTTGATGAAAATGGGTGTTAATAATGTCATAACAAAGGTCAATGATTGTTGTCATAAAATTTCAGTTTTCCGGATGCTTGGGTGAAATTCGTTGCAATGGCTCAGTATTTCGAAGTTTTGGGACAGGGGGACAATATTAATGAGCAGCCGCAGTTTTTCGCTAAAACCACGGAAAATGGGGCCACTCAGGTCCACTATGTGGTCACAGACGATCGTAGTGGTTTTCAGCCACAACAGGTGAGTTTGCATTACTAAAACTTGTTGTTTGTTTATTTATTGTCATAGTGTTTACATTATTAAAACTTGTTGTTTGTTTATTTATTGCTATTTTTAAATCCTTTCATCACTAAATTGTTAATTGTTGACATAACCTCACTTCCATGTGGCATTCGTGTTGATTGATTTTTGTGTTTAAAGTGGCAATCGTGCTTTTATTAGGTGTTTTAGTGTATAAATAAGTGTTGTATGATAATTTTGTACTTGATGATGCAATTTTACCGTATTTGAGGGGAAATGTGAGTTGATTTCGTCATGCAAACATTCCCCTTTCACTCGTGATTTTTCAGGTTTTCGCGTCTGTAGCCCCCCAGTTTTCATTGAAACATTATTTTTGGAAATTTTTATTGGTTTGGAATACAAAATTTGATGAATTTAACGGAATTTTTGGTTTTAAACGTTTTTCTGACGTTTCAATGATTTGATGTAAATTTCGTTCTTCAATCACTGCCAAAATGATTGTTTTAATAATTTTTCATGTCTTTGAGGTTTAGACAATCGTGAAATTTAACAAAAATTTGGTTTTATAGCGATTTTCAGAAAATAGGTGAGCTTCCATTTATTAAACATATTTTCCAGTTTATCGTACCTGTATAGTGATGTAATCAGAAAACAAAATGTTTTGTTTTTTTTTTTGAAAAAAACATGTTTATCTACATCTGTCCAAAAATAGGTGTTTTATGCAACCATCTATAGATATAAAATGTTCCACATATTACACGGCCTGAGAGAAACCCGTGGATCATAGTTCTTTATCCACGGGCAGGTTCTTTATTCACGGGCAGTGGGCCAATCATAAGCGAGTATGACCAGTAACGCTTCTTTATCCACGGGCAGGTTCTTTATTCACGGGCAGTGGGCCTAAACACAACTATTTTTGGCTTTATTTAGTGACTTTTTTTCCAAATTTTTTGACAGTTGTAGATAATGCATTGTATTTGACTCGCATATAATGAACATATTACACTCGAATAAAATTAATAACACTCGCCTTCGGCTCGTGATATAAATTTTAATCTCGTGTAATATTTGGCTCATTATATGCTCGTTAAATAAAAACTTTTTCTCGAAAATATTGTTTTTTTTCAGAATCATGGTTTTTTCTCAAATGCCCCTAAAAAGGCAAATTTCATAAGTAGCTACAAAGCAAACACAGACGTACGTCATTTATTTTAATAAAACTTTATTAAGATATTTACTGACACCTTTTCGGATAATAATTTCAGATTATGACTGTCAACAGTACCTATTTAAGCGAACTGTTACTAAACAATCCTAATTTTTCAACATTTCTTCAACACTGGGTAATTTTTGCCAAGTTTAAAATTTTATAGTTATACCTACTATGATTTGTTCAATAATTATTGTGACATTTTCATTTTCAAGGAGTAAATAAATTTTGCCCCTCTTTCGAATGGTGCTAGCATTGCTAGCCATTTTTATAAAAAAAAAAACGCCGGAACCTGAAAACTGATGAATGGATCGAGTTTTTAGATGCACCAATATTTCTGTGATAACTGATGCGGATCAAAGTTCCATCAAATTTTAGGAATCTGCAATTCATCTGACAATGAGTGTAAGTATTTTGCACTCATTGGGCATTGTCTAGTGTTGAGTCGCACTCTAGATGTCGACACTTGTCTTCATAATTATTGCTTTTTTTATTTTATTTTTTATATAAATTGAAGAAACCAGCCCATTCTCAATCGTTATAATGTTTTCCCATAAATTGAAAAAATGATTTTTTTCAGCAAAAAAAACATGTTTTTTTCAAATTTGAAAAAACCCGTTTTTTTACATCACTATGCCTGTAGCCCCTCAATTGCAGTCAAAATGATTTTTTTCATAATTTCATAATAATAATCCATCTGGTAATCCAGTAACGATGTCGTCTGAAAAGGGGGGTACCCTGCGTTAGATCCGGTAGTTCTGATTTTTTGCTGTCTTGTCCATGATGTTGGCACAATGAATAATCCAAGTTTTCGACCTCGAGCGCCGAACGCAACATTCTCAAATTTTAAAAAAATCCCAAAATTTCGTCCTTTTATCCAGTTTTTGTCAATTTTAACCCTAAACTACTGAGTTTTCGATTATAACTATGAAACACTTTTTTAAAGTAGACTAAATTTGCTACAATTTGAGATCAGAACCGTCTCTGTAGACCCAATAGTTTTTGAAATACAGCTTTCCAAAATTTACCGTTATATTTTCAAGCTTGAAAATGTTTAAAAAGCCGACTATCTTAACCTATTTTCTGCGGTAACAAAACAACATTATATCTACCTGGAAAGAGTCTGCGGCCATTTTACTTTTTCGTTTTAAACATCTGAGGGTTAAGTTAAGCCCTGCTACTGCAGATATGTTTTGAGTGGGGAGACCGACGAAACTCGACCGGGTCCTTCAAAGAGGGCAAAATCTACTTTCAGTTGATTTTAAACATGTCTTCAATTTACATTTTTTATTGAGATTAAAATAATTATGCATATTCTTTTTTTTCTTTCGGAATTAGCAAGGCGTGAATAATTTTTCGAAGAAAATTGGTCTAGAGGGTCGAAATTCCCACAGAGCAATAAATGTGTATGGTAACTAGCCTTGAGACACCTTCCAGGTAGGCACCATAATAATATAATGTTGTTTTATTATGTAAACATTTCCAAGAGTGAGAAAATAACACCAAATTTTGAAAATCTTTATCTTGTGAACTATTAGGTCTACAGAGACCATTCTGATCTCGAAGTGTGGCAAATTTAGTCTACTTCAAAAAACTGTTGCATAGTTATAATCAATAACTCAGTCCTTCTGGGTTAAAATTGGCAAAAACTGGATGAAAGGTAGATATTTTGGTTTTTTTTTTTAAATTTGACAATGTTGCGTTCGGCGCTCGAGGTCGAAATCTTGGGTCATTGGGTCAACATCATAAACAAGTCAGCAAAAAATCAGAACTACCGGATCTAACGCAAGGTGTGATGTATATGTTTACTGGACTATAACGAGTTTCGGAAAATAACCAAATTTCCATTTTTTACTCTTTTGTTCTAGTTCATCGAGCCTGTAGCCTCTTAACTACAGCCAAAATGACATTTTTTCATAATTTTTCATATATTTGGAATTTAGACTTAAAATAATCGAGAAATTTTACAGAAATTTGGCTTTATAACGACTTTCTGAAAATACTCAGATTTCCATTTTTTACCAGTATTTTCCAGTTAAGCCTCGGCCTGTAGCCTCTCAATTACAGCCAAAATGACTTTTTCAATGTTTTTTCACTGTTTGAACACTTTGGAGACATTGATTCAGTTTTTTATATGTAATTTTTTTATTTTCCATGTCATTTTGTGGATTTAACTTGATTTCCTTAAATGTATCGTTATTGGATGTTATTTCGATTTTCGTTGTCAATTAGTTTTGTTTAGTTGTGCAGGTTGTCGAATAAAGATAGATTTATGAACCAAACTATGTGTTAGGGAGACAAGGATTGCCTGCCTAACTTATTTTCTCTGGTATTATTTTTTGGATGAGTATCTTGTTCGACGGTTACGATACCTCAATGCATTAAGGACATCAAAAAATAAGTAAAAATAAAATAAAAAATCCAGGTCTGTATTTGAAAAAATGAACTTGATGATGGCCGCTCAAAGACGAAACGTCAGATTTTTAATTTGATACCGCCGTATTGTAGAGGGAGAAAAAGTGGCAATGAGAAAGTGCAATTCATTTTAAAATATCTTCCCAAATAAAAAATAATATGTAATAATTACGAAATTTCGGTTTTTTTCGAATATCTTCGGAAGAAGTCGGAATTTATCAAATTTCAAAATGTCATTTTGTTGAGCATAAAAATGCGCAACAACATTCATGGCAACACCGCTGAAAAAAGAATTAATATTCACTTGAGCTTGAGAGATGTTTGAGTCAGAGATATTTGCTTTGTTACTTGTCTTGTGATTTTAAGCCTATGGCTCAGTCAGTGAAATTGTGAAACTAAAGTGGCAAAACCCCCTAAACTCCTAAAGCCAGGAGGTTGAAATGTTCAGGAAAGTTTCACTAAGTATGCGTTAAACGATACAGGGTGTCCGGTAAGTATATGGCATAATTTCGGGAGCGTATAGGGGAGGTCGAAACAACCCCAGTTTGTCATAAAACTTTTTTCTCTAAAGCGCCTCCTAACGGAGATACAGAGCTCTAAAAGGATACCCATCGATTCAATAGCCTAGTTTACACCGACAACTTGGTCCGCGGACCAAATACTAAATTCGAACTATATCAGAACCAAATATTTGGTTCGAATGGTGTAAACAGTTGCGATCTAAGCTAGACCGCTCTTGGTTCGGTACTTGCCAGCAGGTGTACCGAACTAGATTTGGTTCGATCTGGATCAAAATTATGAGGTTATGTTGATTGTTATTATTGTGAATTGTGTTGGTTCTGAGTTTCTAAGGCAATCTGAGCGTACTTACTCACGTTTTTTTTGATTACGAATTGTTTTGATAAATAATTTCGACTTGTTTTTGACGTTTGACGAATTGCGCGCGTACTCATTTAGTTAACGCATTGCAAGACGGTGTAAACGGACGAGAAGCAAGCATTGGTCCTACCGAACTATCCCCACCCACTTGGTCCTATCGGACCGAACGTAACGAGTTATCGGTGTAAACTAGGCTAATGTATCTGCTGTAACTTTCGAATCGTCTTACACACAAAATACTAAAATTTTATCAAATTATACAAGCCAGTTCAAAAGTTAGAGCTAAAAAATGAAATCGATGGGTACCCCTTTAGGGCTCTGTATCTCCGTTAGGAGGCACTAGAAATAAAAGTTTCATGACAAACTGGGGTTATTTTGACCTTTCCTATACGTTCCCGAAATTATGCCATATACTTACCGTACCCCGTATAAAAAATTTGGAAAATTCACATTGGAAATGAGGGGAGTTATTGCACATTTAGTTACCCTGAATATCTCCCTTGAAACTTGACCAACACAGAACCTTCTCTTTCAGTTATCGGGCCAAGTGATGGTCCTAAACACGCCCCAACCCCAAATCCTGATCGATCAAAACCGCCAATTTCCGCGTCAACAATTCATCCAAAACCCCAATCTAACTCAAAGTCCGCAAATTTTCTACATGGAAACCAGCCAGGTGCAAACGGACCGACAAACAGTTCAAACCGTCATCGACCAACCTCAACCAATCGTTTTAAACCATCAAATCCGAGACAACAATCCCACTTTGGCGCCTAGGCCTGTGCTGGCACCAGCGCGCAATGTACTACAAGTGCGCACGCCCATGAAGCAGGCGCAGTTCCGCCCAATGGCGCGACCAATACGACCGCCGCAGAACAGCTATCGGGCGCAGGTGAACCGGCTGCAACAAACAAGAAACCAGCTGACTATGCTGACCAAGCAGCCTAATTTGAAGCAGATGCCGCAGAAGAAGCAGGAGGAGGAGCTGGACGATCATGATCCAGCCATGAATGGATCTCCGGGGCAGTTATTGAATTATAAAAAATTGCTGGAGCAGCGTCAGCAGATAAGCAAGAATCCGATTTTGGCCAGGTTGCCGAGTAATATTAAGGTTACCACGCCGATGATGCAGAGGGCGCAAGATCCTAAACCAAGTCAGACGATAGATCAGGTGGTTAAACAAGTGCAAGATGAGGCGAAAACGACAACTAAGACGCCTAGGAAGGCTGCTCCGCGCAAGCCGGTACAGCCGCGGGTGCCTGTGGCGCAAGCGCCAAGGTTTCCCATGCCCATGCCGGTGGTCGAGCCGCCGGCGCCAGTGCAACAAGCACCTGCGCAGCAGACTTACATGATTTTGCCACCTAGCGTCAATCGGCCGAGGCAGCAGAAGCCGCTGCCGCGTTTTATTGCGTCAGCTCAGATCCGACATATTATTGGTGAGTTCTATAAATACTGGGTTCCACCTTACGACTTATTATTAGCATCAACCAATCTTAGAGTTTGGCGCCCGAGGCAAGCTTGAATTGTTTGTAATTTAAATGTTTCTTGGCAGATTTTTCTGATTCTTGCCTTATTTTATAAATGTATAGTTTGATTGTCCATAAGCCAAACAGATTTAGTCCCAACAAATCGGAGAGTTTGGCACCCGCGGAAAGTTTTGATAGGCTGTAATTCTGGTGTTTTTGATGATTTTTGCCTAATTTTGCAATTATTTTAGTTTGTGAATTGAAAAACTCATTCATTTTCATAAAATCTGAAAGTTTTTCGCTTTCTTTCTTATTTAAACAAATTGAAAAGTTTGGCACCCGAGGCAAATTTCAATTGGCTGAATTTGGTGTTTTTCGAGGATTTTGATGATTTTTCCTAGTTTGCAGAGTAATTCATTCAGTTTGATTGTTTATCAGAGAAAGCCATCAATTTCCATAAAATCGGAAAATCTGGCGCCCGAGACAAGTTTCAATTCCCGCTAATTTTAATATAATGATCACTATGGCAACGCCGCATCCATACGTCAGATCATTTCAACTCATCTATAACTAAAATACACCAAATTGTAGCTCTATTCCTATAGCCAATGGCAATGCAGTGTTGCTAATTGCTTGATAATTTTCTACACAGTGCAGGAATTGTGTTTCCAACTCTAAATTTAACGGAAAACTCCAACAATTCAATACATTTGAAAACATCATACAATGGCAACGCTGCATGTAATCTGCAGATTCTTCCAATTAGTTGAGCCATATTTTAATGCAGCGTTGCCAATAGCCTGATGGTTCTCCTAACAGTGCAGAAATTGTGCCTCACTAACTCAAACTTTGTTGTGACATTTGGGTGAAAAAAATTTCAGTGTCTTGAATAAACATCAGGCAATTCGAACGATGGCAACTCGGCATTCAAATATCGAATAATTTTAACACGTTTATCCTTATTTCTAGATGAAGTTTCAGATTGTAGCGTTAGTTTCCTAACTGTGCAGGGAATTGTGTTTTACCAATTCTTCAAAGAATATCAGCAATTTTTATATTATAATCACTATGGCAACGCCGCATTCAAATGTTGGATCATTTCAACTCGTTCATCCTTATTTATAGAAAAAGTTTTTATTTCGAGCGCGCATCGATAATTTTGCTAAATGTGCAGAAATTTTGTCTCACCAACCAAAACTTTCTTCTGGCAATAAATTTGAGTAAAAAACTTCAAAATGTATTCATATTTTTGCAAAACATCAACGAATTTCAATATTTCAATCACTATGACAATACTGCATCCTAATGTAAAATCATTCCAACACGTTCATCTTCATTTCTAGATAAACTTTTGATTTGTAGCTCCCAATACCGCGTTGCCAATAGATACTTGATTTTTCTAATTTTGCGTTTTTTGACTCAAACCTTGAGGGAAAAAATGCAAATTTCAGTACAAATTTTGAATAAACATCAGCCAATTTGAACATTACAACCAAATAACTAGGTATAAAGTTCTCAGTGACATAATCACAACATTGGCAATGCAGCATACAGATCATTGAAACACGTTTATCCATATTTTTAGATGCAGATAAACATCTTGACTCGTACTTTAATAAGTAATTTCTCGGTCTGGTAACGCAGATTACAATTGTTTTATTAAAAGTTTTTGGAAAAATTGCACTAACTTCCTCACAGAATCATCGCCGTCCCAAGAGGAGTTCTCCGACTCAATCCGCATGTTGGTGCTGCTCGAATCAGGAGAGCAACGTCTGATAACCTTCACCCTCCCCAAGGAGGCATGCACCATTCAAGAGATCCTGGAACAAGTGCAAGTGCCCTTTGGACCCAATACACCCATCCACGTGGAGGAACTTAACACAGAGGGAATAACCTACGTGGTAACTGTAGGCAATGTGCCCAATGTGTTTGAAGAGCCCCCCAAGCCACCGGAAGAAGAGGTGCCTCCTCCGCCTCCACCTCCTCCTGCGCTACCACTGGTAGAGCCGCCAAAGCCTCCCAGTCCCGATTTGCCGAGGTTTGTGCCTGGCAAGCTGGCATTGTGTCCGCATTGTGCCAACATTTCCGAAAATTTTGCCAAGTGTTGGCGGTGCAATCGGAAGATGCCGGAGAATGTTAAGGCCATTGATGATGATCGTAATGATCTGCCAAAAGCTATTGAACCCAAGTCTGTAAAAGTGGGAGCCAATGGGGGTAGCCCCATTGGTAATGGCCTTGCCCCCAAGCCAATGACGATAGCCAAAAAGAAGGTGAAGAAGAACATCGAGCAGGAGTTGTTGGTTATCAGTTCGGATGAAGAGGGCGATGTCGTCAAGAAGCCAGTGCCATCTGTTAGGGATGAAATCCTCAATAAGCTGGGTTCGTCTATTTCCATATCGCCTGTCACCAAGGAGCCGTCACTCAATGACATAAAAAAACACGTCAGAAAATGTAAGGTTATCGTTAATAATTAATGAATTCCAGGTTAATTGTTGGTTTACAGTGGTGGATTCGCAAAAACTCGTGAGATACGCCCTGAAATGTCGCACAATTCGCATCGGGTCTTACCGCTTTGTCCCTGTGGAAGACGTAAGTACCCTCATTCAACTACAGGCAACTAGATGTCCCTCCCACAGATAATCATCGACAACAAATGCGTCGTAATCAAAGCGCCCCCCATCGACTCCAATGACGAACTGAAAACAATTCGCATCGACCGTGGCGACATCGTTAAAGTGCTCGTCTGCTACGGCAAACAAATGCCAGTGTTGTTCTACTATCTCAATCCAGGGGCAGCACCAATGATCCGCGAGATACTAAACATGAAGAAAGAGTCTGGCATGTATTTTGATCCGATCGAAGAAAAAGAAGAAGGGTTTCGGAAGATTACGCTGATGTTGAATGAGCCGTTGGATGATTTGAAGATGGTGTTGGCGCCACTGTATACCGGGTGTATTGAGGAGTTGACGGTCAAGGAGGCGAATGATATTTTGATTAAGGCGTGTTCCAAGGGGGATCTTGGTAGTTCGTCTTTGGGGTGAGTAATTTGCTTTGTAGATGCTTTGAGTGTATTTGTATCTTAGTTTGCACTAGTTTGCAGTGAAAACCATTAAATCTTGAAAAAAAATGATCATTTTCCAGTCTGGTGCCCGAGGCAATCTTCAATTGGCCATAATTTTTACGTTTTTTGATGATTTTTGTGTCATTTTATTTATATAGTTTGCTTGTTTGTCAAAGAAATTTAATAATTTACAAGCAAGCTTAAATTGACTATAATTTTGTTTTTGTTTGGTAGAGTTCAATGGTTTTTGCGTCATTTTATAGAGAATTTGTTATTGTTTGATTTTGTATCAAGAGAATTCGTTAATCTCGTACAAATTGGAAAATTTTTCGCCCTGGGCAATCCTAGATTGACCATAATAGTGTTGTTTTTTATTGGATTCTGATGATTTTTGTGTCATTTTGGTGAGAAACTGTTGAAGTTTGATTGTTTTTTAACAAAATAAGTGAATTTTCATTAAATTGGTAAGTTTGGCGCCCGAAGAAACCTTCAATTGACCATAATTCTGTTGATTTTTGGTGGACTTCAATGGTTTTTGCATAATTTTATAGAGAAACTGTTATAGTTTGATATCGCATCAAGAACATTCATTAATCTCCAACAAATTGGAAAGTTTGGCGCCCGAGGCAAGCTTCAATCGCCTATAATTTTGTTGTTTGTTGGTGGATTTCATTGGTTTTTCCATCATTTTATAGAAAAACTGTTGTAGTTTGATTTTGTACCAAGAAAATTCATTCATCCGACAAATCGTAAGGTTTGACGCCCGAGGCAAGCTTAAATTGACTATGATTCTATCGTTTTCTCGTGGATTTGAATATTGTTTGCCTCAATTTATAGAGAAAATGTCTTAGTTTGCTTTTTATCAAGAGAATTCGTTAATCTCCAACAAATTGGAAAATTTGGCACCCGAGGAAGGGTTCAATTGGTTATAATTTTGGTGTTTTTTGAAGGATTTTGATGATTTTGGCCTGAGTTGCATAGTGATTCATGTAGTTTGATTGTGTATCAAGATAACCCATCAATTTCCATAAAATAAGAAAGTTTGGCGCCCGAGGCAAGTTTTGTTGGCAATAATTTTGTGTTTATTGTGTCATTTTCATTTCATTAAAAAAAAAATATGTAGTTTGGTCGTGTGTCAAGGAAATTGAATATTATCCAATAAATTGGAAAGTTTTGCGCCCGAGGCAAGCTTCAATTGATTATTAAAATTTTTGATGTTTTTTGGTGGAATTTGATGATTTTTGCGTAATTTTATGATAAAAAATGATATAGTTTGATTCTGTGAGAAGAATTCCTTAATTTCCAACTAATCGGATAGTTTGGCGCCCGAGGTAATCTTTAGTTGTCTATAATTTTGGTGGAATTTGATGATTTTTGCGTAATTTTATGATAAAAAATGATATAGTTTGATTCTGTGAAAAGAATTCCTTAATTTCCAACTAATCGGATAGTTTGGCGCCCGAGGTAATCTTCAGTTGTCTATAATTTTGGTGGAATTTAGTGGTTTTTGTCGTAATTTCAGAGAGAACCTGAGTGGTTTGATTTTGTTTCGAAAAAATGTAATAATTGGAATGTTTGGCGCCCGAGGCAAGCTTCAATTGGTTGTAGTCTGAGTGTTTTTCGACGAATTTTGGTGATTTTTGCTTCATTTTATTGAGAATCCGATTCACATAGTGTGTTTATTAACAAAACACTTTTGTTTCCAACAACTCCTAAAGTTTGGCACCCGAGAGAAATTTCAATTGGTTGTGATTTTCGTGTTTTTTGAAGAATTTCATGATTTTTGCATTAGTTTGCCGATAAATACTTATAATATATGATATATCAAACTACATACATAATATGAATGAAGAAAACTCTTTAACTTTCATAAAATCAAGACATTCGGCGCCCGAAGGAATTAATAATTAATTATAATTATGTCGTTTTTCGAAAATTTCGACGATTTTTGCGTCATTTTTCACAATAACTCATGTGTTTTGACTCTATACTTCAACAAAAACATTAAACCTATTATAACAACACAGTCAATATTATTGTTATATTTTTTTCATCCGAGTTCCATCAGTATTTTTTGCTTTTTTTTTGATTCATTTGCATATCAGTTTGTTGAGAATAATTTTTTTTTTCTCAAAATACATCAAGCCTTGATATTTTCGACGGAATTCGATTTTTGCCTCAGGATGAATTTTGAATAACGAGACTTGAAATTTTGTCCAAAAACTCCATAACGTTCTACCTATCAATATTGGAACATAGCCACTCGGAACAATGCGCTTCATGCACTCCCAACAATCACGACGATCAAATCGTCATGTTGGCAACACTGTGGCATCGCCGCCAGTTAAATTGAGGTTAGGCGAACATGGCCGCGAGTTTGTCGTAGGAAAAGTGTGTTTCGTGGTTTTTTTAATTCATTTCGAAAAAATGACGGTGTTTTTCGAGCACAAAAATGGAAATCGGTTAGTTGAACTATTTATTTATATAGGTATTAAGAGCAGTTGCCGTATTATTACCAATTTTCCATAAACAAGCTGTAGTCATAAATATTGCAAAATTTGCTGTTTTTGTGAGATTGTGCGAATGTTTGGGATATTTGAGTGTATGTGCATGCATTTGTTGATTTTGTACTGTTTTACTTGGTGAAAGTGGGTATTTAATAAATTTGTGGTAGATAATAGTGTTAACAAGCTGGATGGTATAAAATTGGTTACTTTAGGCAGGGCAACTGGACAAAAACTATTATTTAAAGAGTGTTTTAGGAACGTTGGTTTCAAATTTCAAAGCGATATTCTAATTTTAAGCCAATTTGAATAAATTAGTGATGGCAAGATTTTTATCAAAATTTACACACTTTACAACAACGCATTATATCGAATGGCACTTGTTATTATGTATTATGGTTTTTCATCCTGATTATTGCAATTTTTAAGGGTTTTAGGTTGAAATAATTACAATATAATTGTAAATGTGAATTGACTACTTTTATCACGTTTAAAGCCACGAAGTTGGTGTGCAAACTACTTCAAATCACTTGTCAGTGTCCGTTTAGTATTTGTGCCAAATTTGAAGTTTATATGGTAATGTTCAAGAAAGTTACATTGAAATTAGTGAAACTTTTTAGTAATTGTCAATTGACCAACTTTATCACCCTCGAAGTGATAAAATTCATCTGAAAACCACATTGGTTTATACATTAATGCGTTTCCATCGCGTGCGCCAAATTTCAAGTTGATAGCGTGATTTGTGAGGAAGTAACATCGAAATTAGTCAAACTTTTTGGTAACTGTGAATTGACCAATTTCATCACCCTTGAAGTTATAAAATTCAACTGAAAACCACATTGGATTATACATCAGTAGCCTAGTTTACACCGATAACTGGTTTAGTTCGGTCCGATAGGACCAAGTGGGTGGGGATAGTACGGTAGGACCAATGCTTGCTTCTCGCCCGTTCACACCGTCTTGCAACGCGTGAACTAAATGAGTACGCGCGTAATTTCTCAAATGTCAAAAACAAGCCGAAATTATTCATCAACACAATTCTTAACCAAAAAAACATAAGTAAGTACGCTCAGATTGCCTTAGAAACTCAGAACCAACACAATTCACAATAATAACAATCAACATAACCTCTTAATTTTGATCCAGATCGAACCAAATTTAGTTCGGTACACCTGCTGGCGAATACCGAACCAAGAGTGGACTAGCTTAGTCCACAACTGTTTACACCATTCGAACCAAATATTTGGCTCTGGTATAGTTCGAATTTAGGACTTGGTCCGCGGACCAAGTTGTCGGTGTAAACTAGGCTAATTAGTTTCCAGAGCGCGGCCAAATTTTAAGTTGATATCGTAATTTTTGAGGAAGTTACATTGAAAAAAGTAAATCTCATTGGTAACTGTGAATTGAACAATTTTATTATCTTCAAGTTATAAAGTTCATCTAAAGACCACTTTGGCTTTTACATCATGCGTCAAATTTCAAGTTGATAACGCGAAGGTCAACTCTGAACTATGTCCTCTTTTCAGCTCGTTCAGCGAAATTAAAGACATACTCATGTACCCCAAAGAAGGCCAGGGCAGGCTCAGCATCAACAGCGAAGATTACGTTTGTCTAGCAATCGATCAATTCCTAAACGACAAAATAATCGACTTTTACCTAAAGTATCTGTGGGAGAACATGGACCCGAGCCTGAAACAAAGAGTACACGTGTTTTCGACGTTTTTTTACAAACGACTCACGATGAAGGGCACGAAAAAGTCGCATTCATTCGAGAATGATCAAAATTTAACCGCAGCTGAAAAGCGTCATTCAAGAGTTAAAAACTGGACGAAACGGGTGAATTTGTTCGAAAAAGAATTCATTGTGGTGCCGATCAACGAGAATGCCCATTGGTTTTTGGCAATCATTTGTTTTCCGGGGTTCAGGTGTCCGCAGACTTTTGATGGACAGCCGTATCAGCCCAAGCCGAAGGTTCACCGAGTTAAAAAAGAAAAAGGTAAGTTGTTTGTATACAATGTTTTTTTTGATTAGCGATAATTCCGTATTCAATGAATTTTGTCTTAGTTTGTAGTGTAGTACTCGTATTCATTTCAATATTTCCGCTCTTATCCAGGCTCTAATCATAATATTATTTTGATCATTTGAAATGATTTTTTTTAAAGGTCAAACAACTTCTTTCGTAAACTTTTGTCATTTATATACATCAATACGGAGTTTTTGAACCCCTTGTCAATTTCAACGTTATTATCTTTTCCCCTTATAACTGTGCATGCGCATAAAAACAAAACATTTATAACGGACAGGATCCAAAAAAGATATTTCCACCATTGTTGAAATTTTAGTGTTTTTTTGTCGATTTTCTCTGGACCTTGTCATGTGGATTTATCTAAAAATAATCACGGTAAGGATTTTTTGAGATATGACACTCACAGGTACATTGGGTCTTATGAAAATTGGGGGTGTGGCTTGTGTTGATGTCGTGAGACACGCCCACAACTGGGTGGTGCTTAGAGTAAAACAATAATGATGATAGTCATCAAACAACAGGTCAACTTTGTACTTTGAATCTTTTTTATTTATTTTTTTATTGACATCAGGCCGTGCTTCTGCGAATACTTGGGCGGCTTTTCTTTTCTGAGAAACTGATTAAAAGCCTGGGTCGATCTGTAAATAGAATAATTAATTTCATTATATATACCCCGCCCATTACTACTTTGAACTCTCCAATTTTTCTGGAATCTATTAGCAACTGGTCCAATTTTTGAAGTAATTCTCCGCGGGAGGTCTTCGGAAAGATCATGACGTCACGGATAGTAGTTAGGCCACACCCTTTTTCGGGTATCTAAAGAAGTTTGCTATTTTTTTTTATGTAATATCATTTGAAAATGTATGCAAATTGTTTATTATTATTAATACATAATTATATTACATTACAGTGTAACTTATTTTTTTTCTAGTCCCTGACCAAAAAATCGAAAAACCCATCCCCTGCGACGACCCAAACATCAGCGACAAAGACGAAGCGGAAAGCGAAGATTCCGATCTCGAATCGGATGGTTCCGGTACAGAGGAACCGTTGCCGCCGCCTGTCGCGCCAACAGTTACTCCACCGAAAGTACCAAAGAATGCAGCGCGCGTGCCTATTAAACAACCCTGTATTTTGATTTTTGATTCGTTAGCGGGGCCGCGGCGCAACCGTGTTGTGGCTACGTTGCGTGATTATTTGACAGTGGAATACAAAAATAAAATGGACGCTGAGCGGGTTTTCAATAAGGACGTGATAAAAGGACATAGTTGTAATGTTCCACAACAGACAAACTTTACCGATTGCGGACTGTATTTGTTGCAGTATGTGGAGCAGTTTTTCAAGGTGAGTGGCAACATTGTATTCTGTCATTTATCGTTGTTTAGGTTGATGATTTTCGCGTCTGTGTATCAAAATAACGTTTGGCACACGAGGCAAGTATCAATCGGTTGTGATTTAGGGGTATTAAAAGGATTCTGATGTTTTTTGTTTTAATATTTTTAACAAATCTGGAACTTTGGCACCCGAGTCCCTAATGCATTGAGGTATCGCAACCGTCGAAAAAAATACTCATCTAAAAAATAATTCCAGAAAAAATCAGTAAGGTCACCCTTGTTTCTCTAACACATAGTTTGGTTCATAAATCCTTTTTTATTCGACACGTTATTCTTATGAGAAAACCTGCACAACTAAACAAACCTAATTGACTGAACCAAAATCGAAATAACATCCAATAACGATACATTTAATGAAATCAAATCAAATCCACAAATGACATGGAAAATAAAAAAAATACATATAAAAAAACTGAATCAGTTTCTGCAAAAGTGTACAGAAATATTTCCATTTAATCAAAATATTGAAAATAACAATAATAGGTGAATAATAATTGAAAATATTGAGGTTGCTAAGGCAACCCCTTATCTAATCACCTCAATGCCTAACGTCAAAAGATAACTAAAAATATAATAAAAAATCCAGATCCGTATTTAAAAAAGAAAAAGTTGAGGAATGCAGCTCGAAGACGAAACGTCAGATTTTAAATTTTATACCACCATCTTGTAGAGGAGAGAAAGTGGCAACGACAAAGTTTAATCTATTTTAAAATGTCTTTTCAAACAAACGCAGGAAATGATAAAAACGTTTTTGCGAAATTTCGGTTTTTTTTTTAATATCTTCGGAAGGAGTCGGAATTTTTCAAATTTCAAAATGGCATTTCCTTGAGCATCAAAATGCGCAACTTTGCAACCATTTAACCGACCCTGTATCTCTTATAATAACTGAGATGCCCATGCATGCACTCGAATCTGTAGGTACAGGGTTGTTCCGTATATTCAGATAGCATGTAGCTCGCTTATGAAGTAAGATAGAGAGAAACTGTAAATACAAAGTGGCGATTCACGAGAATCATAACTTTTATTTATACAGGGTGCACGCAGACACAACTTGTGTAACAATCATTTCGAAAATTTAAAAAAAATAAATAAAAATAAGGATTTATGGAATGGACAATCTTTATTTTCCATGCTCAATGAGATAAAATTATAAAAATTGTTGGTTTCCATTCGAAAAATTAATTTTATGCAGTTTTCCTAATTTGATTTTTGATCTTATTTTTGGGTCACCCTGTAATAATACTTATCAAAATATTGTGAAAAATCTTTGAAAGTAGTTCCCTTTCAACAAGAAATCCAATGTAAATTAAAGAATAAAGGATTTCTTATACGAAAAATTTACATTTGAATAGGTGCCTATAGTACACGCCAAACAACTTTCGATCTGCGTCATCGTTGCCACCAAGCTCGTTGTTATGAAGTTTGCTGGTGGCTAAATCTGGTCCAAAGCAAATCACATAATAACTCGCTTGGGGGCAATTATGACGTGAATCGAAAGTTGTTTGGCATCAATTTGCTGTACAAGCGTCATTTTTGACATAAAAACTTCAAGAACTCTTTTACTTAGGTATAGGACATGATAGATCAAATCTGTCTAGAATTTCACGTAGAATCCAAAAATGTAATAATATATAGGGTGTTCCATTTAAAAAAATACAAGTTGTGTCTGCCATATCTTTTGCGTGCATCGTACCTATATATAAGACTAATATTTTCTGGCGATTCTCGTGAATCCCTACCTACTTTGTATTCACGGTTTCGTATTATCTTGCTTCATAAGCAAGTTTCATGCTGTCTAAATATACGGAACAACCCTGTACATCACCGTCTACCCCATTCTCGAGGCACTTTCTTATGTTCTCTAGGAATCCTCCAGGACCCAGGACCCTCACCAAAAAACGCACTTTTTCTCATAGGGAACTTGCATCAATTTTTTTATTGCTGGATTCAAATGTCTCAGACCTTGTTGCCTCTCATCGTTAACATCATAATTTATGCAAGCATGAAAAGACTATGATCGCCCAAAAGTCCAAGAAAAAAAAACGGATAATGTTTTATTTTGGATTTCTTGCAATTTTTATAAAATATAAAAACTATCTATTTCGCGAAGATTAAACCCAATAAAATCAATCTATTAGAGAGTCCGTCAAAATTTGCTCCAAGTCATATTACTTGACGCGCTATTGCAATACATGGTGTCCCATAACTTATCCGACATAGAGCAGCAAATATAATATATTATACAGGGTGTCCCTGAAAAGACTGTACAACGCTTAACCACAAATTCCTTGACCAAAAATAGGGCGATCTAGGCGAACTTACCTATATCCAAAATTGCTTCGTTAAGTCTACAGAGGGCGTCAAAGTTTCAAAAAAGTTTTGGTTCTTACTACATTTTTCAAAAACGTACAAATCGATTTTGATAATTTTTGGTACCTAGTCTTGGACCATGAAATGGCGTTTTTCGTTTCTATAGCGAACGGTTGTACTTGATCGGAAGTGTTAAAAAAGTGACTTCACATGTTGATATTTCTTTAGATTTTTTTTGGAATTGACTTTTTGTTAATTCAGATGCTTTTATCTAATAGTTCAATTTATTGGGGAGTTTTTCTCTCTCTTGAGAAATTTCGCTGGGATAAGTGGTTGTGCCAGAAACAAAATATTTTCAATCAGGTACACAGTTATTTTATCATTGATTTATTTTTTGCTAGCATAACTACTCATCCCAGCAAATTTTTTCAAGAGAGGAAAAAACTTTCTTGAACACTGGTTTATTAGATGAAAACATCTGAATTACCATAAAGTCAATTCCATAAAAAATCAAAAGATATAGCTGCATATGACGTCATTGATTTTTTATGGAATTGACTTTATGATGATTCAGATGTTTTCATCTAATAACAGTGTGTAAGAAAGTGTTTTCATCTTGACAAAATATGCTGGGATAAGTAATTATGCTAGAAAAAAATAAATCAATAGTAAAATATCTGTGAAGGTAGTTGAAATTTTTTTTATTCTGGCACAACCACCCCTTATCCCAGCGAAATTTCTCAAGAGAGAGATAAACTACCCAATACATTGAACTATTAGATAAAAGCATCTGAATTATCAAAAAGTCAATTCCAAAAAAAATCAAAAGAAATAACATGTGAAGTCACTTTTTTAACACTTCCGATCAAGTACAACCGTTCGCTATAGAAACGAAAAACGCCATTTCATGGTCCAAGACTAGGTACCAAAAATTATCAAAATCGATTTGTACGTTTTTGAAAAATGTAGGAAAAACCACATTTTTTCTGAAACTTTGACGCCCTCTGTATATTGTATATTGGAAGTGAAACTTTATTTTCTAAAAATTTCAATTATTTTTAAACGCATTAAGATGACAGATTTAAAAAAATTGGTATACTTGCGTTTTCGATGGTGAGAAATCCGAATTCGGTATTGGTTTGAAGTTTGAACCTGATTCCTAGAGGGCGCTTTCCTAATTATGAATCAATTTTTTTATAATTTTTAATCTGCAAAGGTGAGACTGTTTTTGATTTCAAACTTTGAATGAGTTGATCTTTCTACGAAGAAAATCTACTCTTGATGAATATCGATATCTCCAGTCGTTTGAAAGTGAAAATACCGGAAAAAGTTAAAAATCCGGTTATGAAAACGAGAACTCAATTATCTATTCAAACTATCTAAGTTATTTACCTAACAAGTGCGGAAAGTGGTACTTTTCCGCAAGAGTTAGGTACAATGTTTTTCCTACGAGTGGTTTTGTCCATCTTATTTATAAAAAAAAGATGTTTTTGATACGCAAAGATTTTCTAATAATACCTCAAAATGCCACATAAGGTAGAATATAACATAAATCACTTAATTAGTCCTCAACATGTTTATTTTTGTATGGACTCATTTTTAACAATACAAAAATCGTGCGGAAAAGTAACTTTTCAGCACTAGTGCGGAAAAGTAACTTTACCACACTAGTGCGGAAAAGTACAACTTTCAAAACGAAAAATCGTGCGGAAAAGTAACTTTTCCGCACGCTCGTAGGAAAACATTTATATATTCACTTAAGTATAATATGTTGAAAGTGTCCGCCATTTACCTCAATACATTCTCGCACTTTCTACGTTGTACCTTCAATACACCCAGTATCTTTTTAACGACTGATTAGACAAATCTTATTTTCATTTATATTATCACCTGCTGCTCTATGGCGGATAAGTTATGGGGCACTCTGTATATTTGATAATAATTGCAATCGAGCCAAATATCTTTATTTGTCATGTTTCTTTCAGGATCCGATCAAGGACTATAACATTCCCATTAAAGGAATCATCGATTGGTTCCCAGAAATCACGGTCACGAAAAAACGCGAAGATATTTGCAATCTGCTCAAGAAATTAATGATTGAAAACGGAAGCGATCCGAGTATTTTGCCCCAGATTGCGCTGCCGACTCAAGATGGTAAGTTTTCAATTTTTACAAATATACAGGGTGTCTAACATATTTTAACCACGAAATCCTACGTCCAAAAATAATAAAAAAGCTTCATATTATACATTCGAAAATACTTCGTTCTCCTTTGAAGACATTTCCAAAAACAAAAAAATTTATGATTTTTTTTTGTTTTTTTTTTTAAAAAGTTTCGTTTTTTTTTAATTTTTTTTATAGAAAATGAAATGAAATTAAAATATATGAATATGGATATACCATAACATTTGATTTTTTTTGAAAAACTCGAAAATATGCTATCATTTCAGTTAACGCCATCTAGCGGCGACGGCAAAGATCAAAAATTCAAAACCAAAAAAGTTTTTTGAAGTGCAGATCATGCTCCGTTTGTTTAATAAAATAATTGAACTTCCCCCACCACTTTATTATGATAGATAGAGAAAGCGTTTTAGACAAAAAGTGTAGGTAAATAGTCAGTTAATCAGAAAATGAGCTCATCTAAATATTTTCATTGGACAAAATTCCATAAAAATCATATTTTTCTACCTGGTGTTGTTTGTTACGCCCCCTAGCGACCATTTCAGAAACTTGAAAATATTTTCCAGGTTTTTCTCTTGGCCGTTTTAGTACTAAAATTTTTTGCCGCAAGCCTCTACGATGAATAGTTTACGAGAACTGGCACCCTGTCGCTGAAAATGAATCACCCTGTACGTGACTGAAAAAAATTAAAACCATCTATCTTCATCGGAAAAGGAAGTTTAGTGTCAAATCCACGAGTTCATTATGTAACTTTCTGTCTAACACTCGTATATTGATAACTTTCCGTCATGCCTTGGTATCTTGACGCGTCAAATGACCTTGAAACTCAATACTGCCAACCTAACATGATTGACAATTTTTTTACAATCAGTGTTGCCAATCGCATAAACAATACACTTAAATAATCTAGATTTGATTAGGAAGTACAATAATATTGCTAAACAAACAATTAACGTATATTTTATACAATTGAATATCGATCAAATCAGTGACAACGCCCTACTCAGTGTTACCAACCGCATCGATTAAATATACGAGGGTAGGTGGATTAGATCGTGGGTGATGTTACCAGGGGGGTTTAAAAGGATAAAGTTAATAATTAAAACAGTAATTTTTGTAACAAATCATCACAGTTTAATTGAAAAACAATGAATTCCCAATTATTACATGTACGGGGTCTTCCCGTATATTTTTACACCCCATCTAGAGAGTTTATTTGAAAAAATACTAAAATAAGGTAGATGCAAAAGTTCATAAGAATGACTTTTTATGAACTTCGAGAATTTGCAGCCTGGAATGTCCAAAAATCTTGGTAACTGTCAAATATTGACAGGTTGATGATTTTTTCAAATGGAACACCCTATATATTATTACATTTTTTGTTTCTACGTAGAATTCTAGACAAATTTGATCATGTTCTATACCTAAATATAAGAGTTTTTGATATGTATTTATGTATTTAATATTTTTGACAAAAATGAAGCTTGTAGGTTCCTATTTATATGTAAATTTGATTTGGATTTATTGTAGTGCATAGGGACCTTTCTTTCAAAGATTTTTCACAATATGTATTTTGTTTGATAACTATTATTACAGGGTGGTCCAAAAATAAAATTAAGAGAACTGCCAAAAATAATTATTTAAATTTTATCTCTTAGAGCATTGAAGATAAAGTTGGTGATATAAAATTATGAAAATTGGGGGTTTCCATTTGATAAAATTGATGTTTTGCAGTTTTCTTAATCTTATTTTTGATCTTATTTTTGGGCCAGCCTGTAATAATAGTCAAAATATTGAGAAAAATCTTCAAAATTAGGTTACTTTCAACTAGAAATCCAATACAATTTAAACAATTAAGGCTTATACGAAAAATGTACAATTAACAAGCGTCATTTTTGACATAAATCTCAAATAGGTATTCGAAAAACGCTTATACTTGGGTATAAGTGTATAAGACATGAGATTATGATATCAAATCTGTCTGGAATTTTACGAAGAATCCAAAAAAGTAATAATACGGTGTGTCCACTCTGAAGTCGCCCACCCTGTATTGAGTATCGATGATTTTTTTGTTTAAAACACATTCTGGGATTTTATTAACATCTTATTAATTAGAACGTACAGGAAGTCTCAATGAGCAGTATAAGTATTCAATTAACAAATTGACAACAAAAAATAACCAAAACAGCAACATTTTTACATTTTTTTTTTTTTTGTGAACAGGGAGGTTTTTGGTCATTCTGATTGGGATTCCGTTGTCAGTTTTTTTTCTAAAAAATCCCCTAATACGATTTTCTGAAATTTGACCCACTTTCTTTGAACCCCCATAATCACCCAAAAGTACGTCCCTGGAACTGATTTGGTTTAATAATCAAAGTGTTTGACGAGACCTAACAAAAAAAAAAAAAAAAGAAAATCGGTTAATAAACAAAAATGTTACAGAGGTGGGACACTTCAGAGTGGACACCCTGTATATAGCGTGTTCCATTTGAAAATACAGTTCAGACTCTCAAAGCTCATAAACGGGGTGCAAAAATATACGGGAAGAGACTGTACGTGACTCAAAAATATGAAAACTCATTCTATTCCGCTCGGAAAAGGTTTATTTTGAAACTTTTTGCCGTTCACTCGTACATTGATCACTTTCCTTCATGCCCTGGTATTTTAACGTTCCAAATGACCTTGAAATTCAATATTGCCAACCTAACGTAAATATTGACGGTTTTTTCGATCAGTGTTGCCAATCGTAGAAACACTACATTTAAATAATGTAGATCTATTAAGGAAATGCAATATTATCAATAAATAAATAATCAACGAATACTTTTTCCAATTAAAATCGATAAATTATGCCCTAAATTAGGTAAAACGCCCCACGCAGTGTTGCAAACAGTATCGATTAAATATACGAGGGCGGGTGAAATGGTGTATGGGTGTTGTTACGAGGGAGGTGTAGAAGGATATGATTATTATTAATTAAAACATTCATTTTTGCAACAAATCATGCTAAAAACAATGAATTTTTGATTATTGATGTACAGGGTGTCCCATAATTGGTATCAAAATCATGTGCCACAGAATAAAGGATTAAAAAGTACACACTCTGAAAAACTGATAGTATTTTGGAGTACACAGGGATACAGGGTGTGTCACAAAAGTGTGGCATAAAAAAGTATGATTTTTTTTCAAATGAAATACCCCATATTTGATTTTTTTTCTTGATGTGTGGGTCTAAAATTGATAGTTTTGAATAATCAAAATGTAACTGAAAAATTTAACATTTTCATGATCCCGAAAATCAATTAATTTCTCAGTTGATTGATACATAAGAGTCTTGAAATATCAAGACCAAATGGTAGGGATAAGGACTAGTGTCATATGAATGTTTAGCCATGAAATATTTGCCGTTCATTATACAGGGTATTTATTATAATAGTCCAAACTTTCCGGTTTTGAAAACAGAAAGTCTCTCTTTTCAACGTGGCACGCCCCTAACATTCTTATTACCCCATTTTTGTTAATATGTTCTATACTTATCTTCAACAGTTGTCGAGAAATTTCGAATGAAAAATTCGAAAAAAAAAGAGATTTCCTGTAATGAAAATCGGAAAGTTTGGACTATTTATAATAAATACCCTGTATAACGAATGGCGAATATTTCATGGCCAAACATTCATATGACACCCTTATCCCTACCAAATGTTAAAAGTCTAATGTCTTGGATAACACAGAAAACAATAATTATTTTTCGAGATCATAAGAATGCAACATCTTGCTAATAGAATCAAGAAATAAAATAAAATATAAGATATTCCAATTAAAAAAAAAATCATACTTCTTCACACCACACATTCGTGATAACCCTGTATACTCCTGAATATTTTCATAGTGTGCGCTTTGAACTTCTCTACCCTGTGGAAATATGATTTTAATGTTGATTATCAGATACGCAAAAACTAACTCCACTATCGTGGGGACACCCTGTATAATACAGTTAGAACCAACTAAGAAATATACACATACGTCATCAAGACTTCGTTTTGATGACGTGTGTTCATTTCTTACGTCATTCTTACTCTACAACTTTTCCTATTACCCTCATTATGTTAACACGGTCAGTGACCTTGAAATTCAATGTTACCAACCGCATTTACTTCTTGCAAACCAGTGTTGCCAGTAGTGTGAATATGTACAACTATAGGGACATTTAATTTTTTATTGATTTTTCTCGTTTGAATGTTGCCAACTACGGTCTAATCAGTGTGTCCAATGTCCAATTGGATCGTCGGACATAACAGGGGTGGGATAGGATAGTAGTTGGGTTGTAACGAGGGGAATTTGTAAGGAGTTACACACAGGTTGATATCAAATATGTCGAAAGTCGTGTTGATACGCCACTGATACAAATTTTTAAATTGTGCAAATGGTGACAGTGTTGCCAATTTTCCTTTTTTTATCGATTTGCATTTTTAAGTTTTTTTTAGTCTCATTTTCTCAAATCAGTGTTGCCAATATAAGGGAACTGCTGTAGGTTAATGTTGCCAACTTAAGGTAGTTAAGTCGAGTATACCGGGGCATTTTGACAAGTTCTCTTTGTTCTCGATGGATAATCAAGAACATGTATGATTTTCTTTGTTTCAGGTATTATAATTGAAAAAACAGAACCCGAAATGGACCACGGTGAAGAAGAAGACCATGAAGAAGATATGTTCACCGACATTGAAGATTCAGAAATGACCGATAGCGCGCAAAACGAGTCGAAAAGTGACGGCGATGATTCGTCGTTTTCCTCGCCGCAAAAGTCGGAAAATGCCGAGAGTCCCCAGTCGGGCAAATTTGTGGCCAATAAAGATAGTTTGAAGAAAGTGCGAATAAATCGACATAAAAGCAGCGGACCCGAATTGAAGAAGCAAAAATTATCGGACGAAAATGAAAAGTGATATTTTAATTAGGCGTTATAAATTGGTCCGTTTTAGGGGCCGTACTCGTAGTTTTTTAATAAACCGATTTGTTATTTATGTTATGTTATCGTAAGACTTCAATAAAATTAGTAATTATTGTACGGGGTGGGTCTGATTTTGTCGATTATTTCGTCAATATACAAGGTTTGTGAATCATAAACACCTCGTCAATGTTGCCAATATCAACTTACAAGGTTCAATGACTTGACAGCAATGCCGCCAACCTCTGCAAAATAAAATGTTTGATCAAACACAGTTCTGTAGGCAATATATCATGATATATTTAATTTAAACTGATACTCACTCTATTTGTTTGCTAAGTCATGGAGAATCCGCATTTATTCATCGTCAGTGCTACCAATAACATGTTTATTGCATAAGAAAACAATATGGAGTCCTCCATAGAAAACAACAATGGATTCATTCATAAGAAGCGCACTCACTTTGACAGATGACAACTCTACGCGCGGCGTTGCCAAGAGTCGTTACTTTTCAGATGCATTATTTCATTCATTTTATACTGTGTTTGACATAAAGTTTGGTACATATGGGAAATATTTCTATTTTTGACAAACTTTCTGGGGGATAGTTTGTGCATGTCCGATATCCAAAAAATCAATTTTGACTCATCGATGGTTTTCCAGAAAAGTGACACAAGTCATAAAACAAGTTTTTTTCAGTTGAAAGTAGAAAATGACCTAAAATTACACATACATATTTATGTCTGGAAAAACGTCATAAGTGAAACTGTTACGAATGTTACGGTTGCCAAAAGAGATGTGTCATTTTGTCATCCGATCAAAAATACTCTCGGTCGTCTCTGGAAAAATGTCATAATACAGTTGTGCTTTGAACTCGGTCAGGTAAGTGTCGAAAAGTGTCACATTGATTAAGAAACAGGTAAAAATACGTTTTTTTAGATTTTTCATGTCTAAATAGGAAACTACAATTTTTCTTCAGGAATTGTATGTTGAATATTGCCCAGTAATGTTAAAACTGAATATTTCTCATTGATATTGTCACGAACGTAAATATTCAATGAGAACAAAAACTGGAATAAATATTTGAGGGCAAGGAGAAAATGTCAAAAAGAAATAAATGTTTTTTAATGTTTATGAACATTTGTGCAGCATGTGAATATATATATCTTATTCCGGATGTTCTTGAGAATCAGTAAGTAGTTATTTTAATCTTGCAATTGAATAGTCGGTTAACTGAAAAATGACCAGAAAAACCTTGAAATTAATTTTGTCAAGTTAAAGCCCATACAACCAGTTCTCTGATACAACCCAAGGTTAATTGATAGTAGTAAGGTTGCGTCGTTTTACGTTCGAGTCTCGGACGAATCAGAATTCAGACAAAAATGACGTCAGTCAGCTCCGATCCGGTTCCGAAATTCAAATACACATATAAAAAAAAGATAGAATATGGTTCACACTTGATAATGAGAAGATATTTCACTGTATACCAAAAGCTGTGTGATAACTTACCCTCCAACACGTTTAAAAACGGCCGACACTCCGTAAAAAAAGTTTCAAGACCCTGAAATACGGACATGTTATGACATCAAGATGACACACCGATGACAGGAATGTCAATAATGGAGCTCGGTGACGGGATCGATTCGGTTTATCGTTCGTGGATTTCCGATTCCCTAGTTACGGCGCAACCTCTACATATCAATTAACCTTGGATACAACCCTTTCCAATTTTCACTATTCACAGCTCCCTCGTATCTCACTCAACCTAGCAATGGCAACATCGCACTGCATCAGCTTCTGGCGCATGCTCACCCCACCCCCAGCAGCGCTTCTTCCAGTTCAGCTGTTTCGCGAGTAAACACGTGAAAATGTCTTCGAACGACCAAAACGACCTGTACCCCCCTAATGCCCTACAATTCAACAAATTCTCATCCCCATACCTGAACTTCGACCCCGGCTATGTGGCCCAATCTACCCAACCCGAATTCATCTTCCTGGACGGAGGCAGCAAACAAAGAGGTCGTTTCGAACTGGCTTTCGGCCAAATCGGCAGTTCATGCATGATTGGGGCGGCATTGGGCGGCGCATCCGGCTTGTACGGCGGCCTCAAAGCCACCACTTTAGCGGGGCAAACGGGGAAATTGCGACGAACCCAGTTGATCAACCATTTGATGAAAAAGGGCAGTGCAACGGCGAATACTTTCGGTAGTGTTGCAGTGATTTATTCGGCTTTTGGCGTGTTTTGCCAGTGGGCCAGGGGTACAGACGATGATGTAAACACGATTGTATCAGCTACAGCTACAGGGTTGCTGTACAAAGCTACAGCAGGGCTGAGAAGCTGCGCTATTGGAGGGGGAGTTGGACTGGGAGCATCGCTGGTTTACGCTGTGTGGAACAACAGGTATAGGCTGGCTGATGTCGGACGCTATAACCCAGCGTAAGGGGCCCCTTTTTTGTGATTGCTGTGATGTCGTGTGTGTTCAATTATTGGATGATTTATTATTTACGTTTTCTTGTTTTAACAGGCAAAGGTAATGCTCTACTGCGGGAAAAGATCTACAGTGTAAATAGTACAATTAAATAAGTAGGAACTCTCTGAACGTTGTATTTATTTGGTTCGGACCAAAGATGTGAATTTTGTTGGTTGTTTTTGTTAATAGAATTCATTGCTTAACCACTGTGTTTTGATCAAATTGATTGCCATCTGTGATCGCTTGCACCAAACTACTGACAGATGACGCGTCTACAGAAAATCAATTCATAGTACATGTTATGAGCTATAGACAGCGCTGATTTATTCAAAATATCCATATTTTACAGAAATCTCCACTGAGTTGAATACTCTCGACACCAGATACATAAACTTGATCAATGTTTAACCAAAGGTTTAACGTTGTAAATAGCAGATGATGCTCCAAAAATCATAGAAAACAGCACAAACGACAATAAATTCAATTTCTTAAAGGCAATAACAAGCGCCATCCTCTCCTCATTTTACAGAAATCTTCGTTATATAGTTGATTACTTACACTAATATACCACAGGTGGTGCTTCTACATATACAAATTCATTCCGCATTCCACGTTATACTTAGATTGCGCATATAAAATGAAGAATCAGATAGGCAAAATCAAAATAATCCTTTATTCGAAACAGCGTTGCCAGATCTGGCAAAATAAAAGACATTTGCTGAGTGAAAATCTATAGTCAGTCGCCAGTCACCATCTGTTAGAAACTATCGACAGATGCTTTGAAAATTGTATTTTGAACATTGAACTATAGATATTTCCACTTAAATCCTACAGTTGGCGCTACAATTCACGAAAAGGAGTTTCAAATTTGGAATAATAAACTAAAAATTTGAAGCTAATAAACAAAAATCTTCAAAATGTAGATACGTACTTGCATTTTGATCGGACAGATGGCGCTTTTAGATACTTGCACCTGTATAAACACAGGTGGCGCAACTAACAAAAAAACTCATTTCATATTGCACGTTATAGAGGGCACGGAAGGCAGATTTGAAACCAACAATCTGTTATCACAAATAATACGCTCTTCATAACTTGACTAATAAATACTTGGTTCTACGCTTTATTATACAGGTGGCACCACAACTCATTGCACAAAATGTTTGTTACAATATGAAACAGAGGTGGGGCTATAAGTCATAAAACCTCATTTGATTAAAATATTACGCAAATATTTAAACAGAAAACACTGCATTACATCAATGTAGCGCTTGCAGATGGCGCCAAGGGTCATTATAGTGGGGCGATGCATTTTACGATTCCTTACAGTCCCACGACATCATATCAAAATCTTATTTACGGCACACCCTATACATTTTTGAAACTTACTTTTGAAACTAGACACTTTTTATATGAGATATTTTCGTTTTTAACCAAATCGCTGGGAAACTTGGTCGGGATATAAAATTAGTAAACTCAATAATCTCGATTTTCTAGTATCAATAGTTTGAAAAGTTTTTGTTGACAATTTGAATTTCATTGATTTTGCTTATGAGGGGCTTTCACATAACATTTTTGAATTGGATTGAATAATTATCATTCTCATATGGAACAATGGCGCTGTTGGGTTGGTGGTTAAAATTTTCTTTGCCAAATGGCACAAAATTACACATGCTATGAAGTATTCGGTTCCTAATCCATGATTATCAATAAGTATTGATGCCATATTAATCCATGAAAAATAAACCTAAGGGGACTAAGGGCTTTAATAATGAAGTAAGCAACCATAACCAAAGTACCTATATATATATTTATCATCTGATTGAATAAGCGCACTGTCTGGGTGAAAATTTTCTTTATAGTTCTTTGGTTTTTAATTTTTTTAGTTGTCAGTTTCTCTGGTTCTTTGTTTCTTTGACTATCCAGCAAAATAATTCGCCATAATTTTACATGAACAAGCGGTTTCGAGAACATTTTACATCAATACGCGATATTTATTCCGCGATAATTTTACATAACTCGTCGTTTTCGCGTTGATTTACTTACAAATTGCGAGTTTCGCGATAATCTTACCAAACTGCGATAAATTCACTTAAACGCGACAATTTTACATAAAATCGCGATAATTTTGTGCGATAGAGCGAACTTATTCAGGAATGTTCACACATAAAATACTCGCCATAGAAATTATTTTATTTATTTATTTACAAAGAACCGAGATTTTTGCTATTTGGTTCACGTTTTGAATATTTTCGCATGATACGTTTTTTGGATCATAATGTAACGAGTTTCGCTATAGAAAACACTGTTCGGCTTTAATTAATTTATTTTACAAGTCACTATGTACAGAACTCACTATTCACAAACAAAATCACAGCTTATTAATGTTTTACGATTTATATTTCACGACGTATTCAGAACTGAACTAACTAACCGAACTGACGACTGACGGATCTCATTATATACCCTGGCCAGGATTAAGAGAACAATCCAGATCTTTTTAGAAAAGCGAAGAATGTTCGACGCCATCTAGCCTTGCTAGAATGTACCAGAATGCCAAACAATTCTACACAATGTGGTGGCTGCGGCGGCGCATTCACCATGCAACGTCACAATAATTATGACGGTTTTCGCGATAAATCTTACAAAAATGCGATCATTTCACATAAAAACCCGTCAATTTTACATAAAATCGCGATTTTCGCGCTAATTTTACGAAGAACCGCGATTCTTGCTATTTTGTTCACTTTTTGAATATTTTCGTGTTATTTTTTTAATGGAGATACGTATTAAGGATCATGTTTATGACGGTTTTGGATCATGTTCATGACGGTTTTCGCGATAAATCTTACAAAAATGCGATAATTTCACGCAAAAACCTGTCAATTTTACATAAAATCGCGATTTTCGCGCTAATTTTACGAAGAACCGCGATTCGTTCTATTTTGTTCACGTTTTGAATATTTTCGCGTTATTTTTTTAATGGAGATACGTATTTTGGATCATGTTAATGTAGGTTTTCGCGATAAATCTTACAAAAATTCGATAATTTCACATAAAAACCCGTCTATAACATAATATCGCGATTTTCGCGCTAATTTTACGAAGAACCGCGATTTTCGCGATTTGGTTCACGGTTTGAATGTTTTTGTGTAATTTTTTTAAATGGAGATACGCATTTTGGATCATGTTTATGATGGTTTGGATCATGTATATGACGGTTTTCGCGATAAAAATGCGATAATTTCACATAAAATCGCGATTTTCGCGCTATATTTATTTTTTTCGCTATTTGGTTCACGTTTTGAATATTTTCGTGTTATTTTTTTAAGGAGATACGTATCTTGGATCATGTTTATGACGGTTTTCGACGAATTTTTGCGAAATAAATGGTTAAAGCGTGGTTTTTCTGCGTTTTTCGCGTGTGTATGTCCGCGATATGACTAGGTAAGTATGTAATGATGTTTTTCAAAAAGAAAAAGTTACTCTCCGGCCGGGAATCGAACCCGGGTCTCCCGCGTGACAGGCGGGGATACTTACCACTATACTACCGAAGACTTATAAGAACGTGTTCGGTAAAAATTGAGACTCCACGTTTTCAGCGAAAAAAAAATATTTTCGCGGTTTTTCGCGATATTTATACATTTAACGCGGGTATTCATCTTCTCGAAATGATGATCAGAACTATTAACGCTAAGATTTTGGGTTTTTCGCGTTTTTTTTTTAGTTTCCGCGTTTTTGTTGGGGCTTATCGAATTTTCGCGAAAATCGCGATTTTTCTCGCGGAAATTGCGATTTTCATTAAAAGCAGCGTCAAGAGCCGTCGATTCTTCCGTAATCGACGATTAAATATACAAAGTGTATTGAAATTCTTCAGAGAACAAGTTAATTTGAAAAATAATATGCAGAAGAATTAAGTGATTTATTGAAAATTTCATATTTTTGAAACGGAGAGAGACATCAACTTGATGTTTTCACCAGACGATTCAGCATGAAATTTTACCCCGAAATCAATGGGAAAATATACAGGGTGTATCAGAAAAATAGGGAGAAAACTTGACATGCAGATTATATTATCGCATCGCATGCATATCCTCTAAAACGGAAAGACATATCAACTTGATGCTTTTTACCAGCCAATTA